>JAHRHJ020003653.1:0-132978 GCA_019776745.2 Taxus chinensis | reverse complement strand
CCCCCGTCACGTGCGTTGGGACCGTGTTGAGGATAAGTGGTAATTGGACCCAGCTATTCTCACAGAATGAACAGCAGAGTTAAGCTGATTTGTGAACGACTAACGGAAGCAATCGTGATAGACAGAATAGCTTATGTTGACCTTAATCGGGTTGATAGAAGGTTTTGAACTGGGTGATAAGGTTTTTTATTCGTGTTAAACCCAGATTGAGTTCTATAACTTTTGGCAAGGCTGCCAAGTTGTCACCTCGTTACGTGGGACCTTTCGAAATTGTCGAAATAATCAATCCTGTCGCTGTTTTGTCTCACATGCATGATGTTTTCCATATTTCTTTGCTTAAGAAATATGTTTCAGACTTGTCACATGTTTTAAATTGGAATTCCTTGCAGGTCCAAGACCTAGGAATAATCATGGTTAAACCCACACGAGTGCTAGAAACTCACCAATTGCATTTGAGAAATCGTGAAATACAGCAATGTAAGGTCTAGTCGGACCAGTTTAATGAAGAAAGTGCAACTTGGGAAAATCTGGAAGAGATGAAAATTGTTTTTCCCTTTCTTTTTGAACAGAATAGAATCTGTTGACAAAAAAATGATTATGAACTTATCTTTTTCATGTCTTTATGAAAGCCGGTTGGAGGCAAACATTATTCAGGTTGAATAAATTATATCATGACATTGATTTAAGAAATAATTCATGTTGGAATTGGTCTCTTGTATTGTGAACTAATAAATTGGTTGACTTGAAGGTAAATCAAAATATGTAATCATCGGGATGATGAATCTTTTAGGAAGGAAGCATGTAACACCCTGAACTATTGTTACTTCCTCCTGAGAATTCAAGTGTTGATATATGATTTCTTTTGTATAAGGACGTGTTCCTTTGATTTGTGAAGCCATGCTTGATATGGATTGTATCTTCTTTGTTCTTGAAGATCTTTGACTGAGTCAGAATATGCTTGGACTCTTTTATTTATTTCATTTTTAGCACCTGAGTTCAATTTGATTTCGGGATGAATTGTGGATTTATCCATCTTTATGACTCAGCCTTGGATCAATTGCATTGATCCAAGAGATGTTCTAAGCTTATTCAGGATGAACAAAAATTATTGACCTTACGAAAGTTGCAAGGTCTGAATGAGTTGAATGAGAAATTCCGGAGTTTAACTCAGGCTGATCGTGTTAAATGAATTTGGTTCCAGATATCGTAATATCGGGAAGGCCTAGACCTTAAGCCAGGTAAGATGTTCTTGGGTATACTGTAAGCTTAATTTAGCTATTCCCGATAGGATCCTTTACAGGAATGTTTTATCCTGTTTGGTTCTAATACTGAATGGCCCTACTTGGGAGACCTAGACTGGATTCGTTAAGATTAATAACCTTAACCTAAAATATAACCTATTGGTTAAATAATTGCTAATCTAGCCTAGCCATAAACTATAAGCTTAATGCTCCGAAGGTTAGCTACACCTAGCACTATGGAAGTAAGACTAATGTCTTACCTTATGATCTACCCTATGATCTAACCTATCTTAACTAATGATAAGGATGGAGGGGGACCTATGAAGGGGCGTGAGTCATGGGCAGTGGTTTCCATGGCATTTATGAGGTAGATAAGGATGGAAAGACTTGGGATGCTGTCAGATTTGGAGGAGGTTGCAAACGGCTATATGACCTGACATGGCAGTATCACCAAATATGGAAATGGTTGTTTGTTTTCATTTGGCAATCACCAACTTTGGCGTTTACTGGAAATGGAGAATAGGTGGGAATATGTGAGTTAATGTAATTGATGAACTTCAGTTCCTGAGCGCGGATTGCTTGGGAAGGCATGCAACTGGAAAATTGTTCGGTTTTCCATGCACTCTGTTTTTCACTCTGCTTGAGCACTGGTTCTTCAAACCATTCGTCTACTATGTGTTGCATGGCAACTTTGAGAATTTTTAGCTCTTTTCTCTGTCGGGGAAAGTTTATAAGGCATGAAGGTAATAATTTATTATTTAATTTATCGTGGAAGAAGAAGAGAAGGTGCGAGCACATTCAGAGGTCTTCTTCGGATTTTTAAGCAACACTATCAGGCATGATAGGCCCTAACTTTTAAAAATCTTTCTTTCCTTCAAATGATTTCATTAAAACAACTCTGTTTAGGTGATCTTAGCACAGTTGGTTTGAAGCAATGTATTGGGTTCTTCTTTTCTTGTGGATTTAGGAATCTCTGGTTATGCGAAGACTCTGCTGAAATATTTTGTTGTATTTATTTTTTCTATGGATTCATCTTCAGCTGAAGACCCGACTATGTTAGCTTGTTGTTGAAATTTTGCTGGGTATACTTAAAGATTTTGACTTCTATTGGAATGCTTTCTGTGTTTGCATTTGGTTCGACTCTGTTGAAATGTGTGCAGGGTTTACATATGAACATGACTTCTATTGAAGTCCTTATTGTGTTTTCATTTTGGTTAGACTCTGTTGAAATGTTTGCAAGGATTATATATGAAAACGAATCTGTTGGAGATCTTGTAATGTTTTCATATGATTTTGACTTCTGTCAAAGATTTGTTGTGAATACTTGTTGGAAACGACTCTGTTGGAGTCCTTGCAATGTTTTCGTATGATTTCGACTTCTGTCAAAGTTTTGTTGTGAATACTTGTTGGAAATGACTCTCTTGGAGTCCTTGCAATGTTTTCGTATGATTTCGACTTCTGTCAAAGCTTTGTTGTGAATACTTGTTGGAAATGACTCTGTTGTAGTCCTTGTAATGTTTTCGTATGATTTCAACTTCTATCAAAGCGCTGGTTGTGAGTACTTGTTGGAAACGACTCTGTTGGAGTCCTTGCAGTATTCTCATGTGAATGCAACTCCTGTTGAAGTCCTTGATGTGTTTGCATGTTGGCTCAACTTCTGATGTAAGTCCTCACTATGTATACATTTTGATTCGACTCTGTCGAAATGTTGTTGTGTTTGTATATGGGTTTGAATTCTATTTTGATGTTACATAGTCTCTTGTTCGACTGAGGTAATGAGTTCCTAACTGTGCCATGATAGGCAATGGCGTTGGGTAATTTCATGTTTGAGGAATGACATGGAAATAATTTTTGGGTTTAATTTGATTGTTTTATAGATTATTACTTGGTCGCAAGAACTCTTGTATTGCTTAATAGCTACAGGTGAATTTTATAATTGAATTTTGATGAAACTTTAGTTTCTTCTTTTGATCTCGACTAATTTAGTTGTAAGCGTATAATGTAAGTTATATTTGAGCCTGCACCTCTGTAAAAAGGGTCTGGATGGTCAATGAATATAGATTCTGTATATGATGAAAATTTAATGTGATTATTGTTTTCTTTACGACCTTGCTTTGTTAATGGGAACACATCCTGACCAAGAGAAATCTTGCTTGAGGAAATCTGATTTAAAAAAAAACGTATGTGTAATCCTGGACCTGTATGGATGGAAATCATGTTTGTATTTGGAAGGAATGGGTGTTGATTTTCTTGCCTTCTCTTTTCCCTTATCGAATTCAAGCTTGAATGTATATGCATTATTCTTGAGAAGTCGGTATAGTCCTGAACATGATTGGAATGGAAATTTGATTGCCTCTATTTCTTTCTCCTAAGATGTAAAGTATATGTAGATATATAACTGTAGGAATAAGAAAATATTCTCTCCTTGTCTAGAAACTTTGAGCACTTTCTTCTTTGTATCCTTATGTGAACTCTACGGTACGAGCTTAAGAAGAAAAGACGGTTAAATTGTATGGAGAGACTGCTAAAATCATATTGCAGTATAAGTTGGTGTATTTGTAAATACCATTGAAATAATGTAATGTTTATAAAGGAATCTCATCATTTGAACTTGCTGGATGTTATAATATGCCTTTGTGGAATTTTTAAAAACATACCTGTTGGATACACGAATTGATAGGATATTCATTTTTGAATGGAATAATTTGTTGGATTATTGTTGTTCTTGGGATTCAGATGGATGGATGTTTTGGATTCATTTTGTGCTTCTTAGTCTCTAATATATATGATGAATCATCTGAAAAATATTTAGGTTTAATTGGCAGCTATAATATGAGTCATGCGTTAAAGTCATGTTAGAATTGTAGAAAGCTGATTAGCCTAATTCATGTATAAGGATTTGAAGAAATGATTTCATTTAAAAAAGTTGTTTAATGAGAGCAATTGGTAGAATCCAATTGTTTTAAGAATTAGTGCTTATCATGCTCAGTTCACAGAACTGACCTGTGCTAGCAAATTTTGCAGATGGACATTATAAGTAATAAAGGCACGCGGATCTGATATGATGCTCAGATTGTTTAATCTGGTTTTATGATGAATTCCTATTTGATATCTCTAATTGTACTATAGTAAGAAAGTTGTTCTATTACTGTTGAGTATTGTATCCAATATGCTGAAGTGCATAAGTTGTAATTGTATGGCTTGGAAATAAATGAAAAGGGGAAAATTGTTACTTATGTGGCTGCATTTTTAATTGATGGAATTGATCTTCTTAGGTTCGATTGATTTTAAGTGCATTTTTGTTATTTTATACCATAGAGTTATTGGATTCTCTAAGTAGGCCTTGTAAAGATTATGTGACTGATTACTTTGTGAATGATTAGTAATTCTTTTATGTTTTGAATAAGGCTAAATTGTAAAATTTGTCCACTATTAACTGGAAGTTAAGGTTAAACTACATCTCTATAGGTAGCTCAAATAGGAAGAGTAATCTATTACTTCCTATCCATGATCTAAGTCAAGACAACGTAACTGATGATTTTAAATCACTATATCTTAATAACAATAAGTAAGATATATTTCAGTTTTGAGAACTGATATAAACTCATATGGGTATAGTTAGCACCCTTATGAGAGGACTTAGGGCTACTGCCCAATTTCATTGATTAAGATTATTTTGAATCAATGATCTCCTTGACGAGATCTCAAATTTATTAAACTTCTTTCTGTGAGTGGATCTTAAATAAGTAAGGCAACTCAAAGGTGAGGAACCAAGGGGTTGGGAAAAGACTACCCAGATAGGAGAGTCTTAAATTATAATTTCAACTCAACGTAAGTAACACCTTGAAGTTAAGTAAATCTTTTCGAGGCGGTTTTGTAGGATGACGGCACATGTCAACTGCAGGGTTGTACCTTCAAGAAGATTAGGATCTTCTTGAGGATACAACAATGCAGGTGACTTATGGCGACACCCTTTGCATTGATTGTTAATATTTACACCTTAAACTTGAACAATTTTTTACTCTGGGACTGGTTAGGAACATGGTCATGTTATGAGGCTGCCCTTGGAGACTCGGGGTACCTTGACACATAGGGTTAACTAAGGTTGATCTAGTATGTCAGCTTACCCTAGTCCTCGAGAGCATCCTTATAACGTTGTCATGTTATTAATCCATTCCTGATTGAATGACTTGGGACAGGGGAGGCTGAAAAAAGTTAGTATAAGACATTCTAATGAACATCGGAGTGGGGTGAAGGACATATTCTAGATTGACGAGTATGCCGTCAAGGAATACGAGATACAAACAGTATGTTTCAAATCTTTTGCCAAAGTATTGCAAGCTGCTGATTGCGTTGTCCTATGTCACCTAGTCTGAGGGACACGATGCCGATGAATAGTGGTAACAATTATTTAGATAGGTTCCTTGGATAGAGCATTCTGAAATCCCATATTAGGGAAGAGAACCGCAAGAGTGAAGTGTTAAAATAAAAACGCAAACTCTATGATACCCATGAATAGATCGGTGATCACCGAGTCATGGAATGAATAGATTGGTGGTACACTGAGTCATTACAGCTGCATATGGTTATCTATTATAAGAGTGTTTTTTATGATCTGTGAGTTCTAAATTATGTATTTGTAACTAGGAAGCACTTATTAAAAAAATAAAAATAATTTTTTTTTTGTTCTAATGTACTAAATTGGGAATGTTACAGTTCACCCATGACTCCAAGAAAACTAGAGTTTAGAGATCCCATAATCTATCCAACTCGGTCAAGATGACTACAATGTCATGAAATTGATCCAAGGTATAGCTATCCTTCACCATAGGTTATGAAGACTGAAGCAAAATTTTAAGTCCAATAAAGACTTATGAACTAGTTTTAAAAATGAATCAATTTATTATTTCCACATGCAGTGAATTATTCAACATAAGAAGGAATGAAATAATTCATTTTCAATTCAGCATAAACATGGCAGAATGGTATCTATTTCCAAATAATAACATATTATCTACAAAAAACATGATTTTTTAGTTCATAAGAGTACATCGTCTTCAGACAAGAATTACATATCAACGTTTACAATTTCTAGCATAGAAGCCATCATAAATATCAACCATGTTAGGGGCATTACATACCTCCCCTCTAAAAAGCATCATCGTCCTGATGACTAAATTATTCCACATTTTAAATAAGAAGAATAATCATAATTATAGTTCTTTTATCCATAAGTTCACAAACAGAAACCAGATTTGAGAAATTCAATTTTTCATACTTTATTACAACATTAAAATAGTTGTTCCAATAGTAATAAATATAGTACCTATCAAAAACTGGAAGAATTATTGATAGCTTAAAAAAAGGTATTTAATTGTTATCAATAATTTGAACTAATACTGTTCAAGTAAGTGAGGAAAAACAATTTTCATGTCCTCAAGGTTTTCCCATGTTTCACTTTCTTCATTAAACTGGTCCCACTGATACTTGCATTGATTAATTTCACAATTTTGCAAATGCAACTGGTGAGTTTCCAAAACTCTTATGGGTTCAACCACGATTATTCCTAGGTCTTAGACTTACAAGGAATCCTAATTTAACACATGTGATAAATCTGAAACATATTTGTTAAAAAAATAAATATGGTAAACATCATGCATTTGTGACAAAGCAGGGGGTAATGCTAAAGGATGAGTTATAAGTTTGATTACTTAAAAAATCTCAAAAGGCCCAGAAAATGAGGTGATAGTTTGGCTACCTTGCCAAAGGTTATAGAAATCTTCTTAGGCTTAACATGTAAAAATACCTTTTCACCAATTTCAAATTTCTTATCAACCCTTTTTAGATCTGCATAACTTTCCTGCCTATCTGCAGCTTCTTTTAATCGTTCATGAATAATTTTAACTTGTTGTTCCATTTCAGTAAGTATTTCAGGTCCAATTACCTCTTTGTCTTCAAAGCTATCCTAACTAGCTGGATTTCTGCATTTCCTTCCGTATAATGCTTCGAAAGGTTCCATTTTCAAAGAGGCGTGATATGCATTATTGTAAGAAAATTCAACTAAAGGAAGGTATTCTTCCCATTTTTACTACTAATCCATGCAGTACATTCATAACATATCTTCCAAAACCTGATTAACTCTCTCAGTTTGACCATCTATTTTTGAATGGTATGCAGAACAAAAATTTATTTTTGTTCCTACAGATGCATTTAGCATTTTCCAAAATTGAGATGTCATTCTAGGGTCCCTATCAGATATAATCAATTTAAGTAATCCATGTAATATGAAAATTTCATGTAAAACTATTTTTGCTAACATAGGTGAATCATCCTTAAGATTACCAACAATAAAATGTGCTACTTTTGTTAGTTTATCAACAAAAAATAAAATAACATCATGTTTATTTATTGACATAGGCAGCCCCTGAACAAAATCCATGCTAATTACCAACCACTTATATTGTGGATGCTACAAGGATACAATAAACCAGTTATGTGCATATGTTTAGTGCCCACACCTTTTATAGCTTAACAGCTTGTTGTTTCTTTGCTCATAGACATGTTTTGACAGAGTTATATCGTGGACATTATATTAGAGATTGGATCATTAGACATGTGTGGACATATAGCGCCAATTTAGCTTAATTTCTATGTTGTCGCATTTTCTTATGATGTCATGGATACTAATGGATATGATGTTGTTTTTGGAACATAATTATATTGATGGATAGTTGTTGCATGTTGTGATCCTATGGTTATATGTCACTCTATCATCTTGTCTAACTTTTGGAATATTGAGTATATTTGTGCACGTTGTCACATTTTGATTTCAGTAGGATGTTAGGCTAGTTTAGAACTTATTGATATCTTACTATGTCATTGTTTTATATTTTATCAGACAGGTATGGTTAATGTGTGCAATGAGTGTGCAGGTGACAGGTTTACAGGAGAACGTGGGATTCAGGCCAGCTACACAATCTTACACAAGCAGCCCACGGGCTAAGTCCTAGCCATGTTCATTGTGTGAAGCCTTAGTATAGGAGATTATTATTTTGGGCACTATGAGTGACCCCAATTTTTGTAATGTATTGTGCTTTGAATTATTAATTTTGTTTAGGGTTATTAGTGGTGTTGTAAACTTGTTTTGGGAGTTAATAATCCCACTTTCATTTAAAATTTTGATTTTTTTTAATGAGTCACTTAATCACAAGGGTTTAGGGTCACATGTGAGACCCTTGGGTGGTCCCCACACCCTCTACCCTTGTGCCAAAAATGCAAAACCCGAAATTAGGTTATTTTGGGCATTTTTGGGGACCCCTTTGTAGCTTGGGAGTTCCCCTAACATAAAAATGAGCCCTTGGACCCTACCTAATGGGTAGGGGGGCTTATTTTCAAGGCTAGAGGGAGTTTTCCCTCCCTTTTTACCTCTTGTTTGGTCACATCCATGTAAGGGGTGTGGATTGGAGTGCTTATTAAAAGTTTCACTAATTTTGTCTTGCTAACATTTAGGGGAATTTGGGAGAAGAGGACAAAAAGACAAATTTACCTTTCTCTCTTTTGTTTTGGCATCTTTGACCTTGAAGAAGGAGAGGGGTGACACATGTCACCCCCTCATTTGTGAGGATGTTTGTTTGCTCCTCTTCAAATTCCCATTCATGGGAAAAGAGAGGGACTTTTTCTTTTTGGAACTTCTTTCTTGGATGCTTGGGTGATTTGGAGCTTGTGATTTGCTTGAGTCAAGAGTGGAGAAATTTGAAGTTGGAGAGCTTTTTGGAGAGCTTTCCTTGAGGTAGGCTCTTATGTCTTTTGTTTGTGTTGTTTTCCTTTTAGTTGTTAGATTGGTTGCTTGAAATTGTTATTGTTGCATGTGGATTTTGGTTGTTATTTGCTTGTTTTACTCCCTCCATCATATGGCATGATGGAGTTTTGGAGTTGTGGGGGAAGAGAGAGGGATTTTTCCTCTCAATCCTCAAGGCTTGATGGACAAGCCTTGTAGGGTCTTAGTGTTTCCTCTCAAATGGTTGAGGTGGGGAAGTTGATTCATTTGGCTTGAATCTCCTTCCCCATTCTTGGTAAGGAAACCCCTTTGGGGTTTGAAAATCCTTCCAAGAAGGACTTGGAGAAAGGGTGGAGGAATAAGGAGGTTTTGATTGAATTAGGAGCAATAAGGAGGGTATGGAGATTTTTGCTTTGTGCAAGTAATTTTGAATATAACTTTTGGAGAACTCTTCTCCTCTCTTCCCCGCCTTTGAGGTAGAACATGGGTTCTCCTCCTTGTAAAACTTGGAGTCTTGATTTATACTTGTTTTGTTTCCATGTGAAAGTGTTATTGGTTGTTTCACCCTCTTTCTTGTGCAAGTTTTGGTTAGTTGACCTCTTTCCCATGGGCTTGGGGGAGGCTAGCATGCATCCCAACCTTGGGAGAGGCATGTAATGATGCCTATGGTTGGGTGGAAAACAAGCTCTTTCTCCTTGTTGGATTTCTTGAAGGCATGAAGGATGTATCTCAAGCTTGAAATATCTTGTCATCTTGGTGATCATTATCTCCTTAACTTTGTTGGCATCTCTCTCTTTGTGACACTAAATTGGGATATGCTATTTGGAAATTTCATTGTTGTGTAAAGTACCCTTTGTGATTTGGAACCACTTGTAAGATTGAAAGTCCATTTTATTTGAAAACTTTATTCCAACCTTGTAAGGGAATTTTGTTGGATTGTTGCCTTGTATTTTAGCATATTGTGAAATTGAAATATTGAGTTATTGTGTTTTGTAAAATAATGTTATTTTGAAATTCCTTAAACTTACATTTAGTAGAAGCATTCCTTTTACATTCCTTTAACATGATTTTTTGTTGAACATCATTTTGGTAAAGGAAGTTTAGTTATTGGAAAAGTGTTATTATAAAAGAAATAATATCATTTTGTTGAAAGAATCATTTGTTTAAAAATGAATCTTTTAATATTTTAGTATTGCCTTTGAAAAGGAAGTAGTTCCCTCTTGAATTGTTTTTTCTATTTATCTCATGAGTATGAAATGGTTTTAGTTCTTTCTACAAAACTAAATATTGGAAAACATTGTTTACTAGACATTAAGTTAATAAATAGAAATCTGAGACTTTTTACTTGAAATAATTTCCTCCCGTTCTTATAAATGAATATTTACTACTTTTTTTTATTTTAATACCACTAAATAGTTGCATACTCTATTTAAATTATTTACATGAGCTTTTAATAAAATAATGTAAATATTGGTGAGTTCAATTTCCAGAAATAAAATATACATACATACATACATACATATATATATGTATGTATATATATATATATATATAGATTATAATATATTTTAATTTTATTATATTATATATATTATATGTTTATTTTTATAACATATATTATGAATGTTATAAAAAAAATATGTATATAATAACATTTCTTAAATATATTAATAAATTTATAAACGAAAACATAATATTAATAATAATAATAAACAAAAAAACTATTTTATAAAATTTGAAATTTATATATAAAAAAAAAAAAAAAAGTGTATTGGGGGTAAGGTTCGGCCCCCCACCCCTGCGCATATACAAAAAAAAATGCTGGTGGGGGGGCCGAACCCCCCCACACCCCCCACCCCTTTCATTGTTCTGTGGGGGGCGCTGCCCCCCCCAAAAAAACCCCAGCATTCCCTGGGGCTCCTGCCTCCTTCCGCACCCCTGTACTGCCTGGGCCACTGCCCCTATCCCATGCCCTTAGCGCTTCCCCCACCTGTCCGACCCAGCTCCCATGGCCACCCACACAGCACCTCCTCCATACGCCTCCCCGTGCACCCACATCCATCCTCCCTCTGTTGCGCCTTCCCCCACCACGACCCTCTCCTCCACGCAACCCCCCTTCACATCCTTCCCATGTAACAACAATAAATCCACCCCTCTCTTTTCAAAATTTAACAGTAAATAGAAATATTTTTATATACACACACACACACACACATATACATATATACTCCATAAAAAGGAATAACACAACAAGAGTATTACAAAAAAAATAAAATAATAAAAATAGTCTCCATAGTTTCTCTCCAACCACCTGCACAAGGGAAAAGAAAGTAAAATGAGAGAAAAAAAAAAGAGAAAGAGAAGAAAAGGCCTTGAGAGGATTAGGGCAAAAATTTTAGGGAATTTTCTAAAACCAAGGGCCCAGATGGATTTAATCTAGGGTCATTATTAAATCCTACACTTTTTTTTGTCATGGGGTTTTAATGGGAAATATAACAAAAAGGAAAGGGAAATGATGAGTTTAATAGTAAGAAAAGGGTGAATAGAATAGAAGGGGTGTAGTCTTATCTTTATGGCCCTAGTAAGTTAAAATATAATTAAATAATTAAATTTGGGTTTAGGCTAGTGATCAATTTAATTAGATAAATTAAATGGGAATAAAAAATTAGTTTTTATCAAGGATGGGTTAAGTGATGGATTAGTACTCATTAATCCTTAAAAAAAAAAAAAAAAAATTACCCCAAATTTTTAGTAACTTTTGGCTTGGCTCATTGTCCCAGAAATGGGGCACGACATTTGGTATCAGAGTGAGGTTCGCACACGCGGACCCTGGGTAACTAATTAAAATAGTTAATGGTAATGTTAATAACATTAAATTTAATAAATGGATAAATAATAATAATAATAATAATAATTAAACACTATCCACAACTATTTAATAACTCCTTCGCTCACCTCGTGCACAGGATGGCACCCAAGCGAGGTCGATCAGCTAGAGGTTTGGGGCGTAGTGTACCTACGTGGGAGCAAATGTTACCCAAATTTAGGCCTCAGATATTAGAGGCCCTGCACCAGCTAATAGGAGTTGTGGAGTAGCGTCTACCACCACCGCAGGAGATGAGAGTGAAGACACCATTGGAATATGAGGAGCCGATAGGCGAGGATGTGCATTCAGAGCCACCAGAGCATGATACATCGAGGTGGGAGAGGTCACATAGCCCTTCTGTTCATCACGAGAGGGTAGCCTCATTCCGTCGTAGCTACTCACATAGTCTCAAGGGACCATTCAAGGATAGGCGACCCCCTTCGCCTGTTGGACTACATCGCCAGGATCGAGATACAGGCAGTGTGATCAGGGATCTTCTTCACTTGTAGCCACCCACTTACACTGGCTCTACAGATGGATTTGGGGCTGAGTCATGGCTCCTTAGCTTGGATAGTTGCTTTGGCTTGCACTCTTACGAGAGCAACGTCAAGGAAAGGTTCGCCATACACCTCCTCCAAGACGCAACAGGCGTTTGGTGGAGGAATGAGGAGCGGAAGCTCCATCTGACTCGAGAGATAGTGACCTAGGAGATGTTCGAGGAGCATTTCAGGGCTCGTTATATGTCAGAGCATTTTGTGCAGAAGAGGATCAATGAGTTTCATGACTTACGACAGGGATCTGGCATAGTAGCACAGTATGAGAGCAGGTTCCTGGATCTTCTGCAGTATGTGGACTACCTGCAAGATGAGAAATTGCAGGTTAACAGGTTTATTCGAGGCCTTAATGCAGATATAGCAGGAGCAGTTAGGATGTTATCTCCTCCCACACTTGAGAAGGCCGTTGAGAAGGCCTACTTAGCTAAGGAGAACATGACCAAGGCATAGGAGCACCAAGATAGAAACAAGAGCAAGTTTTAGGAGAGGATATAGGCCTTTCAGAGTCAAAGGTCATGAGGTACAACACCACTCCCTAGAGGAGGATTTTGGCATGCGCCAGCAGCCATGAGGGCTCCACCGCACCCACAGTGACATACACAGCAGCAGGGCCACCCACAGCAGGGGGCTAGATAGACACAGGGATTTTAGAGAGTTGGTTCTAGAGGTGGTTTTGGTGGAGCCAGGGATAGGAGGTAGGGTACTCAACAGGCATAGCCAGCTCACACATAGTAGTCTGTTAGGGTTGGACTGGAAGGATCAGTACACCAGAGTACAGGAGGGACCCCATCTCAGAGGGGTGCAGTAGGATGTTTTATTTGTGGATCTCCTGATCACTATGTGCACATGTGCCCGCACAAACCTAATACCATGGATGCACAGAGAGCTGCTAGATCTGAGCAGACAGTGGGTGACGTAGGACGTGCTCATCGTGTATATGCAGCGGTTGACAACCGCCAGGCCAAGCATCAGGCCACAGTCATTGAGACAACAGGTACTATCAGGGGTATTTCTGTCTTAGTACTTTTTGATTCAGGTGCTTCAGATTCCTTTATATCACCTTCTATAGTGGACCAGTGTGGGCTAGTGGTGGCTAGGCAACCAGATAGTTGGCAGGTTGAGTTGGCCTCTGGGGCCAAACTCACCGTGGACTTGTATGTGGAGAGTTATGTACTTGATTTAGGAGCCTTCTCCACTACTCTTGACCTCCGAGTTATCCCTCTAGATTCCTATCAAGTAGTGTTGGGTATGGATTGGCCCAAGGCTCATCGAGCTAAGGTGGATTGCAAAAATAAGGTCATTGAGTGTCAGGATGATCTTGGGAGTGCAGTTGTGATATCAGGGATGTAGAGGCCTATCTCCTTGCGCATGATATCGGCTAAGCAACTCAAGTGGAGCATGCATAAGGGTTGTCAGTTGTTTGCTATCACCATCAGTGATCGATCTAAGAGCACTCCAGAGCACTCACCCTTAGATGATCATGCAGTTTTGAGGGAGTATGCAGATGTGTTTCTAGGCGAGCTTCCAGGGTTACAACCCCATAGAGAGGTGGATTTCACCATTGATTTAGTACCTAGATCAGCACCAGTTTCTAGGGCACCTTATCGGATGATGACCCCATAGCTTCATGAGCTCAAGATTCAGTTAGAGGAGTTGTTGGATAAGGGTCTCATTCACCCTAGTGTATCTCCTTGGGGAGCGCCAGTCATATTTGTGAAGAAGGACGGTTCTCTCAGACTTTGTGTAGACTTCAGACAGCTCAATAAGGTCACAATAAAGAACCGTTATCCACTCCCTAGGATTGATGACTTGTTTGATCAGATGCGGGGAGTGAGAGTGTTCTCCAAAATTGATCTCAAGTCAGGATATCATCAGTTGTGCATTTCAGATGTAGACATTCATAAGACAGTGTTTCGCACGCGTTATGGGCATTATGAGTTCACAGTGGTTCCATTTGGTTTGACCAATGCCCCAGCTGTCTTCATGAGCCTCATGAATGGAGTATTCAGGACATTTTTGGATCACTTTGTCTTAGTGTTCCTTGATGACATATTGATTTATTCTCATTCCGAGGAGGAACATGAGGAGCATTTGAGATAGGTACTTCAGGTTTTGAGAGAGCAGAAGTTGTATGGGAACTTGGAAAAATGCAGCTTCTTTCAGATAGAGATTCAGTACTTGGGTCATATCATTTCAGGTGAGGGTATCTCTATAGATCCCTCTAAGATACAGGCTATCTTGGACTGGCCAGCACCCACATCAGTTACTGAGGTAAGGAGTTTCATGGGTTTAGCAGGGTATTACCGTAGGTTCGTACAGGATTTTTTTAGGATTTCTCACCCTATCACTTCTCTTCAGAGGAAAGGGAAGAAGTTTGATTGGTCAGAGAAATGTGAGCAGGCCTTTCAGTTGCTTAAGGAAAGGTTAACCACGGTGCCCATCTTAGCAGTTCCAGACCCGACAGAGGATTTTGTTGTTTGTACTGATGCATCACTAGAGGGTTTGGGAGCAGTTCTTATGCAGGAGTGTCGGGTTATTGCTTTTGAGTCTCGTAAGCTCAAGGACTACGAGCTTAATTATCCTACTCATGACTTGGAGCTTGCAGCAGTTGTTCATGCTCTAGTTCATTGGTGACATTTCCTTTTGGGTAGACCTTTCATTTTGAGGATAGACCATCGTAGCTTGTAAGCATATCTTCTCACAACCAAACCTCAACGGTCGTCAACGGTGTTGGATGGAGTTCCTATGTGAGTATGACATGGAGGTTCAGTATATCAAAGGGAAGGAAAATGTTGTTATAGATGCACTTAGTAGACGATGACATGTGCTTGCTTCTTTGGCACGTTAATTAGATTTGAGAGGCAGGATTCTTGAGCATCTTCCAGAGGACAGATTTTATGAGGGAGCTAGATAGATGTAGGAGTCTCAGGGTTCATTAGAGGGAAGATATTCTAGGTGTGTTTTAGAGGCAGATGGTTTGCTTCAGTTCCACAGGCACATCTACATGCCTAAGTCAGGTGATTTGCATAGCTTCATCCTCACAGAGGCTCATCGAGCCCCATATGCGGCACATCCAAGAGTGAAGAAAATGCACGCTGATATGAGGGAGTTATATTATTGGCCGGGTCTTTGACAAGACATAGCAGATTTTTTTGCACATTGCCTTGAGTGTTAGAGGGTCAAGGTAGAGCATTCACATCCCGTAGGAATTTTTACACCCTCATGATATTCCCAAGTGGAAATGGGATGTGATTTCCATGGATTTCATAGTCAGACTTCCTATGTCTTCTTATCATCATGATGCCATTATGGTTACCGTGGATAAATTGACCAAGGTTGCGCACTTCTCGCCAACCAAGGTCACCTATAATGCACAGGCCATTGCTAAAGTGTTTATGGAGGACATTGTTAGGTTGCATGGGATTCCAAAGACCATCATAAATGATAGGGATACTATCTACACTTCATTTTTCTGGACTTCTTTTTAGGCTACTCTGGGTACTCAGATTAATTTCAGTTCAGCTTATCATCCAGAGACAGATGGACAGATAGAGAGGGTTAATTAGGTGTTGGAGGACATGTTGAGAATGTATGTGATGGATCAGCAGAAGAAATGGGAAGATTATTTACATTTAGTTGAGTTTTCTTACAACAACAGCTATCATAGTTCCATTGGTATGGCTCCTTACCAGGCTTTGTATGGACGACCTTGCAGGACACCTCTGAGTTGGGATAGACTAGATGACAGGATTATTCTGGGACCAGCCTACCTTCAGGATTTAGAGCAGTAGGTTGTGTTGATTAGACAACATCTTGAGCAGGCCAGAGCACGCCAGAAGGTGTATGCAGACACTAAGAGGATTGATCGTCACTTCTCAGTGGGTGACAAGGTCTTCTTGAGGGTTCATCTGCATAAGAGTCCTATCCGTTATGGAAAGGGTTCTAAGCTATCACCTCGTTTTGTGGGGCCTTTTGATATTTTAGAGGTCATCGGTCCAGTTGCCTATCGCCTAGCTTTGCCACCACGCCTTGCATGGGCCCACGATGTGTTTCATGTTTCTGTACTACGTAGATATGTACCAGATGCTTCTCATGTTTTGGATTGGTCAGCATTATAGGTAGAGGATGGAGGATAGTGGAGACTGGAGCCCATATGCATACTGGAGCACTGGAGGTTGGCCCTTCGGGGTCGAGACTTGGACCAGGTTAGAGTACAGTGGGACCGATACGATGAGACAACAGCTACCTGGGAGGATGCGACACCTTTGAGGGCTAGATATCCCTATCTCTTTCAGTGACTTCCAGGAGGAAGTCTAATTTTAGTAGAGGGGGATGTAGTGCCACATTTTTATAGTTCAGTAACTTTTTGTTTCTTTGCTCATAGACATGTTTTGATAGAGATTTGTTATATCTTGGACATTATATTAGAGATTTGATCTTATTAGACATGTGTGGACATTTAGGCGTATAGTGCCAATTTAGCTTAATTTCTATGTTGTCACATTTTCTTATGATGTCATGGATACTAGTGGATATGATGTTGTTTTGGAACATAATTATATTGATGGTTGTTGCATGTTGGGATCCTATGGTTATATGTCACTCTATCATCTTGTCTAACTTTTGGAATATTGAGTATAATTGTGCATGTTGTCACATTTTGATTTCAGTAGGATGTTAGGCTAGTTTAGAACTTATTGATATCTTACTGTGTCATTGTTTTATATTTTATCGGACAGGTACAGTTAATGTGTGCAATGAGTGTGTAGGTGACAGGTTTACAGGAGAACGTGGGATTCAGGCCAGCTACACAATCTTGCACAAGCAGCCCATGGGCTGAGTCCTAGCCATGTTCATTGTGTGAAGCCTTAGTATAGGAGATTATTATTTTGGGCACCATGAGTGACCCCAATTTTTGTAATGTATTGTGCCTTGAATTATTAATTTTTTTTAGGGTAATTAGTTATGTTGTAAACTTGTTTTGGGAGTTAATAATCCCACTTTCTTTAAAATTTTGATTTTGTTTAATGAGTCCACTTAATCACAAGGGTTTAGGGTCACATGTGAACCCTTGGGTGGTCCCCACACCCTCTACCCTTGTGCCAAAAATGCAAAACCCGAAATTAGGTTATTTTGGGCATTTTTGGGGACCCCTTTTTAGCTTGGGAGTTCCCCTAACATAAAAATGAGCCCTTGGACCCTACCTAATGGGTAGGGGGGCTTATTTCCAAGGCTAGAGGGAGTTTTCCCTCCCTTTTTACCTCTTGTTTGGTCACATCCATGTAAGGGGTGTGGATTGGAGTGCTTGTTAAAAGTTTCACTAATTTTGTCTTGTTAACATTTAGGGGAATTTGGGAGAAGAGGGCAAAAAGACATTTTTACCCTTTCTCTCTTTTGTTTTGGCATCTTTGACCTTGAAGGAGGAGAGGGGTGACACATGTCACCCCCTCATTTGTGAGGATTCTTGCTTTCTCCTCTTCAAATTCCCCTTCATGGGAAAAGAGAGGGACATTTTTTTGGAACTTCTTGCTTGGATGCTTGGGTGATTTGGAGCTAGTGATTTGCTTGAGTCAAGAGTGGAGAAATTTGAAGTTGGAAAGCTTTTTGGAGAGCTTTCTTTGAGGTAGGCTCTTATGTCTTATTGTTTGTGTTGTTTTCCTTTTAGTTGTTAGATTGGTTGCTTGAAATTGTTATTGTTGCATGTGGATTTTGGTTGTTGTTTGCTTGTTTTACTCCCTCCATCATATGACATGATGGAGTTTTGGAGTTGTGGGGGAAGAGAGAGGGATATTTCCTCTCAATCCTCAAGGCTTGATGGACAAGCCTTGTAGGGTCTTAGTTTTTTCCCCTCAAATGGTTGAGGTGGGGAAGTTGATTCATTTGGCTTGAATCTCCTTCCCCATTCTTAGTAAGGAAACCCCTTTGGGGTTTGAAAATCCTTCCAAGAAGGACTTGGAGAAACGGTGGAGGAATAAGGGGTTTTGATTGAAATTAGGAGAAATAAGGAGGGTATGGAGATTTTTGTTTTGTGCAAGTAATTTGGAATATAATTTTTGGAGAACTTCTCCTCTCTTCCCCACTTTTGAGGTAGAACATGGGTTCTCCTCTTTGTAAAACTTTGGAGTCTTGTTTTATACTTGTTTTGTTTTCCATGTGAATGTATTTCAGTTGTTAGTTCACCCTCCTCTTGTGCAAATTGTGGATGGTTTTCCTCTTTCCCATGGGCTTGGGGGAGGCTAGCATGCATCCCAACCTTGGGAGAGGCATGTAATGATGCCTATGGTTGGGTGGCAAACAAGCTCTCTCTCCTTGAAGGCATTGATTCTCTTGAAGGCAATGTACATGGGGATCTCATGTTGAAAGTGGGTTGTTGGATTGGAGCTCTTTATCTCTTACACTCTATTGTGGACATTACTTCTTGTCTCTTGCAAGGAATGGTTTAGTAATATAGCATTCCATTATTGTAATTCTCTTGCTTTGTTGTTGGTAAATTCTTTCAATCTTATCAAGTGTAAGCTTGGTCTTGAGTATTCTGAAACTCTCTTTATTTTATAAATTTGGACTTGTAAGTGTAAGCTACTCATTGTTTCTAATAAAATTTGAACTTGAATGGAAACTTGAGTTTAGGTATTGACATATATTTGTATTTGGAACTTCAAATCATGGAAAGGAGTTGATAGTTTATCCCTTTGTTATATTTAAACATAATTTGAAATATGATTGTATTGAGTTATTGAGGGGTTGTGCAAAAGAAGAATTGTAAGATATTGTATTTCTTTAAAATACGTCTAATAGAAGTATTTTTTTTTACATCTCTTTAACATGTAATGTTCTTGAAATTTTATTTGTTGCAAAAAGGGTTTGTTATTTGAAATGAGATCTATGTGGCTAGTTTACTAGTTAATATTGGAAGAAAACTATTATCAAATTGGAATGTACATTTCTTGGTCAAAATATCATGGATTTAGAAAATAAAGTGAGACTAGTCTTAAAATTATTGCTTACCCCCGTGTATTGGAATATATCCTCATTGAGAAATTAGTTTTCTTCTTGTAGCAATTTGTAATGTTATTATAAATGATTATTTGGTTAGGTATTTTCTTTTTTATACATATATAGCATATATGATATAGATTAAAATTTTTCTTTTGTAGCCAAGTGATATATATATTTTTTAAATATAAAATGGGAAATTATACCTATTAACAAATGGTTAATATTTTGTTATATACATATATATATATATATATAACCATCTATATATTTGAATTTATATGGTTATTAATAACAAAATTTTAAATGTATATTAAATGAAATTTTAAACCCCCCCCCTAAAACAAACAAAAAAAATTAAAACAACAAATGGGGGGGGTCCGAACTCCCCTACCCCTGCACTATCCCATGGGGGGGCGCCGAGCCCCCCCCATCCCCTCACGCCCCCTTCCCTAGGCCGCTGCCACAGACCCTGTACGCAAACTGTCCCCCCCCATCCACCTACCTGCTACCTGTGCACCACTCCCCATGCAAACGCCCCCTTTCACCTGTTGCTCCCCTCGTGTGGCACCTGCCCATCCTCCTTCCTCCCCTGTGCCCTTCCCCCTTCACACCTCTCCTTTACAACTCTCCCCCACATGCCTTCCCCTTTAAGTCCTCACTGCCCAAATCTCACCTATATAAAAAAATGTAGTCCTTCCTACCATGTCTCCTCACCCTTACCCTCACATTCATTCTCAAATAGATCTTAAAATAAATAATATAATAATTATACAATACATGATATTATTCTAAAACCAAAGAAAAAAAAATAATAAAATCCCTATTGTATGGCCATCACCAAAAAAACTAAGGAAATTTCCATGCTTCTCCTGTCCAATTAACCTGCAAATAAGCAAAAACAAAACAAAATGAGAGAAAGAAATGAAAATTAGCAAAGAGAAGAAAAGGCAAAGAGAAAATTAGGGCAAAATTTTTAGGGCAAAATTAATCAAGGGCTTAGATTTGATTTAATCCTAGGGTCAAATAAGTGACCCTACACTTTTTTTGTCATGAGTAATTTAATGGGAAATAAACAAAAAATGAAAAGGGTGTGATGAGTTTAATAAATAAGAAGAGGGTGAAAAATCTAAGGTGAATTATTATGGGTGTAGTAAATTATTTATGTGATGTAGTAAGTTAATAGAAGCTAAAATAAATAAATTAACTTAAAAATTAATTAGGCTAGGATTATTTAATTAGATAAATTATATAATTAATGAAAAATTAGTTATTTATCAAATGGGTTAAGTGATGGAGTTAGTACTAATTAATCCCTTTTAAAAAAAAAAAAATTTACCCCAAATTTTTAGTAACTTTTGGCAAATGGCTCGTTGTCTCGAAAACCAAGCACGACAATATGCTCATCCTTAACACATTGACATTCTAAGTAGTGTGAAACAAAATCATTTATGTCTTTCTTCATCCCTTTCCAAAAATATTGTTATTTTATATCGGTAAGCATTTTTGTAATACCAGGATGTCCTAAGTAAGGTGAATTATGAAATTCCATCATTAACTTTTTCCTTAACTCATTTCCCAATGGTACATACACCCGATTTTATTATCTCAAAATTCCTTCATTATCAAAGTGGAAACCTCTATATCTCACGTCATTTAGATCGGTAGTAAGTGTTGTTTTTACCTACTGAAAGTAAGAATAAGATTCCATGATACTTTTTACCTCATCCTTAAACTGATTTCTCAAAGTTATAAGTGTATAAATATGTTTCCTACGACTTAGTGCATCTGTCACTTTGTTTTCTTTGCATTTTATGTAACTTATGTCAAAATCATATTGTGACAAAAAATCTAACCATCTTCATTGTCTTGCATTCAAATTTGGCTGAGTGAAAATATACTTCATCCCAAGATGATCAGTATTTAATTCAAAAGGTCTTCCTAAAAGATAATGTCTCCATACTTGAAGTGCATGAACTATGGAAACAAGCTCTAGGTCATGGGGAGCATAATTCAACTCATGTAACTTGAGTTTTCTTATTTCATATGCTATAACATGATCATTTTGTAACAAAATTACCTCTGAGTCCTCCGGAAGCATCTGTAACTACCATAAAGTTTCCATTTGGATCAGGTACAACCAAAATAGGTGCAGATGTTAATTGATCCTTAAGAGTTTTAAATGTTGATTCACATTTATCACTCCACACAAATTTATTATCTTTCTTTTGTAATGAAGTTATCGGTGCAACAACTTTTGAAAAGTCCTTAACAAATTTTCTATAGTAACCAACAAGCCCCATGAAGCTTCTGACTTCATGTACATTCTTAGGTGCAGGCCACTCAGTTATGGAAACAATAGATCAACTATTATTCCATCCTTACTTATGACATGTCCTAAATAGTGCACTTTTGTTTCATAGAAAGAACATTTGGACAAACTTACCATACAACTTCTCTTTCTTAAGATTTCGAGTACTATTTTCAAATGCTCATGATGGTCATCAATGATTTTAGAATAGATAAGAATATCATCCAAGAATACAAGTACAAACTTGTCCAGGTATTCTTGAAATATTATTCATTAAATTCATAAAATTTACAGGTGCATTTGTCAAACCGAAAGGTAAAATTGTAAATTCATAATGTTTGTACCTTGTTCTAAAGGTTGTTTTATGAATATCTTCATCTTTGATTCTTAACTGGTGATACCCAGAATGAAGATCTATCTTAGAATATACTGATGCACCATGCATCTGATCAAACAGATCATCAATTCTAGGAAGTGGATATCTATTTTTTATTGTTGTTTTGTTTAACATCCTATAATCAATACACAGTCTAAGTGTTCCATCTTTCTTTTTCAAAAAAATTACCGGTGCTCCCCAAGGTGAGACACTCAGTCTTATCAAACCCTTAGAAAATAGTTCTTGTAACTGTGCCTTAAGCTCTACCAGTTCAATGGTAGTCATTCGATAAGGTGCCTTGGAAATAGGCTCAGTTCCTAGTTTGATTTCAATTGTGAAGTCAAACTCTCATTTGGGTGGAAGACCAGGTAGTTCTTCTGGAAACACATCACTGAAATCTCTTAACAACGGAAAATTTTCCAAGAAATCACTATCCCCTTCAGCTGTTTCAGAAATTTTTACTGCATACAAAGTGCAACCTTTGTTTTTGGCCTTTTTAAGTTGCATAGCTGACAATTTTCTAACTGAAATTTCTCATTTTACCCCTTGGATGTCTGTTGTTTTCTACAGATCATCAAGAAAACTAATGTGTTTTTCAAAATAATCAACTTTTGCTTTATGTTCAGCAAGCTAGTTAACACCTAATGACATCATAAGACTCCAAAGGAGCAACATAAAGATCAACTTTAGTGGAAAAACATGGAAATTTCTAAGACTGCTCCAAAAAGACATTTACTAACAGTATGGAAAACATTATTTCCATAATGAACAGTCCAATATTTTTCCATTATTCCATCTTTTCTTTTTAGTTTTGCAGCTAATTTACTAGAAATAAAGCATTCAGTAGCTCCAGTATCAAAAAGTATAGTAACAGGTATACCAAATAATTTACCTGGCACTTCTATAGGCGTAACTTACTTTTCATCTTGTTTATCAGCTACTGCAACATGTATCTTATGTTGTTGATTGTTGTCATCCTTCCTTAGAGGGAATTGATTTGCATAATGATCCTTACCATAGTTGTAGCAACCCCCTATAGGTCCTCTTTTAGGTTCAAATTTATTTCCATCCCTGAAATTATTGTTCTCCTCCATAGGACTTTTGTCCATTGTTATTGTTCTTAACAAAGTTGTTTCAAACATTTACAACAGGTTTATTTGCTGTTGTTTTCTTATTGTTATCAGCAACAAATTTATTTTTAGTACCAAAATTTTTCCATGCCCCCTTTTTGGGTGCAAGAGATGAAGAAGAATTAGGAATTTTCTTTCTATTCTCTTCCTTATGGGCAGAAATTGCTTTTAATTTTTGTTCCTTCCGAATGGATTTTTCTACAACCCCTTCCATGGTGGTTGGGCTGTGAACATCTACCTCACCCCCTATGATAGGGTTTAATCCCATAATAAAATTTTTATATTATGAACTTCTCATCAATTTGATACTGAGGCACATACTTAAGAAGTTTGGTAAATCTCTCCCAGTACTCTGTTACAGTTAACTTTCCCTGAATTAAGTTCTTGAAATTCAGTCATCTTCTGATCATAATAGAGTTGTGGTAGCCAGCGTTTCCTAAAATAACTCTTAAACTGATCCCAAGTGATGCTTGATTCATCAATGTTCAGTTCAGCCTTACGACTGTCCCACCAGGAGGATGCCTCATGGGAAAGTTGATAAGCTCCCCATACTGCTTTAGTTTCCTCTGAGAAGTTCCTTATTGCAAAGTACTTCTCCATTTTTTTGAGCCAGTTCTCAGCTCCATCCCCCAGTGTAGTGCCATCAAACTTATGTGGACTTATCTTTTTATGTCATTTGTGAGTTCAACTAATAATCTTGTCTTTTTATTTTTAGGCTGATTGGGTACATTTGCATTTGCATTTGTACAACATTATTATTGTCAACACCCAAATTTCAATATTGGCATTTGTCCCAGGAGGTGGCTGATTGTTATTACCAGCATCTTCTTCCTCCTCCTCATTACCCATAACTTGTTGTTCAAGTACAGGCAGATGATCTCTTGTGTCCAACAGGGTAGCAAGAATCTCATCAAGTTTTTGTGTGGTAGCTACCTCTCCACCTGGAGGTGGGTTATTTGTAGCACCTCCCCTTGTTCTAACCATTTTCTGTTAACAAGAAAATTAAGTTTTTATCAGATATGGACTCAATAGGTCCAAGAGCTGCAACCTTCAGCTCTGATACCAAGATGTAACATTCCCATTTTAAGACTTTAGAAACAAGGGAATTTTTTTTTATACATAATGTTCTCTATTCTAAATTAATATAATTTAGAACACACATTCCAATGCCAATCCATCTCATAATAGAAAACCATATGCAGCTGTAAATGACTCGGTGAAACACCGATCTCTCATTTCATGACTCGGTATTAAACCGATCTCTCATGTTAACTCAATAATGTGTATACTATGTATACTTGGTTTCTTTACCTTTTTAGGGGCACCCAAGTGTTCTGTCTAAGAGGCCTATCTGAATATTTGTTACCGATATTCATCTGAAATCCTACATCTTAGACTAGGTGACATAGGACAATGCAACCAGCAAGCTTGCGATACTTTGGCCAAAGTTTCTAAACATGTTTATCATGTTTACATTCCTAGATGACATACTCATCAAACAGAATAAGTCCCTCACCACACTTGTTCTGTTATCTAGAGTGGTCTTTCCTAACTTCTTTCAGTTTAATCTATTCAAGGTTTCACACTAGACAAGGTTAGCAATATGCACTAGTGTGGAAGACTACTCATGGTGACTAAGGATACATAGACATACTCAATCAACTTACGTCGATTGGGTGTGTCTAGTTATCCTAAGTCAACATGAGTTGACCTCGGCACTAGATCATGTTCATATCCATGTATAGGGTAGACCCGTGATCCAGTATTACACATATGTCAATCAAGTTAAACAAACTAAGTGGGGTTTTGAGATACAACAACTACATATTAGTATCTTCATAATGAATCCTGTCATTACAAAGGTAATATTTTGTAGTTGATGTGTTCCCACATCAAACTGAGTTTCCTCAACTGGACTAACATACTTAAGATTACAAGTTTATTAACCCATTTAATCATTGTCTTAAAGATTAATGATAACAACGCTTAAGATTCAACTAAGCATCATTTAACCTATAAGGTTACAAGCTGAAATCACACAAGAGGTAGGTAAGAAGGTAAAATATTCTCCCTAACCATTCAAATTACATGTTTAAGTTTTTCTTTAAATGAAACAACTTATATCATATAACGACATGATTGATCTCAATGTTATGAAAGTGTGTTCATTAAATCCTTTTCTTATTTCAGCCTTAGCTTAAACAAGTTTATTAAATATCTTTATTTTAGACTTCATGAAGATGAATTCTAAATCCCTTTAGTTCCTTTTTAAGCATTTACATTTGATTAAAGAAATTTGCCTAAGAAAACACAAATCAACCATTCTCATATATAACACTTTAACAAGATCTTCAAATAAGTTTCTATGATTGATTTCAAGGAAAATATCCTTTTTCCTTTATCAAGGACTAATGTCCAATTATGAAAATATATTACATATGTTTTAAATACAATCAAGAATTCATACATATATATATATATAATTCAATCATATTTCCCTTTTTATTATTTAAGGATCTATTTAAGAGTAAACTATTAGTTGCATCTCTTTTATGTGAATAATAAACCAACTAATATTTCAGATCCTGAATCCAAAAGTTCTTATAAATATAAGAACTATTAAGTTTCCAAATCCCATAACACTTAAATATATCTTCCCCTTCATTTAAAGATATTACTTAATAATACATCCCAATTTATGCCAATGAAGGTATCACAATAAAGTAGTATTCAACAATCATCAAACCATTTATTCATCAAAAAGGAGTGATCCATTCACTGATTACAAAAGTATTTCAGAGATTACAAAGTGTCATAACAACAATATAAAACTAGTTTTATTACATCTTTCCTTTTCTGATAAAATTACATCTCAAGTAATGATGCCACATAATCATCATAATAAAGAGACAATTTCTTTAGTAAAACAGATGTAACTTTCTATATGTCTTTCTCCTTTCATCTTTTATGAAATCCATCTGCAAAATTGTTAGCACGAGTCAGTTCATTTGAACTGAGCATGATAAGCACTATAACATTAAAACATTGTGCTTTTATCTAACTATTTCATAAAAAGAACCCTATTGTTTATGAAACAGTTCCAAAAACACAACAAGATAAACAAAAACTTTTCCCTAAAATATTACAAACCAAGATGGAGAGAAAAGATTAAAGTTTCTAGAAGTAATGTATAAGTAAGGAATAATTAATCAACATAGTTAATCCTAACTTTTCATCATATAAACTCATTTCAACATGCTAGAAATCAAAACAACAGTAATTAAAGAAAGGGAGAAATTCATATTTCATCCTAACTTACCTTCTCATTCAAGTTCCAAATTAAGTTCCTCCATTAAACTTAATCTAAATTTTCAAGAAGTAATATAAGGTATATAAATCTACCTTTCATAATATGTATACTATTTTGTTATTTCAAGTTAAGAATCCTAATTATAATCATGAAATATCAACCAAATAATCAGAATTATATTCCATCAAAAATCATACTATCTTCAGACTCAACCTAGAGTCTAAGAAGTAGATTAACATGAAGAAGTAATCAAAATTCTAGGTAAGGAAAACTTAGTCAATTAGAAACAACCAAAGTAACTCATGGTTCAAGTTTCCTACAAGTCCTAAGTTCATTTCAAATTTAATCAAAGAAACAAAATAATATTCACATTTCCAAAAGTCCATTATCAACTAAGGTTTTATTTCACAAAGCCAAAAGAAGCATGAGCTACCATTTAGAACTAACATAAGTTTTAAACCAATACTCATTCCTAATTCAAATGAAATGAACAAGAGAACTAAAAGTTCAGAACCATACTTACAATATCATCCCAAGACTTATCTTCAAATTCTGGAACTATCTAATGAATCTTATACTCAACCAATATTTGTAACTGAAGGACTCAACAAGACACTAAGACTCAAAGTCTCATCAAAGGTAACTTAAAGTCAAGACAATATAACTAAGAAATAGATATAAAAGATCCAAGTTTTCCAAAGAAAGAACAACAACTATTCCCAAATAATTAAGTTCCAAACTCACAGGCAATAAGGAAAGGAGTAAGATTGCAATCTCTTTAAAATCAGATTCAACTGGAGGAAGAGTTATTCATAGGCTAATCAGCCACTCTATGAAAAAATGGACGAAAAGAAACAAAATAGAATCCCTCAAGAGTAATGCACTTTTAGTGCTTAAATAGCTTGGAATCCCACTTAAGATCAACAAGATCTTACTGAGGTACCAACATAGACACCAATGTAGCCCAGAATTGGGTAATAATTAACAAATAGTCAAAAAGAATAGAAAACAAAACATCCAATGAGTTTTACCTGTCTGTTCCTTCCTCCATGAAAGATAAATCACCATACATGATTCAACCGATTAAAAAATGAAATCATTTCAGTTCCAAGTAAACTCAATGATGAAAAGAAAGGAGAACAACCAGACTAAGTTCAAAATTAGTCTCCAAAAGAACTTACAATCATCAAAGAAGAAGGGAAGATAGATCATTTGAACAACCTCCTTTCAACAAGATTTCATCAATAGTCAAATATTCATGAAAACTTTCCAAGATCAAAAGATCTGCTAAGGAAACCAAAATCCCAGAGTGGGTTTACAAAAATTAGAAGTAAATGCAAAGTAGAACAAAACCAAAAACATTCTCAGTCATTCCTTCCATGTTCAACTTCCATCAAACAAACTTCATTAATATAAAAAAACAAATAGCAAAGATATTTGGGATACAATTCAAGATCAAGGTGAGTATTTTTACAAATACTCTAACCTGAATGGTATTCAACTAAAAGATTCAAGAAGTCAAGAACACATGAATTTTATTGAACAAATTTTGGGTTCTCAACTTCCATAATAAAAAAGGAAACATAACCAATAAAATACAAAGCTTGAATAACATATTCTCTAAATGAAGAAACCAGACCAAAATCTGAACACTGCCAAAACAAAGGCGTAATGCCATCCTAAGAATCCTTCAAACCTAGTTTCAATCAACAATAATGAATCATGCAAGCTAAAATCTATGGATTTCAAACAAAACCAGCTACTGTTATTGCGTAAATAAAATCTTCTTCTCAGGTAATCCTTCAAATTCAGAGAACAAACACAGATCCATTCCAATGTCAAGAAGGTTCGAATACAAGAAAGTAACATAATAGCAAAAATCAACACTTCAAGATTTCATTTTCCACACAACAATGAAGAACCAATTTGCATCCAAAAAGAATCAAAACAAAACACCATTGAAGCAAGAATAAGAAAACAAAATCAAACATGAAAGGTTTCAAAAAGAGCAGAGTTCTTTTAATGAAGTCATTTAAATAAAAGTAGAAGACTTAAAGAGATAGGGCCTATCATGCCTGATAGAGCTCATGTCTTCTATTTCTTGCTGTAAATCTTCAAGCAGAGCCTCGATAACAATTCTTTTCCATGAAAAATACAACAACCATCTCTGTAACATCCTTCTCTTCCTTCTTATGGATTCTCAGTGATATTTTCATCACTATCACTGCCATGCAAGGTGAAATGAGCATGCAAGGATTCAAACTGAAGGTTTGAAATGAAAAACCACATGCAGAGCTAAAAGCTCACAAAAACCAAATGAGCAATGCAAAACTGAAAACCATTCTTTCTTCCAACTTCCCCTTCTTCCTAGGTGGTTTTTTTCTATTGCCAAGAATATTAAATGCCAAACAGACTGACAGTCCTTCCATATCTCTTGCCCCCATTAACTTGTATTTATCCATTACCAAATTTAAAATTTCATGCAACTATCAATTTAGTAGAGGTGTCGACTCGACCTCATATTTTCTTTCATGTATTCACCAAATTTGGCTACAAACAGAGTTTTAAAACCACATAAATCCTCATAAATACATTGAGGTTGGTGCCACTGACCTTGCCTTTACATGTCATCCCATTCCATCCCCTTAGGTTAGCCCAAGTCTTAGGTTAGGTTCATAACATTAGTTTAGGAACTAACTTAGGTCCTTAGGTTAAAGTTTATTAATTTATTCTTAGGTTTTCCTTTCTATTAACATTCCACATTAATAAAGAACATAGTAACTTCAGATAGAATTAAAAATTAGGATAAGATTACGATCTTAGGAACATAGATTAATTAGGTTCCTTTAGCAATAGCTAAAAATTGTAAATTACAAATCTTACCCAAAGAAGAATCAAAATAATTTCAAAGATCACATACGTAAGCACGGGAGCAACAGAGTTCACCTGAGATTTCAAGATAAACCAGAGTTCAGAGATCCAGATTTTTCCAGCTTGGTCAAGATGACCACAATGTCATGAAATTGAAAGCATGCCACTGTTTAAAAAAAATTAATGTGAGAAATAAACTAATTCCTAATGTAGTTGATATGATTCAGGTATTTCATTCAAATACAATAAGCAAATCCAATCACAATAGGCTAGGCTATAGTTGGATCTGAGAGGTGAGGTGTCTTTCAAGGTACTGTGACTAGTCAGGGTCAGATTCTAGGTTATTTAGGTCAACTGGTAGGGTTATTGTTGGGTATGTTCTTGGTCAAGGTGTAAAACATAGAGACCAACATCGGCTAAATGTGACCGATGCTGGTTTAGGTAGAACCGACGACGGTTATGGATAACCAACGTCGGTATGGTCGAGTTAAAAGAAACTCAAAATAGATTAAATGGTAGGGGTGATATGAGGTCAAATAAAGTTTGGGTGAGTGAATGGGGAGGTCTGTAGAGATCTTATGTATGCTTAGAAGTATACAATAGGTGAGGATAGGTGATTTGGTGATATGGGTGAAGGGATTTTTGAGTTCACAGGAAAGTGGGTGATGAAGCAATAAGCATGCAAAAAATAGATTAATAACAGGAGTAATTGTTTCACCTGATTCTTAGATGCTTCTTTGAATATTGATGAAATAGATAGGGTAACGTGTGTAGGTGGAATACATGTTGGAATGCAGGTTAATAGGAATGTAGGCATTGATTTTTAGGGTTTGGGTAAGTCTTAGTTAGTTATGGCAACTTACTAAGAATAGGTATTAGAGTGAGTTGGCTTGGTGAGGTGTCTAGGCGAGGTGTAAGTGTGGGCATTATTTAAATTAGGATATTTAAATAATAAATATTGTGAAGCTAATGAATTAAATTAATTAAATTAATATTAGTGGGGTGAAGGGGGCCATGGCTAGGTGAATGTGATGAAGGTATTTATTTTTCGAGGGACTAAAGGGGAGTGTGACCTAATTTTAGTGTCTACAATAGTAAATATTAATAACTGAAATAAACCATACTAGTTAGGGTCATACTTACTATATTAAGGATCTGATGGATGAGTGGTGGAGGTGGTTGATCGGAGAATACGTGTATGGTCATGTAGTGGTGATTTCCCAGAGTGCTCCCATGAATACAATGGCTCTATGATTGATCATGGTGATGGCTCTAGATGTCTGGATGCATAAAAGGATGCTTGTTTTGATTATATGCAACTCTATTGAGTGGTTTGATAAAAGGTAAATATGAGAAAGGGAAAAGGCGGGGAGTGGGTGGAAAAAGGGAAAAGGTCGATTCGGGTAATCTAGGTAATGGGTCAGGGTCAAAGGTAGGAACAGTTAAATGCACACACACGTATAAACTACAGCATGTTACCAAGTTGAAGAGTAGGAAAACTCTACATTATCTAAGGTCGATAGGTTCATCCAAACAAGGTCGAAGTGATTCCAGTATCTAAGGTATATGATATGGTCAAGAAGCACAACGTACGTGAGGTGCAGGAACGTTTAGGTATGTTCCGGTATAACCAAAGGTAGGGTCGGGATAAATGGTCATGGCTAGAGAAAAGGTAAGGTCATTAGGTCAATCAACACAGGTAATAGTGTCACAAGGTATAGCGAACACATGGGGTCAAAGGTCACTAGCGATGGTCTAGGTCCAATTATCTAGGTCACGACATGGGTAAGGCCGAGGGATGGGTAAAATAATGAGTCCCCAAAGGAGGACCAAGGTAGGTAGTAAATGATGAGGTTAGGAAGGTGAGGTAAATGGTCAGGGTAAGGGTTGGGTGGGAAAAAAAGGAGGGATAGGGAGTGTAATAGGGTAAAATTTTGGGTTTTGTGCAAGGGAGGGTGACCAATGCCGATCAGGGGTAACCGATGCAGGTAGAGTGATAATATGGGCTATTTTAAGATGCTTTATAATAAATGTATGATAATGGTAGAGAAATAGTAGTCATAAGAAATGTATGTTATGATGATGATAAAAATGTTAAGCAACTTGTTGTCTGTGTGGTTTGATTTTCAATTGTTGATATAAAAAGGAAACTAAGTGGGTTTGAATGTATTTTAGGAAGAGGATAGATGGATTGGTTAGGGTAGAGAGTGGTTGAGCTAACCTCTAAGGGCTCCATGCCCTCAGCGTGCTGCCTACATAGTCCCAGTGAAAAGGAACCTCAGGACAATGTAGTTCTCCCATAAGCTAGGGAAGAATATGAGGGGGTATGAAAATGAGTTGGTAGGTTTTAGGCATGTTGTGGGTTTAGGTCTGTTAGGTGTGTCTGGGTTATAGGGAAATTGGTATAGGTGATGTTGATTGTGGAAAAATAAGAAGATTACCCCAAAGGTAAGCATCGAGGACCAAATCCTGTATAAGGTAATCAAAACATAAATAATGTCATTTGAAAGATAAGAGGAGGCAATAAAGCCACATGATTGGTTAGGATCATATCAAGTAGATCATACCATGGAGGAAGTGATGAACGTAAAACCCTAAAGACATTGCCTGATTGATTATTCTAAGGTGAAAAGTAGTCACATGATCACCAAATATCTTTGTTTCCAAGAGGTCCCTTGAGGTGGTAGGAAAGGGGAGTGGGAATGGTGAGAAAATTAAAAGGTGGTTAAATTTTATATGATATGTGGTAGCATGATCTCTGGGTAAGAGATCCAAGGTGACAATGGGAAAGTCCATGACTAATTTTTTTTCTGTTTTGACTTGTATTTGAGATAGATTGATCGATAAGGGAAGTCTATATGGGATGAGGAATTTAACTCCTTGAGGTCTTCATGAAGTTGATCGATGTGGGAAGCTTCCACTTTTGTCTTTTGTTTTTTTTAGCTTTACATGTTGTCCTTCAAGGGAGCAGTCTATTTACAACAACGATTGTTGAGAGGAATATTTCCTTTTGAGGGAGTCATATTTTTGTGAGAAGTTTGACTCAAGGAGTTGGGTCCCATGTGAGGTATTTGAATTCAAGGACAAGACCAAGGTGAAGAATAGGACTCTTGTTCAGAAATTAGGGTGAAATGACCATGGGATCTCATCTAAAGGTGGATGAAAAGTATCCATGAGAATCAGGCTATGTGCAGTGCTGTGGTACACATATTCAAGAGAAGATGACAAGTGACGAGTACTCACATGATTCTTGTTTAATCATTGGTGAGGATGTAAGAAGTGGGTAGAACTAAAGGGAGAAGCATGGAAAGAGGCAAAAGGTGAGGTAGGACTAAAAGTCAACAGTAGAATGGTCAAAGATGTAAGGCTTTAAGGGGTTCAGGTTTGGGTTTACCATTGAGTGAAGATAAATGATAAGCACCTGATCCATAAGTATGAGTCACGATGTATGGTCCAAGCCAATTAGGAGAAAATTTTCCCCTTTTACTTTTTTCTGCTTTGGTTACGTGTTTATTTTCTTTTAGGACAAGGTCGCCAACTTGGAAGGTTCGTTCATGGATGCATTTGTCGTAGGCACGTTTGATACATTTTTGGTAAACTTGAAGGTGATCAAGAGCATTAAGATGACATTTGTCTAATAACTCAAGCTATGCTAAATGGTCTTGGTGAAATTCATCATCATTGAGCATGTCATGGAGAGAAATGTGGAGTGAAGGGATCTGGACTTCGAGAGGAAGAACAGCCTCTGTACCGTAGACTAGAGAAAATGGTGTAGTGGCAGTGGAAGTGTGAATACTAGTGCGGTATGCCCATAGGGAAAAAGGAATGTGCGTATGCCAATCCTTCCTGATATTGTTAACCACTTTCATGAGAATTTTGTTTAGGGTTTTGTTAGTGGATTCAACTTGGCCATTGGTTTGTGGGTAATAAGGTGATGAGAAACTTAGCTAAATGCCAAAGGCGTCGCAAAGTTTTTGCAGGGTTTTTTTTTGAATTGTTTTCCATTGTTAGTGATGAGGCAATGAGGAACACCAAAGTGACAAATGATGTGATGATTTATGAACTCACATATTTTCTCATCTTTCATGGAGATGAGTGGTATGGCCTCAACCCATTTTGTGTAATATTCGGTAGTAGTGATGATCCATTGATGTCATTGGGAAGAATGGGGGTTAATCTCTCCGACAAGATCTAAACCGCATTTAGAGAAGGGCCAAAGGTCACGGGTGACCTGTAAGGCATGAATGGGTGTATGATGAAGGTTGGCATGTTGTTGGAATTTTATACAACGTTTGACGTAGTTACAACAATCAAGGTTAAGGGTCAGCCAGTAATAGCCTAGGTGAAGGATACACTTAGCAACAATAAGGCCACTGAAGTGACCTCCACATATGCCATCATGAACTTCCTTAATGGTATAAGGGATTTTAGAAATTGTGAGGCATCGTAAGAAAATACCATCAAAGCTATGCTTATAGAGGAGGCCTCCCATTATGACGTAACGAGAGACCAATTTAAGGAAGGTGTGTTGTCTGTTACAGGTGAGATCAAGAGGTAAGATGGAGAGAGAGATAGTTGGCGTATTGTTTGTACCAAAGGTCAGTCGGGTTGGAGGTGACAGTTCCGATGGAGTTAACATCATGAGGTAGATAAGAAGGTGATTGGAGTCATTTTATGGTGACAAATATTTTAGAATCGGTGGGCGAAGCGGGTATTTGAGAAGTCAAGCAGGCCATGGTGTCTGTAAATTTGTTGGTTGAATGAGGGATGGTTTGTAGGGCGTAATGGTCAAAGGTGGTCAAAATTTTGTCCACATGATGTTTATACTTTTAAAGTATCTCATTATGACATTGGTATATACCATTGACTTGGTTTACGACCAATTAAGAATCACCAAAGATATTGATTGATTTGACATCTAGGGCATAGATGGTTTGAAGACCTAATACGAGTGCTTCGTATTTGACGATATTGTTTGTGCATTCAAAATTGAGTTTGAAAGACAAAGCCATGGGCTCACCATCAAGAAGAATGAGGATAATTCCAGCCCCACCCCCATGCTGACAGTTGGAACCATTAAAGAATAGTGTCATTTGGTAAGGGTGTTTGTCCAGGGAAAGGGTAGCAATTGACTCATCTGGAAAGTCAAAATTAGAGGGTTGATCCCCAGAAATAGGTACATCAGCCAATTGGTTGGTGATAGCTTTGCCTTTGATGGAATTTTGATGGATGAATTCAAGGTCAGCCAAAAGCATAAGCCAGTGTATGGCACGTTGATTTTGGTAAGGTTTGGCATACATGAAGTGTAGGGGGTTGGTGTTGGTTACAACATAGGTTTTGTGGTTGAGTAGGTAATGGAAGATTTTTGTGGCAACGAAAACTAAGGATAAGAAATTTTTTTGGGATGGGTGTATCAGGTTTCATAGTCCAAAAGAGTATTACTTATATAATAAACCGCCTGCTCCCTGTGTTGTTCATCGCGATGAGTGAGCATGGCTCCCAAGGAATGATCGGTAGTTGAGATGTATAGGTAGAGAGGTTGATCGTCTTTAGGTGGAATGAGTATGGGTGGTTGGAGAAGGTATTGTTTTAAGGCCTTAAAAGCTTTGTGGCAGTCATCATCCCATTTAAAGGAGACATCCTTCTTGAGAAAATGATGAAATGGTTGACACCGATCAGATAATTATGAAATGAAGCATCAAATAGACTACAAATTACCTTGCAGGCTACAGAGTTTTCTAAGGTTAGTAGGTGGAGGCATTTCGAGAATGGCCTTGAATTTAGTAGGGTCAACTTCTATACCACGTAGGGAAACGATAAATCCCGGTAGTTTCCTGAGAGGACTGTGAAGACGCACTTCTTAGGCTGAAGGTGAACACAATATTTAATGAGATGGTCAAAAAATGGTTTTTAGGACGGAAAGGTTCTCGGAGCGGCGTTGATATTTGGCCAGGAGATCATCCACGTAATCTTCTAATATACAATGCATGATATCATGGAAGATGTAAGTCATAACCTGCTGATATGTGGCACTAGAAATTTTAAGGCCAAAAGGCATGACTCGGTAGCATAAGGTCACCTAAGGGGTGCTGAATGCTATTTTATATTGATCCTCTAGGGCAAGCTGAATTTTGTTATAACCTAAGAAGCCATACATGAGTGATAGCATCTTGTGACTAGTAGTAAGGTTGACTAGTTGGTCAATACCAGGTAAGGGGAAGTCATCTTTTGGGCAGGTTAGGTTGAGGTCACGGAAATACGTGTAAATGTGGAGTCCCCCTGTTACCTTAGTGATAGGGAAAATGTTAGAAATCCAATTAGGATAATCTATGGGTAATATGAAGGAAACAAAAATAAAGTGCTGAAGTTCTTCTTTGACGAGAAGGGCAATGCGAGGGTGCATTTTCCTCAGCTTTTGTTTGATGGGTTTGGCATCGATAATGGTTACGATATTGTGGACCACTATGGTGGGGTAAATACCAGGCATGTCTGCATAAGACCAAGCAAAATCATGGTTATGATATTTGAGAAAGGAAGTGATGGCTTTCTATTTAACAACATCCAAAGATTGGCCAATCTTTAGGATATGCGAGTCATCCTGAGTATAAATGTTGATTTTGATAGTCGATTAATTCAACATGGTTTGCATCTCAAAGGGTAATGACCGATGAATATATGAGTCTTCTGCACCAAGGTAGGTGAGTATAGATTCATCATCCTGACATTGAACAACGTTAATTGAAGGTGTATCGTCATCGATCATTTCATGATACAGGAAGGGAAGAGAGGAAGGAGCCTTGCCCTCATTTTGATAAGTCAAAGGCCCCAATGAAATGGTATTTACGAAAAAAAAAGTTAGGAGGAATAGATTCAGGATCCATCGACTCCGTCTGTGAAGGTGGTGATGAAGGTGGAGCAGGTGAAGAAGGTGGAGAAGGGCTAGTATCCTTGATGAGTTCAATACGGGCCTGTTTGGTAGGTGGTTTAGGAAATTGGATACCATTACATTCATTATGTTTGCAGGTGGTACATGGAATAACGGTATGGTGGAATTGCTCGTAAAAGCCAAAATTGAAACCCTTCCACGCACATCAGTGTAGGAAGGTGCGGGAAAAACAGAAATTGGTGAGAGACTAGAAGTCAATGGAAAATGGGCGGGTTTGTGACAGTGGTTCAGGTGTGTAAGTGGTAGTATCAAGTCCCCCATAGGTGAGACTGGTACGGAGATGAGGAGGAAAATAAATGAGGCGTTCTCCTATGCGGTGATCGTAGAGAGGGTTTTGGTGAGGCTTCCATAATCTTGTGTAGTAAGGAATGTGTTAACACTATATAGGCGATACTCCCCCAAAGTGAGGCATTAAAAATTACCTTCTAAGGGGTCAGCGGTTAGTATGTGGGTAGCTGGAATGGATGATGTGTCAAAGGTCGATGCGGAGGTGGAGTTAATGGATTGGGAGGCTGATGGGTCATCCGTGGAGGTTGTGGTAGTGGTAGGAATGGAGGAGGCATGTGCGGTTGAGGTAGCGACTGTACTGGTAAGTAGAGGTGTAGGTGGGGTGGTAGGGGTCATGGAGGTAGATGCCTTAATAGGTATTAACACATCATTGGGTCGGTAAAGCATGTTGTATGTTTTAAAAGGTGATGGATCAGCTGGGATAGTGTAGGTGTATCCCTCATGTTCAAACTTTACACAACGATGAAAAGTGGAAGGAACACAACCCATGACACTAATCCAGGGTCTACCAAGCAATAAGTTATATTGAAATTCCCCCTCTAAGATGTAGAATAGATCTGGAATAGTGTGGGGGCCCACACGAATGTGCAGGATGACGATGCCTAGTGTAGAGGTGATAGCATCATTGAATGAATGCAACATGACATGATGTTTATGCATGTAATTGTTAGGTATGCACATTTGAGTGAATGTATGGGATGAAATGATGTTAATTCTAGTGCCCCATCAATCATCAAACATCATACCCATATAACATTGATGTGGATAAATATGAAGAGGGCTAGGTCTGGGTCATTTGTTTGGTGTGATTCGATCTCTTCCTCTGAGAAGCTAAGGGAGGATACTTGGTGAGTATGCTGCAGTGTGAATAAAGGTGGAAATTTGGTGAGAGAGGCTACATGATGGGGTGTGATAATGGATGCTACGGGTGTAGGGTCATTAGGTAAAACCTCAATAGATTAAAGAACCTCCATGAGAGCTTGACAATGGGATTTTGAGGTTTGGATGAGATCATATAGGGAATTTTTGAGGGGAGATTGGTGTAATTGTTTGAGCATGGTGCAATGTGTGACCCCATTAGACATAGGGTATGTGGGTTTGTGGATAGTAATCTTAGGTGTGGGTGTAGATAGTATGTTGGGTATAGGATTGGTTGGTGGGTTAGTCACCTTTTCCTTACCTTTATCCTTCTGAGGATGTGTAGTGATGTGTATCACATTGATTTGAGGGGAGTTGTTAAATGGAGAAGGTGTAGGATGAGTAGTATAATGACATAACAGGAAAAAACCTATTGGAGGAGAAATGCCTTGTGAAGTGAGTTGAGCGCAACGAAATTTGGGTGATGGTGTGGAAAGTTCTCTAATGCAAACATGTTAATTTCAAATCTTGGAGGTGGTTCTAGGAGCTGTGGGGGTGGAGGTCATGGTTGTTGAGTGGGCAGTGTGGTAATGGGTGTCGGTGAAGCATGGTCCTCATCGAGAAGGTCTTCATCGTCAAAGTTGGCTTCCGTAGGACACAACTGGATAAGGACGGTTTTCAAGGCCTTACAATTCTCCACATCGTGCCCTGGCACATGATGGTAGGTGAAAATTTTGGTATCATCAAACCCATTTGGCTTGGGTTTGAGGGGTTCATAAGGTCTGAGTGGTGGTAATGTGATGACAGAAGTCTCAAGGAGGTTGGTTAAAATTTTGGCATAGGACCCTGCTAGTGGATTGCAATGGGAAGTGAAAGTGGGTTTGGGTATAGGTGCGGTTGATTGTTGAGGAATGGTCATTGTAGGAGGGGGAGTAGGTCGAGCTATGGTTTTGGGTGCTGGCATGGTCTTGGGTGTCAGTCGTGTTTGTCAAGATAGGGGTATGGTATATGAATGAGGAGGGTGTGTGGTTGTTTTGACTACCTTATTGGGAGGTAGCAGAGTTTTGTCTTTGGATTACACTTTCTTGGGTAAAGGTGATATGGGTGCATGGGATCTAGAAGGAAAAGTAGATGGGGGAAGAGGGTGAGTTACCTAGGGGGATAACGGAGGTGTTGTGAAGGTAGATGACGTGGGTCGTGCAGGGGGTGTGAGGGACAGAGACTGAAGTGTAGTGGGTAGTGAAGAAATTGTGGAGAGTATTGGGGGTATGGGTGGCAAAGATGCTGTAGGTGCAGGTGTAAGTCATGTCAGGTGCTTGGGTAAGTTAGAGGTTTGTGAGGAAGGGATGGGCTATTGTGTTTTTGGTTTATTGATCAGTGGAGGTTTCTTAACCGTGCTGGGAAGCTGAGGTCCTAAGATAGATGGGACTGGTGTAGGTGTGATTGGCGTAGCCAGAGTATGAGTTCTATGGATTTGGTTCTTCTGTTTGGGTGCTAGAGTAGGTGTGGTGTTGACTTTGGAGGATATAGCTAAATCCATTTTGATAGGTGGATGAGTAAGGCTGGTGGTTGGGGTGACCCCTAAGGTAGTGATATGTTTAGTCAAGGAAGATGATGTATGTACGGGTTTGGATTTAGATGTAGGTTAGGTTATGGGTAAGGGTACGTGTTGAGTTATGATGGGTGTCGTGGAAGAAGTTGTGATAGAGGTGGTTGTGTTCGGTTGGATTGGTCGAAATATTGTTGGATAGATAGTGGAAGTATCAGCAAGCAACATCTACATTTGTGTTGAAACAAGAAGCAAAAGATGCCCCCATAATAAGGCTTTATCCACATAATCTAGGTGATTGCCCAAATGTAAGAATGACACGTCTATAGGTGAGTTTGATGAGGACCTAATGGCTATTCCCGTAAAATGTGTCTTAGAGATGGGAAATTCGTTAGCTTCAGCTTCCATGGGTAAGAGAGCCAAAAGTAGGTCTGCAAGATCTTGGGTAGTTGAAGGAGAATTCTCACCTAGAGGCAAAGGTATTTCTATTGGGTCTGTGATAGGGGAGGAGATGATGGGTGCTCCTCTGTGGGTGGAGGAGGTAAAAAAGTATCCTCCATGAATTGAAGAAGTATCGTGGGTGTCAGTTCCATAGGTGGAGAAGCCAAAGGTGAAATGGTCTCAATGTTAGCGGAAGGCTCCTCCATAGGTGAGGAAGGAGGTGAAAGGTGTTCCTATGTGGGTGAAGGTAGGGGAGGTTGGTTCCGATGTGGAAGGAGGATTTTGGGCTAGAATCTCTTTTATGGAAGGAATATGGGGTGATTACGAAGTAACAGGTGCATCACTAAAAATAGCTTGGACCTCGTGGGTATGAGTATCATGAGTTGAGGTCTCATCGGTTTGATCAGATGAAGGGGAATGATTGTGAAATGGTTTCTTGAATATGTGTAGGTTTTGGTTGGTAGGTGCATAAGGATTATCCATGGTTAACTCACATTTCTCAAGCATTTCTTGGACAATGTTTTTGAAAGTGATGTATTTTCTATCACTATGACCTTTTACTCGATGATAGTTACAGAATTCATGTTCTTTATACCATGTGGGCATGGGGCAAGCAGGATCAAAACTAGTGTGCACTTTTATAGGTGGAAGGGTGATGGCCCCAGCTTTGATAATCTTTTCTAAGATAGAAGAGTAAGGCTCCCCAATTGGGGTGTATTTCCATTGTTCTCATCTAAATTGAAAAGTTTGGATGGGTGAGAGATTAGCTGAAGGGGTAGCCTAATTTAATGAATGAGCTGGGCTGGACTTGAGTACCACTGTGTTAGTGGTGCCCTTGGCCTTTGAATAATTGTTCTGTGGTTTGGAAGAATAAGAGGTATCATTCAACTTGAATGCTAAATTTTTACTGAGTAATTGGATTTTCTTTTCTTTGATGACCCGAATCTCTAACTTTCATGCCATGGTAAATGCCTCATCAAATGTTTGGAAATTCTGAACCTATAGGGTTGGTGAGATATGTCTAGCACAAGCTCATGTGAAGAGCTCAATGAGTTTTATTTTTTGAAGTTGGAAGGTGAGTTGATTAATCAAGCTACGCCAGCGAGCGATAGATGCTCATCCTCATATTGATGTGTGGAGTATAGGTCATTCATGGTAACCTTCTTGATGATATTGATGGAGAAGTGATCTAAGAAGGCTTCGGCTACCTAATTAAATGAAACTATAGAGTGTATAGGTAACCCACTATACCAATCTAAAGCAGGTCCACTTAGAGACATGGGAAAGGTCCTCAAGAACAAAGTGTCATTATGAGAGATCAGGTAGCACCTATGTTTAAATGACCACAAATATTGTTGTGGGTCTTCCTTGCTATTGAAGTGGTTTAATTTAGGCATCTCCCAATGCATGGGGTATGGACGAATAGGAATGGATGGGTGGATGGGTTCATTGAAAATTTCGTCGTAGGTGAGAGTGTTGCGGGAGCCAGAAACTGATGCCTCCAGTGTCTGCATCTTTTCCAACATCAATTTGATTAGGTTGTTGATAGGTTGTGATGATTAGGTGCCTCCTATAGCGTAAGAGGGTTGGTTTTGGGAATATAACGGGGGTGGCATTCTAGTATATAGTGCTTCCGTGTAGGTTTATTGAGAAGAAGGTAGTTAAATAGGGGGTACGTACCTAGATTGAATAATAGATGAAACGAGAGGCTGTTGATAGTATGTATATGGAGGTGGAAGGGTCGTGGTAACCCTAGTGGCAATGGGGGCTAACGATTGTGGAATGGAAAGGACCACGTTCTAAAAAGGGGTAGGGGTCACCGACACTAGAGGTGGTAATGTAGCTACGGGTATATGTGAGACATTAGGGGTGGATGAGGTTGTGTTTTGGGTGGTTTTCAAAGTTATGGTGGATGTGGTGGGTGCAATGGTGGTAACAGATGCGACAGTCATAGCGGGTATAGGACCTAGCTACTAAACGACTTGGGGTATGGTAGATGCGGGCAGCACGTAGCCAAATGGGACTGATACAGGACTGGGAGTGAGAGGTGGAGGGATAGATATGGGCATGTTGTATATCAATTGAACCAAAGGCATCTTGAGTGGATGAGTTGGAAAGGTAAAACTATAAGGCAACAAAGTTTTGGTCAAGGAGTCATGCGAACTCCTCATCTCTGGTAGCAATAGTGATATGTTAGATAAGATCCATGGTTGGTGATAAAATGGAAGGTGGTGAAGGACTAGGTGGGAGTGGTTGACGACTGGTGTGGAATACAAGGGTCCCTTGCTTGTCTCCAGGTCAGCACCATGTGAACCAGTACTGGTCTGGTTGGGTTGCTTCTTAAATGACAAAACAATAGGAATAGGATACAATACAAGTGGTAAAAGGTGGATTAGGTACCAAATGTCAGTTGGAAAATTACATAGGCTAACTAATGTCGTTTAGGGTAAACTGATGCTAGTTACAGGTAACTATGGTTGGTCACTATGGAAAATGGACACTGAGTTTTCAGAAAATAAGGTATACGGTCAAATTTGGTAGGTATGCCAAATCTGATGAGTTTTACAAGGCCAATGGGAATGATAGTAGTAACAGGGACTCTAAAAAGTTGAAGAAGGTGAATAAATGTCCTTTTGGGTAGGTTAACCAAAATGAAAGTGAACCGACACCAGTTGGGTAAAACCAACGACAGTCAGGGGGTAACTGACGATGGTCACTGGACCGACACTGGTCACTATGAAATTGAAACAGTGATGAAAGGAAAATGGTTGTGAATGAAAATATGATGTGGAATCAGATCCAAAATTCTAAGAATGACGAGAATATGGTCCAGGAACCCTCAAATGAAGCCAGAATACACCAAGTATGATGAGGAGCATGCAAGGATAAACAAGATGAATGAAGAATGTGATCCTCTCACCTCAAAACGCAAGCCAAGCAGAAGCACTAAGAAAAATGTGATCCTAAGAGTGCCTTTTCTATTATGTTTTTTTACCTTATGCTATTTAAGAAATGACTCATAAATTGTAGAATATAGTTTTTTGGTGAGGATGGCTTCCTACAAAGAAGGATATCTAAAAGGTGAGGTTTTAGGTATGTTATGGTGGGGGTGGACTTCACTCTGAAGTATGAATCGATAGAGCAGCAAGATGGGGAGTATCTGTCAATCCTCATATGAGTGCGATCGTTGACAGGTGTTCCCAGGAAATATGTTGTTTAAGAATATGTATTTGTTTTGAATTTGTGCAATGTTGGCAAGACTTAGAGAGAGAGAGATGTGCTTTCTACGGTTTGTTTGTCAACGATCAACTGGGAATGAATTCCAGCGTATAGGTTGCCCTCAATTAATGTGAGCTAATGCGATAAATGAAAATGCAATGCACTTATTTTAAGCCCAAATTGAAATATGAAGTTTGATGACACAAATGGATGAATAGGAAGAGGGATGCTCTTTCACTAATGCATGTAAAAATGAGAAGAAAAGAAGTATTCTTTTTAAGTATACCAAAAGAAAGGTTTCTTTTAGAGCAAATAGAAAGAAAAAAGAGTTACCAAGGAAGAAAATTAATGTGTATGATTTTCTGAGGGGAAACAAACACACAACTTTTCCCTAGGAATGAATAAAATGCGAGGAACCCCGAATGGGTCCCACTTGGCATGCCAAAATGTTTCACCTAATTCTTAGATGTTTCTTTGAATGTTGACAAAACATATAGGGTAACGGGTGTAGGAGGAATACCTTTGATTGGTTGAAGGTGTTGGTTATTGGGAATGAAGGCATGAGAGCTTTTTAGGGTTTGAGGTAAGTACTTAGTTAGTTATGGCAACTGACTAAAATAGAATTAGGTCTATAGGGTGAGACTTGGCTTGGTGAGGTGTCTAGGTGAGGTGTGAAGTGAGGGTCATTCCATTTAAATTAGGAGATTTAAATAATAAATATTGTGAAGCTAACGAATTAATTTAATTAAATTAATATTAGTGGGGTGAAGGGGGCCATGGCTAGGTGAATGTGATGAAGGTATTTATTTGTCGAGGGACCAAAGGGGAGTGTGACCTAATTTTAGTGTCTACATTAATAAAGATTAATAACTGAAACAAACCATACTAGTTAGGGTCATACTTACTGTGTTAAGGATCTGATGGCTGAGTGGTGGAGGTCAAGTTGATAAGAGAATACATGTATGGTTCTATAGTGGTGATTTCCTGGAGTGCTCCTGTGAATACACTGGCTTTATAATTGATCCTGGTGATGGATTTGGATGTCTAGATATGAAAAAGGATGTTTGTTTTGCTTACATGTAGCTCTGGTCTCCTTCCTTTTGCTCTCAGAATGTGTCAACCTCAAAATAAGGTTACCAAAGGGAATAAAAGGTAACTAACGATGGTTCTGGGTTGAGCATCAGTTTAGGGGTGACTATCATTGGTTAGGGTGGAATTACCTAGGTTTATTAAAAATAGGAGATCATGGCAATGATTTCAACCAAATGTCTCTATTCATCCAGGAAAGAGTGGGAGTTACCTTTTCTTATGCAGGAATTTGGTTAGAGGGGATGTAGGCTTTGATTTTTAGGGTTTAGTTAGGTATTAGTCAGTTATGGCAACATACTAAGAATAAAATTAGGGTGAGGTGGCTAGGTGAGGTGGTGGGGTGGAAATTATCCTAATTAGGATAATTAAAAAATAAATATTGTGAGGACATGGATTAATTTAATTTAATTAATTAAATTAATATTAGTGTGGGGTGCAAGGGGCCATGGTTAGGTGAGTGTGTTCAAGTTGATTATTTAATGAGGGGTCAAGGAGAGTGTGACCCAATTTTGGTATCTACATTTTCCCCATTTTTGTTGCATAGCTTGTATTGGTAAGCAAAGCTGACAAAAATAAGATGTGGTTGCCCCAAGTGTGGGTGAAGGTGATCCCCCTCAAACTAGGAACTGGTGTGTTAGAAGATAGAATCAGTGATTGGTTTGATAAAAGGTGAATGTGATGAAGAGGAAGGTGGACAACGAGGGTAAGGGGGTAAAGGTCCAATCGGGTAATCCAGGTAATCAGATTTCTAGTTTGATCATTCTAAGCATCCAGTGTGATTGCACAACATTGAAACCTCTCTCCAAGTGTGGGACTTGCAAAATGAGAGAGGAATCTCCAGATTAGAGGCTGGTTCCTCAAACTCCTCTGATCAGATCTGTTATTTGCACAATTGCAGAGGTTTGAATCCTAATCCTACTCTAAATTCCAAGGAGACAGAGATAGAAAGTGCAAAAATTGAAACTAAACTAATAGGTGATACACCAAAGGAGGAGTGGTGAACACTTCTAGTTCTGCAGATAGACACAGATCATGGAATGCAACATAAACATCATGCACAAACTGATAAGATGTAATTGAAAGTCTGAAATGAAGCAAACAACACAACCAAAGGGCTTGAAAACTGATCACAGAGCCTGCATTGTCATTTCCACTATTAAAAATCCTTGCATTACAACATCAAAAAGATAGAAAACCTGTTACAACCATCAAGAGGTCTGATACTTGCAAAAATCACTTGTTCAAGGTGAAAGAAGAAGCTTGCTATCCAAAGAAATGTTCCCCTTGAAAAATGAGCCAAATCTGGCTTTTACAATGCATGGGTCGAGCCCAGGAGAGAGAAAACATGTAAAAAACATGGGAGCCATTCCTCATTGAATGAAGATGCATTAAAATAGCATGGGCATCCTTACAGACCCATGCCCTGACATTTTTGGCCATGCTGAAGAAGAATGCGACCCATTTTGCATTAAAACTGGTTGTTGAAACGTCATTTCTGGCCATTACCACGTGCCAGAGACGTTTCTTGATTTTCTCTCTCCAAACTGAACCAAAATGCAAAATTGACCCTGGAATCATGTAGATAATTTCACCGGCTTTTCATTGATATAAAGAACGCGAAAATCTGAGCTCTGGATCAAAAGATATGGCCATTTGAAGATTTAGGGCAAAAACAGGCCAAAACGGATCGGCGGGCAAAAAATTTGAATTTTTTACCCGTTTGGTCTTTGGAAAAAATTTCAAATTTTCCCCACGCTCCACCACTTGGATGACACGTGTCAGGCTCTGATTCATCCATGGGCTCATCCTTTGAAAATTTCTTTCGGGCCCTTCCTTAAAATTTTTTGCCACTTGGACACGTGGCACTATTTTATTGGCTCGGGCCTGAGGGGCGCACTTTGCCCTTCGAAAATTTGGCATTTTTCACTTTGGGAAAATTTCCCATTTCCCCCCCATGCTCCACCAATGACACGTGTCAAGATTCCATTCGATGGTGGGGGCAGCGGGCCAAAACTTTTACCTTTGAAAACTTTGACTGAAACTTGGAAAATTTTCTAAGTCCTTCTCTTTTCCCCGCCACTTCCTGGGACACATTCTCCCGCATCGACCGATTCGGGCTTCCTTGTCCTTTTTGCGGCCTTTTCACGTCCCACGCGTCCCTCGCTTTTTCACCCTTCACTTTTCACAAGACCCGACGCGTCCCTCGCGTACTTTTCTCCCAATTGTCCCAGACGAAAATCTCCTGCTTCCCCGAAATGGACCTGTCTTTCGGCAAACCGGCCGATTTCACGTCCCACGTCCCTCGCGTACTTTTGTCCCAACTGTCCCAGACTGCCTGGGACAAATATCTCCGAACCGCCCGAAATGGACTGTCTTTCGGCAAACCGGCCGATTCGCGTCCCACGCGTACTTTTGTCCCAGCTGTCCCAAACCGCGCGAAACAAAAGACTTAGACGATTTTCCTTGCTTTCGGCCGATTCGGCTTTTCACGTCCCTCGCGTCCCGACGTCCCAACTGTCCCGCGGACCGCCTGGGACAAAAATGTCTGACTTAGCCGATTTTCTTGCTTTTTTTTTCGGCCCCAAGCTTGGTACGACGAACCTTAGTACGACCCGAACCCTTCAGACCTGCAACCTTATTTTTTGATTTTTTCCAAACTGCTTCTTGGATGGGAGAGTTAGAAAAAGGCCGAGGGGACCCCGAAAAAACATGATCCTGAATCAACCTTATTTTTTGATGCATTTTCAAAATTACCTTGAGGGGTTTTTGGATAACAACTTTTGGGATTTCTTCTTGGATGGGGGAGTTAGAAAAAGGCCGAGGGGACCCCAAAAACATGACCAGTTTCCATTGGGCCTTGAAAAATCTTACTTGCTCGGGACTGAATAATCTGATGCATGTTATCAAAATTACCTTGAGGGGTGAATTTTGGATAACAATTTTGGTGACTCAGCGGGGTCATCTGCCTGCTGGATGAAGTTACCAGTTGCCTGAAGCATCCATTGGGCATGGAGTCATGAGTTGTCTGTTTAAACCCCAACTGACTTAGAATGTTGCAAGGAGGAAGATGGAATATCACCTGATGGAAGCAAGGGCTGCAAAACATCTCTAGGGACAGCAAGCCTGTGCCAAAGCACTTAGGGAAAGCAAAACAACCTACAGCAAAACAATGTGCACAAGCACTTGGAGGAATGAAAACCTAAGCTAATATTTACAAGGTGGAGAATTTCCCTTTAGTAGCAATGCTTTAGATAGATTCCATTGACTGGAATCTGCAGTTCTTCGCCATCCAATGAAGACAATTGGAAGGCATTGTTGTCCTTACACTTTGTGACCATGTATGGGCCACTCCAAATGGCATCAAATTTTGAATGCCTTCCCGGTTTTGCTCTATCTGCATCCCATTTTAACACTAGATCTCCAACTTGGAAAGATCTACTCTTGGCCTTCCTATCAAAGGTCTTCTTGATCAAAGCTTGATCCTTCTCCATTGCTTGGGATGCCTGATCTCTGATCTCTTGGAGCTCCATCAACTCTGCATATCTCACCTCCATGGGCCCAAACTCTAGCAACTCTAACTGCTTCATGAGTTCCAATGTTGGCAACTCAAGTGACATGGGCAAGATTGCCTCTCTTCCATAAACAAGCCTGAATGGAGAGTTACCTGTGGATCTCTTGGGAGTTATCCTATCAGCCCATAAGGCTGATTTCAGTTTGGTATGCCAAGACCTCTGATTCTCATCAAGAGTCCTCCTAATGATCCTCAACAAGTTCTTGTTTGTAGATTCAGCCTGGCCATTACCCTGAGGGTAGTAGTTTGATGAAGTACTTAGGTAGATCCCGTTCTTGACAGCCCACTCAGTCACCTTGGATCCAATGAATGCTAATGCATTATCTGAGATTATTGTAGCAGGTATGCCAAATCTGGTTACTATCCCCTCATAGAAGTCTAAGATGCTAGACTCATTTGCTTCCTTGAGTGCTACTGCTTCAGTCCATTTGGTGAAGTAGTCTGTGGCTGTCAAAATCCACTTATGCCCTTGGCTTGAATTGGGATTAATGACTCCAATGAAGTCTAAACCCCATTGCATGAATGGCTGGTCAACTGAAATTGGATGCAATGGGAGGGCAGCAAGCCTCTCTTTACCTGTGAAGAATGCACAATTCTTGCACCTTTTGATCCACGCGAAGCAATCACTGAAAATCTTGGGCCAATAATAACCAGCCTTCATGATTTTTAGGGCTGTCACTCTTGGTGTAAAATGACCACCAGCTGGTCCACCATGGAACTCTTCCAACACCCTATGAATCTGATTTGTGTTAATGCATCTCAGCAGCACTCCATTCACATCTTTCTTGAACAAAACACCGTCTACTATGGCATATGGGACAGCCTGCAATCTGAAGTGTCTTCTTTGGGTTTTGTTCATCTCTGGAGGGCATAGGCCCGTGCTTAGGAAGTGCATTATACCTTGGGTCCAGCAAGGAGTGGGGACAACATTATCCTCTTCTTGAGTGCTACCTTGCACATGGCTGTCTTGAACTGTCAAAACAGCCTCTTCTTCATTGCATACTCCCTTTTGCTTGCCCAGAATCAGCTGCTCACACAATCCTTTTCCTCTTACCAGCTTGGTGACCTTGATCTCAATGTCATACTCCATGACACGAGTGATCCAACCTGCTCTTTTCTCATTCAAATCCTTGTTGAGGAGGAAGTCCTTTACTCCCGCATGAGAGACCAACAACTGAACCTTGTTGTTTGAGACTAGATGCTTGAATTTCTTCAAGCTTCTGATTACTGCAAGTACATGCTTCTCAATAAAAGAATATCTCACCTCATAGTCCTCCAGGCTTTGGCTGAAGAAAGCAATTGGCTGCTCATCATTGTCCTTGTTCTGCTGCACCAAAATGGCAGAAATAGTATCATTACCCCCAAATGCATAGAGGATGAAATCCTTGGAGAAATCTGGGTTGATGAGAGTTGGTGCTTGGGAGATGGCTTCTTTGATTGCTTCAAAACTCTCCTTGCCTTCTGCTGTCCACTTGAAAGCCATGCTTTTCTTTAACATTTTGGTGATAGGTTTGACAAGGGCTGCAAAATCTGGGACAAACCTCCGAACAAAGTTTATTCTCCCCAAGAAACTCTGAAGGGCCTTCTTGTGGCTTGGCAATGGTAGTGCTCTTATGGCTTCAACCCTCTCTGGATCAATTGCTAATCCTTCTTTGGAGACAATATGGCCAAGGAGCTTTCCTTCATGTGCTAGGAAGATACACTTCTTAGGATTCAAAGACACTCCAAATCTCCTGCACCTTTGGAAGACTTGTCTCAAATGAGAGAGGTGGTCTGCTGCATTCTTTGAAAAAATAGTGATATCATCAAGGTATATCAGCACCACGTTGTTAATCAAACCTTTGAACGCCATGTCCATTGCTCTTTGGAAGGTAGCTCCAGCGTTGGACAGCCCAAATGGCATTTTCCTGTATGCATAAGTTCCCCATTTGGTTGTGAAGGCTGTCTTGAACTGATCTTCTTCCTTCACCATAATCTGATTGTAGCCCGAGTAGCCATCAAGTAGTGAAAACCTCTCGGAGCCAGCCACCACTTGCAAAATTTGCTCCATAGAAGGGAGTGGGTAATGGTCCTTGAGAGATGCTCTATTCAAGTCTCTGAAGTCAACACACAATCTGATCTCTCCACTCTTCTTTCTGACTGGAACTAAGTTGGCAACCCAACTAGAATGCTTGATTGGGAATATGATTCTTGACTCAATCAACTTGTTCAATTCCTTCCTCATGAGAGGTTCCATGTGTGGATTGACTGGCCTTTGTTTCTGCCTGATGGGCTTAGTATTTGGATCCAACTCAATGGTGTGCTGAGCTAACTTGGGATTGAAACCTTTCAAGTCTTCGTAGCTCCAAGCAAACACATCAGGGAACTCTTGACACAGCTGTATGAACTCATACTTTTCTTGTTCAGTTGTCATCTTTCCAATTTGCAATGGTTTGTTCTCTTCCACCAAGATGGATACTGAATCTTCTCTCTTGACCTGAATGTTTGCTTTCTCTTTCCTAAACTGATCATTGGGATTGAAAATGGACTCCAAAGTGATAAGTCCCTTGGGCAGCTTGTTAGTTCTCAGCTGTACCACTTGGTCACCATACTGCTGTTCCAATTTTTCCTGATTTTTAGCTGAGAACTCAGCTTCTTCTTGCAAGAAATGGATGATTTGCTGGTCATTCTCAAACACTTGCCAACTTACATTGTTATCCGGCACTGAAGGCCTCACAATCACATGGATGTTTGGCTGTACCTTGTCCTTTTGAATGCTTTCCACAATATCAAAGGCTGCCCCAACTGCTGCAAGCCTGTCAGCAGCTTGGTTCTCTTTCCTAGGAACTGATTTGATGCCAAAGCCCTCAAAATCTTCAATGAGGTCCCACACCCTGTTCTTGTAGCACTTGAGTAGATCATTCTTGGCAGCATGCTGCCCTTTGACCTGATTTACAATCAATTCACTGTCACCAAAGACTTGCAAGTTCTTTATTCCTCTCTTTATTGCCCAATGCATCCCTTGCACCAAGGCTTCATATTCAGCAGTGTTATTGGAGCATGCAAACTGAAATCTAAAAGCTGAATAGTACTTTACTCCTTGAGGTGAAACCAGCATGGCTCCCCCTCCGGCACCTTGTCTACTCCTTGATCCATCAAAAAATAGCTGCCATACCTCATTGTCATCCTTGTGGTCTGGCTTGGTGATGCTAGGAATGGGCTGATCTTTTTCATGTATGCAATAGACTCCTAGCTCAGATTCTTCTACTTCTTGATAAGGATCAAAAGCATGCACCTTGTTTGCCCATTCATCAAGAGTTAGATCCGGGATGCTTCCAACCTTGGTGTCAGCTTCATCAGTGCTTGGGTGATCTTCTTGATCAAATGCCGAACAGTTGGCATTGATCTGACTTGGAGTGTAGGGCTCAATGTGGAAGTTTGCAATAGGTTCAGACCTGATTGTAGCTTTGGTTCCATACCTCGTTCTGAACAGCATGTGTGACCAATCAGCAGACAAATATCCTCCAATCTTGGCTGTGAAATCTCTTGACAAACATAGGGCAAAGAGTGGTGGAAGGTCTATAACTGATACATCTTGTAAAACAACAACATTTGGACATGCATGCAAGGTAAGACTCAAGTTTCTAATCACCCCAACTGTTGTTACTGCTGTCCCATCCAACTGCACTACCCCTTTGGATATGGTTTCATATTGAAGTCCTAGCTGATCAGCTATTTGCTTGGGCATCACTGAGCTACTTGCCCCAGAATCAATCATGCAATTGTGCACCAATTGGTTTCCAATGATTAATGAGACATAAAAAGGAGGGGGCTTCAACATTTTACCTTGCTGTCCTCCATGATTCCCTTCAGGCTGGGCAGCATTTGTGAGCACCTTCTCTTGCATTTGGACTTGCTGATTCGAAGTTGGCCAGTCCTTCATGGCAGCTTGTAGCAAATCTCTCTGGCCTGGGATAGATAGGGATTCCCACATTGATATATTTACATTTTTCTTCTTCATCTGATCAATGATACTAAATGGTGATGAAGGATCTCTTTGTTGTCCCTTGGTTTGCATATTCATCCCTTGCATGTGGGCAGCAACAACTGGCATTTGAGTTGGTTTAGGAGCTGGTTTGGGTGCTCCTTGCATGTTTGGGACTACATTTTGTTTGCCAAAAGCTTGTGGAGTGGTAGAAGGTTGTGGATTACTTGGAGCCAATGGCTGTCCTTCACCCAAATTTCTCCTTTTTGACCTTGTGTTGGCTGCAACACTTTGAGAGGGTATTTGATTCATACCACAGAAATCTTCAGCCTGCCAATTGACAAGAGTAGTTTCATTCGAAGATGCTCCTTGCTGAGGTGTTTCTTGCTGCTGATCCTCTTCGTGGCTGGACTCTTATGACCCACAAATGGTTTGCACCATAAGAGCCTGATTTAATGCACCGTTAAAGCACATTGATTGGTTATGTGGCTGACTGCATGGGAAACACCAATCATATTCTTGGGCCATGTTATTTTGCACCGGTACCAAAGCTCTGGATGTGGATGCAACATTGGGGTTATCGGGCTGAAATGGTCTGTTGGCAGGAGGCCTTGCTTGATTCTGATTTGCAGCTAGATTGGGTGGTCTTTGAGGCTGATATGGCTGCCTGTTAGGCTGAGCTTGAGGCTGATAAGAAGGTCTAAAACTTTGGGCTTGCTGCCTCTTGAGTGTAACCAGCTCATTGCCTAGATTTTGCAATTGCTTCATGACTTCTTGAAGTTCATTTGAGGCACTAGAAGATGAAGTAGAAGCTTCATTTGAACTCTGATTTCTAGGAGTGGGAATAGGAGCTAAGACAGACGCTTGACTAGTACTTGGGCTCTCTAAACTTGGATATAATGGCATTGGAGGCCTAGGAGCTAGCTTTCCAGCTTGAATCAAACAATTTTCAGCTCTAATGGAAATGCTATAAGCAATAGGGATAGTTATGCCTCCCATGGATTGAATCAACATAGAAATATCAGAATTTAAGGCTTTAAGGTAATATAGAAAAGCACCTTCTGCTGCTGGCCTTACTGCCACTGGAATCCTCTCCCAAGTCCTTTGAAATCTGAAGTTGAAGTCAGTCAGCTGCTCATTGGGAGCTCTCTTGATGGTTGTCAGCTGTTCCAAAAGGGACAAGTTATCTCCCTTCTCCCCAAACTGCTCATGGAGGGCTATACATAGCTGGTTCCAATTTTGGATAGAACCTGAGGCAAGGCTCCTGAACCATTGTAAAGCTTTCCCCTTGAATGAGGATGCCAGCAATTTGACAGCAACTTGCATCTCATTGATTTCATGAATTGCACAAAGGTTGGCAATGTCTTTAACATGATCACCAGGAGTAGTCTGGTTCTCTCCAGTGAAGTATGGAATGTTCTTCAATGCTGCAACTGGGATTGGATGTTGTGCATTGAGAGCAAGTGGGCTGCTGCCAGTGAAATTGACATACGGATTCGGTGGTTGCGCCATTCTGATTGGCCTGAGAACCCTTGTTGATTGGATGAAAGGCCTACCAGGTGGAGGTGTTGACAAGGTTCTATTAGGTGGAGATGGAGATCTTTGAGCTCTTCTTCCCCTTCTTTCTCTTCCTGGAGATAGGTGTAGATGAACAAACAATCCTTCCTCCCTAGTTCTTGACCTGGTCTGTATTCTTCTCATAAATTTACCAGGCTTGGACTACTGAAACCAGCGGATTATGCTTCTTTTGGAGTCGCCAGATGTGTGATTTTAAGCTCCTTCAAAGCTGGAACTTACAACAAGTGCACATCAATCTTGTTGCAATAAAAGTGAAGACCTCTAAGGTCCCACCCGGCGTGCCAAAACTGTTAGTGCAAATTCACAGCACCCCCTGGATGTTGATCAGATTTCTAGTTTGATCATTCTAAGCATCCAGTGTGATTGCACAACATTGAAACCTCTCTCCAAGTGTGGGACTTGCAAAATGAGAGAGGAATCTCCAGATTAAGGCTGGTTCCTCAAACTCCTCTGATCAGATGCTGTTATTTGCACAATGCAGAGGTTTGACTCCTAATCCTAATCTAAATTCCAAGGAGACAGAGATAGAAAGTGCAAAAATGAAACTAAACTAATAGGTGATACACCAAAGGAGGAGTGGTGAACACTTCTAGTTCTGCAGATAGACACAGATCATGGAATGCAACATAAACATCATGCAAAAACTGATAAGATGCAATTGAAAGTCTGAAATGAAGCAAACAACACAACCAAAGGGCTGAAAATTGGTCACAGAGCCTGTATTGTCATTTCCACTGTCGAAATACTTGCATTACAACATCAAAGAGGTAGAAAACCTGTTACAACCATCAAGAGGTCTGATACTTGCAAAAATCACTTGTTGAAGGTGAAAGAAGAAGCTTGCTATCCAAAGAAATGTTCCCCCCAAAAAATGAGCCAAATCTGGCTTTTACAATGCATGGGTCGAGCCCAGGAGAGAGAAAATGTGTAAAAAACATGGGAGCCATTCCTCATTGAATGAAGATGCATTAAAATAGCATGGGCATCCTTACAGACCCATGCCCTGACATTTTTGGCCATGCTGAAGAAGAATGCGACCCATTTTGCATTAAAACTGGTTGTTGAAACGTCATTTCTGGCCATTACCATGTGCCAGAGACGTTTCTTGATTTTCTCTCTCCAAACTGAACCAAAATGCAAAATTGACCCTAGAATCATGTAGATAATTTCACCAGCTTTCCATTGATATAAAGAACGTGAAAATCTGAGCTCTGGATCGAAAGTTATGGCCATTTGAAGATTTAGGGCAAAAACAGGCCAAAACGGATCGGCGGGAAAAAATTTGAATTTTTTCCTCGTTTGGTCTTTGGAAAAAATTTCAAATTTTCCCCACACTCCACCACTTGGATGACACGTGTCAGGCTCTGATTCATCCATGGGGCTCATCCTTTGAAAATTTCTTTCGGGCCCTTCCTTAAAAATTTTCAAAATTTTTTGCCACTTGGACACGTGGCACTATTTTATTGGCTCGGGCCTGAGGGGCGCACTTTTTACCTTCGAAAATTTGGCATTTTTCACTTTGGGAAAATTTCCCATTTTCCCCCTGACACGTGCTGATTCTCGCCACTTGGATGACACGTGTCAAGATTCCATTCGATGGCGGGGGCAGCGGGCCAAAACTTTTACCTTTGAAATTTTGACTGAAACTTGGAAAATTTTCTAAGTCCTTCTCTTTTCCCCGCCACTTCCTGGGACACATTCTCCCGCATCGGCCACGATTCGGGCTTCCTTGTCTCTTTTGTGGCCTTTTCACCTTTTCACATCCCACGCGTCCCTCGCGTACTTTTGTCCCAACTGTCCCAGACGAAAATCTCCTGCCCGAAATGGACTGATTTCGGCTTCGGCTTTTTCCTGTTTGCACGCCTTTGTCCCTTTGTCCCAAAATCTCCTTCGCGAAATCCCTCCTTTCGTACTTTTGTCCCAACTTTCCCAAACTGCCTGGGACAAATATCTCTAAACTTCCCGAAATGGAATGTCTTTCAGAAAACTGGCTGATTCACGTCCCGCACGTACTTTTGTCCCAGCTGTCCCAAACCGCGCGAAACAAAAGACTTAGACGATTTTTCTTGCTTTCGGCCATTTCGGCTTTTCGCGTCCCTCACGTCCCGACGTCCCAACTGTCCCGCGGACCGCCTGGGACAAAAATGTCTGACTTAGCCGATTTTCTTTGTTTTTTTTGGCCCCAAGCTTGGTACGACGAACCTCAGTACGACCCGAACCCTTCAGACCCGAAATGCTTTAAAACAGTCCTGCAACCTTATTTTTTGCATTTTTTCCATTTTTTCTCAACTCGTTGGGATTTCTTCTTGGATGGGAGAGTTAGAAAAAGGCCGAGGGGACCCCAAAAAACATGATTTTGGGCCTCGAATCAATCTTACTTGCTCGGGACTGAATAATTTGATGCATGTTATCAAAATTACCTTGAGGGGTGGGGTCTAAAACTTAAGATCATTAGGGTCAAACAACATGGGTATCACAGTGTAACAAAGGTAGAACAAGGTAGATGAGTTTATAGGCCACTAGTACAAGATTCCTCCATTCCCACAAGTAGCTAGGACAGCACGGATAGGAGAGAATACCTAACTAAACATAAAAGTCCCAAAATGTAATTAGGACAAGTATAGGAGGAACAGTATAAAAAAAATAATATCATAGAAGGGTGGGGTAAGGTCAAAGAACCACTTTATAGGTTAAGATGGGATCAACAATGGAAGGAAAACTATGGGCAAGAATATGAGAGGTAATTAATACTGGTCATATAACTTTTCAGTGAGATTATCTAAGGATAACAGTTTATTGGGGGCAGATGACTGATGTTATGGATTAGTATAACCCTGATATGTACGGGGAGCTAGTTGGCACAAGAACGATATCGTTTTAGGTAGATTACTGATGTCAGTTAGGTTGACAGGGTATATAAAAAGAAAAATCACTTTATAATATGGATTCATTTGTACAGTTTTGGATTTTGTGAAAATGACAGAGACCTTTGAACGAGTTGTACTTTATTAGGAGCAAAATGAGGGATGATATTACTAAGGTGGATGGATCTAGTTGGTTAGAGGACTTGTAGATGGATTACAAACATGTGGATCGATTCGGATTGGGTCCATCTAGGAGGATTAGATTTGGTGATTGGACATGGCAGAGGTGGGAGAGGGATTGGGTGGACCACCAGTGCAGTACTACCAATCAACGTGCCACCACGGAGATGACAATTCAAATGAGGTAATGATCAAATAGCTTGTATTGGTTTTCGTTTGAGGTAATTATTGGGGATATAGGTTAGGGAGTCTAAAGAATATTGCTAATGCTATAATTAAGGTATGATTAGGGGATTTGAATATGGGAAGTGCCAAATCTGGGTGAAATAGGAATTTGTAGTAGATATGTGGGTGAGGAGATGGGTAGAGATTTTTGAGATTCATTTGTAGGTGAACATATGTATAGTACACAGCGTCAGATTTATAGATAATGATATTTATAATATGGATGGTATACTTTTTTTTTAGGTCCAGGTACTTATTTGTGTTATGCCTGATGGGTTCAAGAGTGAATTAACATGATTGAGTCAGGTTGAGTAGGCATGGTTGATATCAGGTCATAGACATGATGGATTCAGGTCATAGGCATGGATTGAGTCAGGTCATTCAGCATGATGGAGTCAGGTTTAGGCATGGATTGAGTCAGGTTGACTTAGGCATGGATGGAGTCAGGTCATAGGCATGGATTGAGTTAAGTTGGTTTAGGTATGGTTGAGTTTCCAATTCATTAATTTGTGCAATTAATGATGATGTGGATCATGTTAAGATGTTTTGTAGGAAAATGTATGATAATGGTAGACGAAATGAATGTATGAGTAATGGTAAATATGTTAAGTAATTATTGTTTACTTGGTTTAATTTTGAATTATTGATAAAAAAAAGGAAACTAACTAGGGTAGAATGTGAATAGGAAAAGGGGAGAGGAAATTTGTTAGGGTAGAGAGTGGCTGAGCTAACCTCCAAGGGCCCCATGCCCTCAGAGTGTTGCTGCCTACATAGTCCTGGCAGAAAAGGGACCTCAGGCCGATGTAGTTCTCCCATAAGCTAGGGAAGATTAGGGTGAAATAGATGGAATGGTTGATAGGTGTTAGGCATGGGTGATGTAGGTCATAAGATATGATTGGTTTAGGTTGTAGGTATGGTTGATGAAGATTTTTAAATACATGTGTTGAAGGATCTAGTCTTGTATAGGATAATCAATAAGTAATGAGGAAGGTGAATGGTAAGAGGTGGTAAAAGAGATGCATTAATTGATAAGAACCTTAATGAGTCTACCATACCCTAGATGAGCTTATGAACATAAGACCCTAAAGGCCTTGCATAATGGACTATTCTAAGGGTGAATAAAAGTCACATGATCACAAAATGTCTCGTTTAAGGAAATTCCCTTGAGTAACGAGAAATTTAGGCGAAAGATGAGAGGATGTGAGAATGAGAGGTTTAGCATAACTTAGTGTATGACATGCCTATTTGTAAGAACCCAGAATCCAAAATAGGCAAGTCCATGACAAAAATTTCATCTTTTTCTTTTTTTGTTTATTTTTAATAGACTGATTGATGCGGGAAGTCTATATGGGATGAATATATTATCTCCTTGAGGTCTTCGTGAAGCTGATCGATGTGGGAAGCTTCTGAATATTTATTATATTTTTGTAATGACCGTATATAGCTGTCCTTCAAGGGAGTAGTCTATTGATAGTGGTAGAATATAAGAGAAGAGATGTCCCTTTTGAGGGAGTCATCTTTTTCTGGAAGTTTGAACTCAAGGAGTTGTATCCCTTTTTGTTTTTAGACTTTAAGTCATGGACAAGACTATAGAGGACGATTAGGTTCTTATTTTAGAAGACAAGATTGTAGTACACAAAGATTAACTGTGAGAGAGGTGGTTTGGAGTGATGAACAACCATGAGATTCCATCTTGAAGAAGATGAAAAGTATCCATGATAATCATGCCATGAGTAGAGCCATGGTACTCATATTGAAGAAAAGACTGAAAGGTGACGGGTAATCACATGATTCTTGTTTATTCATGGATCCTCAAAATGGGTATTATGGAAGGTGAATAACACTGCTCAAGGGACGAGAGACCAATTGACAAAAAGTGATATAGGACTTGATATCAACAATAAAATGGTCAAAGATGCAAGGCATTAAGGGGCTCAGGTTTGGGTTTACCTTCGAGTGAAGACAAATGATAAGCACCTGATCCATAGGCATGGGTGATGATATAGGGTCCAAGCCAATTAGGAGAAAATTTTCCCCATTTACTTTTCTCCTCTTTGGTTACATGTTGATTTTCCTTCAGGACGAGGTCACTACTTGAAAGGTTCATTCATGAACACATTTTTCATAGGCACGTTTGATACATTTTTGGTAGATTTGGAGATGGTCAAGAGCGTTGAGATGACATTCATCTAATAATTCAAGTTGCGCCAAACGATCCTCGGAAAATTCATCATCATTGAGCATGTCTTGTAGTTAGATGCAGAGGGATGGAATTTGGACTTCGAGAGGTAAGACAACCTCAGTACTGTAGACTAGAGAAAAGGGGGTGGCAGTAGTCAAAGTGTGAATACTAGTGCGGTAAGCCCATAAGGTGAAAGGAATGTGCGTATGCCAATCCTTCCCAGTATCATTGACCACCTTCATAAGAATTTTGTTCAAGGTTTTATTGGTTGATTCAGCTTGACCATTGGTTTGTGGGTAATAAGGTGATGAGAAACTGAGTTGGATGCCAAAATCATCACATAGTTTGCGTAGGGTTTTGTTTTTGAATTGTTTTCCATTATCAGTGATAATGCGGTGAGGGACACCAAAGTGACAAATGATGTGATGGTTGATGAATTCACATATTTTCTCAGCTTTGGTGGAAATGAGGGGAATGGATTCTACCCATTTAGTGTAATATTTAGTAGCGGTTATGATCCATTGGTGGCATTGTGAAGAATGGGGGTTGATCTCACCGACAAGATCCAAACCCCATTGAGAGAAATGCCAAAGGTCTCGCGTGACCTATAAGGCATGACTAGGGGTGTGATGGAGATTAGCATGTTGTTGGAATTTTACACAGTTTGACATAATCACAAAAGTCACGGTTTAGGGTTGGCTAGTAATATCCTAGGCAAAGAATGCATTTTGTGACAGTAAGACCACTAAAGTGGTTTCAAAAAATTTCATCATGGACTTCATTAATGGTGTAAGGAATTTTAGAACTGGTAAGGCATTACAAGAGAATGCCGTCAAAACCATGTTTGTACAGAAGACTACCCATGATGACATAACGAGAGACACTTTTAAGAAAGTCACATTGTCCATTACGAGTGAGATCGGCGGGTAAAATGGAAAGGGAAAGATATTCTGTATATTGCTTATACCAAAGGTCACTTGGGTTGAGGAGCAATGGTTCTTGATAGAGTAAACTTCACAAGGAAAATAAGAGGGTGATTGTAGTCTTTGTATGGTGACAAATATTTTAGAGTCAGTGGGTGAAGCAGGTATCTAAGAAGCCAAGCAGGCCATGGTATCTACAAATTTATTGGTAGAACGTGGGGTGGTTTGAAGTGTCATAATGGTCAAGGTGGTCAAAAGTATGTCCACATGATGCTTATACTTTTGAAGTATCTCATTACGACATTGGTATATACCATTGACTTGGTTTATGACCAAGTGAGAATCACTGAAGATGTTGATTGATTTAACATCTAAGGCATAAGCATCTTGGAGACCCAATATGAGTGCTTCGTATTCAACAATATTGTTTGTACAATCAAAATCGAGTTTGAAAGATAAAGGCATAGGTTCACCATCAAGTGGAATGAGGATAACACCAGCCTCACCCCTGCTCTGACACTTGGAGCCATCAAAGAAGAGTGTCATTTGGTAAGTGGGTTCATCTAGGGAAAGGGTAGCAATAGACTCATCTGGAAAGTCAAAGTTAGAGGGTTGATCCTTGGAAATAGGTGTGTCGGCCAATTGGTCAGTGATATCTTGGCCCTTGATGGAATTTTGATGGATGAATTTAAGGTTGAGGTCAGCCAAAAGTATAAGCCAACATGCGACACATTGATTTTGATAAGGTTTGACATACATGTAGTGTAATGGGTCGGTATTAGTAATGATGAAGGTTTTGTGGTTGAGTAGGTAATGGTGGAGTTTGGTGGCGATGAAAACTAAGGCTAGGAAAAGTTTTTTGGCATGGGTATATCTAGTTTCGTATTCAAGAAGGGTACAAATTATGTAATAAACCACTTGCTCTCAGTGTTGGTCATCGCAATGAGTGAGCATGGCACCTAGAGAATGGTCAGTGGCGGAAATATATAGGTAGAAGGGATGGTCATCCTTAGGAGGAATGAGCACTGGTGGTTGAATTAGGTATTGTTTCAAGGCTTCAAAGGCTTTATGGCATTCATCATCCCATTTGAATGAAATGTCTTCTTGAGAAGATGATGGAATGGTTGACAGCGGTCAGAAATTTACGAGATAAAACGATGAATTGATTGCAAATTTCCTTATAGGCTACAAAGTTTACAGATATTAGTGGGTGGTGGCATTTCAAGAATAGCCTTGACTTTAGCAGGATCAAATTCTATGCCATGCAAAGAAATGATGAAACCTAGGAGTTTTCCAGAAAGTACCGCAAAGACACACTTTTTTGGTTGAATACGAACACAATATTTGATGAGGTAGTCAAAGATGACTTTAAGAATGGGCAAGGTGTTCGGTTCGATGCTTGGATTTGGCAAGAAAATCATCTACGTAATCCTCCAATATGCGATGCATGATGTCATGGAAGATGTAAGTCATGGCTCGTTGATATGTAGCACCAACATTTTTGAGGCTGAAGGGCATGACTCGATAGCAGAAACAGTCCCCCAAGGGGTGATGAAGGTAGTCTTGTGTTGATCCTCTGGGGCTAGTAATATTTGATTATAGCCTGAGAAACCATCCATGAGCGATAACATTTCATGGCCAGTGGTGAGATCAACTAGTTGGTCAATGCCTGGTAGTGGGAAATCATCTTTGGGACATGTGAGGTTGAGGTCATGGAAATCCATGCAAATGCGGAGTCCCCCTGTCGAATTTGTGATAGGAACAATGTTAGAAATCCATTGGGGATAATCAATGGGTAGAATGAAGGAAACCGAGAGAAGGTGTTGAAGCTCTTCTTTGACTAGAAGAGCAATGCAAGGATGCATTTTGTGCAGATTTTGTTTGATGGGTTTGACATCAGGAATGGTTACGATATTGTGAACCATGATTTTTGGGTCGATACTAGGATATTGGCATAGGACCAAGAAAATGCGTTGCACTATGATCCCAGGAAAGAGGTGAAGGCTTTTGTTCAGTAGCATCTAAGGATTGGATGATCTTTAGAATGTGTGGGTCATCCTGAGTATTAATGTTGATTTCGATGGTTGATTCATTCAACATGCTTTGCATCTCATAGGGTAACGACTGATGAATATAAGAGTCATCTACACCAAGGTAGGTGAGGATAGACTCATCATCCTTGAAATTGAATGATGTTAATCAAAGGTGTATCATCATCGATCATGTCAGGATATAGAGAATGGGAGAGAAGAGGGAGCCTCACCATCGTTGATAGGTCAGCGGTGGGAAATGATGGGTGTCATTATTCCCTTCATTTAATCAACTTCCTGTTGATGTCATATTCAAACCAGGGGTGTGTCTAAAGCTATATGCAACAAGAGTAATCCTATCAATCTAGTAGTTGACTGTAGTTATTTTTTTATTTTTTTGGGGGATCTTTTCAATGTCTTAAGGACTTCTTGGTAAAAACCTTATTTAAATCATACTATGAAAATTTTGCTGAAAGGAAACACACTGAAAGCTTTGTTGAAAGGAAACACACTTTGAAATGGAAATAAACACACTTGATTTTGAAATAAACACACTTGCTTTTGGACACTTGCTTTTGGAAATAAACACACAACTTAGAGTGCTTAAAAATGGTTGCAAGAAGAATAAGAATCTATCTAGACACATGCAGGAATGAGTATACAACAGAGTTTAACTAGAAGAATTAAAAGCAATACAAAATTAACAGATCTAAACTATTTTCTTAGGAAATATAAATACCAAATAGAAAAATATCCTGGTCCTTGGGGGAGTGGGCCCTTGCTCCTCCTTGAATCAGGATTTAACAACTTAGAATTCTCTCAAATAGGAATGGCTATTTATTGATAAAACATTCAGTATTACAAAACATACTGGATCTGATGTACTTCGATCTGTATACTTATTCTATATATATATCTATCTTCTCTCTTATCTTTATCTACTGCAGGTATGCTTATATATACATTTACAATCATAGTTGTCTCTATGATTCTGATGAAATTGAATCATGCCCAGAATAGATGCTGACTCAGATTGTGGCTGATCAGACAACTGTAAGATAACTATCCCTGGATCTGTGATCGGAAATCTTCTCATCCTTTCCTGATTGAAAGGGTCATTGATGCTAAATCACCGGATGTGGTTAGAATAGATAAAATTTCATCGGTTCCGGAACTTTAGAGAAGTTCCAGAACCATAGGAAATCATTAAAGATAAAACCATGAGAGTTCCAGAGCTATACCCAGGAGTTTCAGAACTAAGTCTGAAAATTCTGGAACTAAATATTGGATTTCCGAACTAAGTCTGAAAGTTCTGGAACTAGGTGATGAAGCCTGTGAATGTGTAATGGAGTTCTGGAACTAGCTTGGAAGTTCTAGAACTAAGCCGTATTGGAACAAATGCTACCGAAAACATGTTGAACGCTACATACTTCATTTCTTCGACTGATTGGACCTGCTTTATTACAAAACTGAATTTCCAACACACTTCGTCAGGAATTTCATAGATTTTAAACGTTAGAATCACAATCAATCAAAAGACAGACAATTACATCCTAACTCATATCAGATCAAATAAAAGTCACAAAATGCAATCAAACTTAATAAAAAGGAGAGTAAGATGAGATCATTTATTGTACATTTAACGGGCATATTCTGGCCTCATCATTTCCCCTGTACTTACTTGTTTGTAAGTCCCTTTACAAAATTTATTCTTCAAAATTGGGGTTATATGTTTTGCATTCTATTTGATTGCTCAGATCAAATGGCTGAAACTGGATATCCCAATGCTTAAACTTAGAGGTATTATACCCTGCTCCTACTTCTATTTTCCTCTTCACTCTTCAAATTGAGTAGGATCTTGAGGTTCTCTATTTTTCCAAGGAGACATGGGGGTGAGAAGTAGAGGGGGCCTTGTTCACATTCCCATCCATATGTGCCGTAGGTCTCATTGATTTGAGGAATTATTGTGCATAAAGCTTTTTCTCTTTCTAAACTCCAGATCAGATTTGTAGGGGATATTACTTCCCTTCTTCTCAAGGAAACCGTAAGAAGTTCCCACCTTTTCAAGCATCCCTCATAAATATCTTCAAACTTCTCCTCCTCATAGGAGGTAAAGGTATCAATACTTTTTTGTAAATTGACAAAATAATGTATCTTGAATCGTTCATCAAAGGCATGAGTTCTAAAATGTATGAAGAAGGCAGAAGGTTTACCATAGTGAGCCCTCATGCAGAGACCAGTTGAGCTAGATTTCAATAAAAACTCAGAATCCCTTTCCTTCCATGCAATCTGATTTTGCAGAACAGAGACAAATGCATTGAGCTGACTTTCCCCCACATACAAATTGATCATAAATCCTGTTTTTTTCTAGCATCATATTACAAAGATAGAATTCACACAGAAGATTTTTCTGCTCAGGACTAGCTAAAGAATAAGCTGTCATGAATTCAGATTCATCTTTTAGTTCATGTGGAAGTCCACATGCAATCCTTGACAGCTGCCAGCGAATGAATTGTTCTTCTAAAAACACACTATATGCAGGAGAGGGCCTCCTGCAGGCAAGCAATTTTTCACTCATAATGCAGACCATCTGTATTTTTGCAAGACATTTATATTTGTCTCCTTCTTCCTTATAAAATTTTTCTTCCCACTCTTTTCTTTCCTTCTTTTCTTCTTCCATCTTGGTCTTCAAATCTTCATTGGATGTTTTAGCTTCTCTGAGTTCCCTGCAAGTGTCATTCCATAGTTTTTTGAGTGGAAAATAAGTTAACTCAGTCTGTATAGAGACTGTGGACACAACATTCTATTTTTCTGGAAGTTTGACATTCTTCCTCTTTCTCTATCCACTATTTTTTAATTATTGATAACTCCTCTATCCTAACTACAAGATGAGTTATTAGCTATCCAATGAGCATTTCCCTCTGTTCTAATTTGAGTTTGAGGAAATCCAATTCCTCATCCTTTTCCCTGATAATGAGCTCTGCTCTAGACAAGAACAAAGCCTGTTTAACCTGATGTTTTTCTTCTTCCTCTGAAATTTCTTGGGGAGTTGAGAATTCTTCTTCTATCAAAGGAAATTTACCTTTTCATCTCCAGGATGCCAACTCTTCTTCTTCATGTGATAATGTTGATGGTTCAGCCAATTCTTGAAAATCCTGCTCCTCAAGTCTCTCATCTCCTTTGTCCATCTCAGCTTGGCTTTGTTCAGGAGGATTCATGGTCATGCTGCCCAAAATATCAGCAACTTATTTTTCCATCTTTTCTTGTTCACTCATTCCCTCTGGGATTTCCCTTGACCTCTTATGAATTTTCCTTCTTTGGGGAATTTCAACATGCCCAATGGTGGATTTTCTCCTAGAGATTATTCTTACTTTTGTTTCTTGTTCTTGCACGGGTGAACTATCACCATCAGAGACAAATATTAGCTCCCCTGTAGCTGCTGCAGAAGAAGGAATTTCCTTCAAAGGCACAAAAGGTTATGTTGTTTTGATCTTTCTCATAGATCTTCTTCTTTTTGGTATATTCTCTCTTCCCACTTCCTTTTGTTCTTCTGCAGGGGCATCAATTTCCAAATTAGTTGAAGGAGAAAATGGAGTTGGTATTGTCCTCCTGATAATATCAGGGTTTTTCTTAAACTTGCCAAGAAACTTTTCCCAAATTTCTTCTCCATTTTTCTTTGACAGAAAATGGTGCTGGCATACCAAATGAACTAACCTATGATGCTTGATTGTCCCAACACCCCAGGAATACCTCTGGGCCATGGTCTGGATAGAATAAAAAAGAAACCCTGGAAGGTTTATTATGTATTCTAGTTTTGTGGCTCCATATCTCAGATATATGAGCATCTTCAGGAATTCTTTTCCTACAGACCCAAATTGACCATCATAGGTTAAATACTTCACTATCCAAAATGCTACCCTATCAAAGGGTTTGGGAAAACTGGCCCTTCTGACCCCTTTTATGATTTTCTTTGTATTGTAAATGTATTGGGGTTTAGTTTCCCCTTCTTGTAGTAGGGTTTCAACCAGTTCTTTCAAGGTCCCTTTGGTAGGATATGCGAGATGCACAATTGGCACTCCAGACACATTACTTATTGTATTAACAGAAAAAGGAATAAAAATATTTCTAACCTTTTTCCTGGATTTCTCTAGGTTTATGACGAATACTCTTACTAATTCATCATTATACTTTGAAAAAACTTTCAGGAACTCTAGCCATCCTGCATGCTCAAAGATAGATGCCACTTCTTCATCCGCGAGTAGTTGGGAATCATCCTCTGGTTCTGATTTCTTTTTAATCCCCATATCAACTCAAATTTGATTTCCTTTGATTCTGTGCAAATCAGCTGATAGGGATTCTTGCTTAGCTGTGGAACTGACAATTTTAACCTCTGTTCTTAGTGCAGAACCTCTATTCTTAGCTGCAAAACACAAACCTAATTCATTGCTTCTCCCTCAAAATTTCTCTGCAACTATTTCATTTGATTTTTCACTAATGATTACTCATGATAACTATGCCGCCACTTATTCCATCCAAATCATCTTCATGATTACTCACTTTTAATCATAATGTATAAATAGATGACTCATCATACCAAATTTTAAATCAAGTCTAATCACACATGCAAACTTTTAATCTAACCTAAATAAGTTAAAAGATATAATTACCATCCTTGATGGTGTAATCCTTTCATTATGATGACTCATCATTCCTACAAGTGGAACAAAAAATGGTTAGAAAAGATAGCTGGAATTCCAAAGAATTCCCTTTTATTTGAATTAGCCATATGAGGAGGTCAACCACCATTGTTGGTTTTCAATTGACCTCTGAGAGAATTTTTTTATTTTTTATTTTTTTATTTTTATTTTTTGGGAAGAAAACGCCATTTACTAGTTTTCATTTTCTTCCCTTTATTCTGGATCTATCATCTGGTTATTTGATCATTTTGGAAGAAATGGGTTCTTCCATATGATCAAATTCTTTATCTGCTTCAATCTTCCTCAAGAATTCATCCTTAGTAGGAGGCTTCCTATAGAGTTTTAGCCTATGTCCATTGACCAAGAGTGTTCTTCTACTGCCATCAATGGGAAGTAACTGAATAGAACCATTGTTGAATATCTACTCAATTTGATAGGGTCCCAACCATCTGGTTCTCAATTTTCCCTTGAATTATTGGTACTTAGAATCAAACAGCAATGCCCAGTCTCCTACTTTGAATTACCTTTTCTTGATATGTGTGTCATGCCATTTCTTCCTTTGATCTTGGATTATCTCTGTCTGTTGAAGTGCTTCCATCCTCAATTCATCCAATTCATTGAGTTGAAGGATTCTTTCCTTTTGAGCTACATCCAACTCAATACCCACCTTAACTGCTGTCCTCAATGTTTGTAGTTCAAACTCAATGGGAAAACAAGGGATTTTTTCCCATAGACTAACTCATATGGTGAAAACCATGTTGTAGTTTTCCAAGTTGTATTATAATCCCAAACAACTTCAGGTAGTCTCTTTACCCAATATTTTCTCCCAGCTTCAACTTTTTTAGTAAGGATGTTTTCCAATTCTCTGTTTGTTACTTCAACTTGTCCATTTGATTGTGGGTGATAAGGAGATGACTTCCTATAATTGATTTGGTAATACCTTGTGAAATCTTGGATCATATTAGACATATATTATGGTCGTTGATCTGAAACTATGCTCTTTGGTGCTCCAAACTTTACCATAATTATGTTCTAAAGGAAATCAACAACTACTTCTTCAGTGGCATTTTTCAATGCCTGCACTTCTTCCCACTTTGTCACATAGTCAATACACACAAGAATATATTCCTTTCCTTGTGAAGGAGGATTAAAGGGACCAAAAAAATCCAATCCCCATCTCTCAAATGGTTCAATCACTACTTGAGGTTGAAGAGGCATTTCATTGGTGAAAGTTGGTTGTCCCATCTTTGACAAGGATCACACCACTTGATATATCTCTTCACATCCTTGTATAGAGATGGCCAATAATAACCAGTGCCAAGTATCTTATGAGTTATTCTTTTCACTGAATAGTGTCCTCCACTTGGTTCATCATGACATGCTCTGAGGATGTCAAAGATTTCATCTTCTCTTACACACCTGCGTAAAACCAAATCAAGGGCCACATTTAAATAGCATTCCATTTAACCATTTGAATTGTGCACTGGTTTTGATTAACTTATTTATTTGTTTCTTAGTGAAAGAAGGAGGAAACTTCCTATTACAAGATAATTTTCCATATCAGTAAACCATGGTGTAACTGCTGAAATATCAAATAGATGTTCATCTGAAAGTTATCCTTGCCTTGATCTTTCTCCCCTGTAGTGGTTAGTCTTGACAAAAAATCAGCTACCACATTAGATTTACCTGGATTGTCGACAATGGTAATATCAAATTCTTGTAAAAGTAATAACCATTTAATTATTCTTCCTCCAACCACTAGTTTATTCATTTAATATTTAATTGTTGAATGATCTGTGTGTACAAATATTTTGTACCCTATAATGTAATGTCTAAATTTATTGATTACATAAATCACATTAAGAAATTATTTTTCAGTGGTGGTGTAATTCTTTTCAGTGGGAGTAAGATTTTTACTGAGATAATAAATAGCATACATTTTTCCTTCTTCATCTTTCTATCCCAAAACTGCACCAATGGAATTATTTGAGGCATCTGTTTGGATATGAAATGGATTTTCCCAATTAGGTCCTCTCAATATTGGGGCAGTGATTAATTTTTCTTTAATTTCTTCAAAATCATGCTGATACTTTTCATCCTAAAGAAATTCACAGTCCTTGGTTAGCAAATTAAACATGGGGGCATAAATTTTACTGAAATATTTGATAAAGCGCCCTATAGTACCCAACATGTCCTAAAAATGACTTGATATCTGTGGGGGTCTGAGGAATAGGTAAATCTGAAATGATCCTAATTTTGTTTTGATCAACTTGAATTCCTCTTTTTGAAATATGGTGTCCTAATACAATCCCCTCATCAACCATCATTAAACACTTTTCATGACTAAGAGATAGATTGTGTTGTTCACATCTTGTTAACACTCTATCCATATTTCTCAAAGCATCATCAAATGTATCTCTGTGTATAGTGAAGTCATCCATATATACCTCAACACAATCATTTGTTAGATCAGAAAAGATTATCAAGGTACAACTCTCTGGAAAGTTGCAGGAGCATTGCATAAGCCAAATGGTAACACCCTATAGGAAAAGGTACCCCATGGACATGTAAATGTAGTTTTTTCCTGATCTTTAGCAGCAACTCTAATTTGATTGCATCCACTAAATCCATCCAAGAAGGAAAAGTATTTGTTTACCTGAAAGGTTGTCTAGGACTTGATCTATGAATGGTAAGGGAAAATAATCTCTCAGTGTGGCTTTGTTCAGTTCCCTATAGTCAACACATATTCTCCATTTTCTGTTCTTTTTAGGAACAATTACAAGAGGAGATACCCACTAACTATCTGAGATAGGGTAGATAAAACCTACTTGTAATAGTTTTTCAATTTCTTGTTTGACTATATCCCTTAAGGTTGGGTTAATCCTTCTTTGAGGCTACCTAACTGGTTTAACATTTTCAGTATAGATGTGATGATTGCAGATACTTGGGTGAATTCCCTTCATGTCTTTGTAATCCCAAGAAAAAGCTTTAGTATGATTTTTTAGAACATCAAACAATTTAGCTTCTTCATCATCCTTCAACCAATTAGCTGTTAATGCTCAAAATTTTACCCGGTTGAATCTCAACATGCTTGGTTCCAATGTGTGATGAATTGATTTGTTGAAAGGGTTCCATTAAAGTATTTAGTGGACATGCATGTGGTAACAACATATGATATGTATAAACATCTCCAAAAGTTCCTTGAGACTAGAATACTGGAAAAAAGATAGTAATATGAATTATGATACTTATCTCTTTGTAGGTCAAACTCTTCATCAATGCTTCTTTCTAGAAATTCTTCACCGCTCCCTGATGTATTTGAAACTAAAGCTATCGATTCTTCCTTTCCCCATGAGAAATATCGTTCCTCTAGAGATGAAATTATTTCCAATCACAGAGAACTGTTGTTGATGATCCAGAACTAAATGTGGTGGTTCTGAATAAATGTGGTGGTTCCAGAACTATGGTCACAGGTTCCAGAACTATAGTCGCAGGTTTCGGTACTATTTTTGATTGCTTCGAGGACAGCTGGTGCTCATTCAATGGTGGATTAATCATCTCTTCTACTTCTCTGTCATGTGATCCTACAATGTGATCATAGCCAAAGAAGACAAATTTTGTTTATTAGTATTAGGAGAATCAACCAAAAATTGTTCTTGATTGTCAATAAATGGTCATGAGGAAGGATATAAGGAAATTTGTTTAGAGTTCTTACCATTCGAGATTGTCATATCACCTGACCTATAATCAATTAAAGTAACAACTATAGCTAACCATGGTCTACCCAAAATAATGGGATAACCCAATGTTTTACCTTTTGGCTTATAGTATAAGGAAGTCAACTGGATATTCCCATGACTCCACCATAACCACCACGTTTTCAATAATCCCTTCTGGTTTTTCTATAGACTGGTCTTCCATCTGTAATATGGTATTAGTAAGTTGTATACCCGTTAGTGATAATGTTTTCAAAGTGTCCACTGTCATTACATTTATAGCCACTCCCAAATCTACCAAAATGTTATGTCTATCCTTATTCCCTATAGAGACAGAAATAATAGGACTTCCAGGATCTCCATATTAGGGAAGTAATAGTTTTCCTACTAATAAATCAACAAGTTTCCCATCTACTTTGATAGTCTTGGGGTACTGTTTCTTCCTTCCAGGATTTTTCAAACATAACATTTTGATTAATTTGTTCAATTATGGAATGTCCTTAATTGCTTGTAATAGTTGTATTTCAATATTCAATTTCCTTAATTCCTGTACCAATTCAGACTCCTTGGTTTCTATAGCTTCTTTAAATCTCTCTTGAAATGGAGTCTCAGTAGTGTCACTATCTGGCTCCTTTTATTTTCTTTCGATATCCTCTTTTGGAACAACAGTACTAGGGGTTTCATTTTCTTTTGTCATTTCAGTGATTATAACAGGTGGACTACTAATTATTTTGCCAGATCTAGTTTGAATATCCTTACAATCCATGACATGTAGATCAACTAATTTTCTTGGTTCTGTTCCATAAACAGGAGTTGTTTGTTTGTTTCTTGGGTTTGCTACTGGCTGTGTTGGTATTTACGTTTGGACTATATTCTCAGTTTGTGAATTCTATGCAGGGGATCCCATGATGGCCTGTTGATTTTGATTTGGATATATTTTTCCTTGAGCATAATTACTAGGGTTCCATCTAGGTTGTGACCAAGCATAAGGATTTCCTTGACCAGCCCATGGTTGTTGATGTCCCTGAGCATACCAAGCTTGATTTTCCCAATCTTGAGGGTTCCATGTTGGTTGAGGTACCCAAGGTGGTTGTCCCAAATTTTTTGGTACTATCTGAGTAGCCCATGACATCATCCAAGGATTAGGAACTGATCTTGGCATAAACTACCCTTATTGAGATTGTCTTTGAACAAAATTCAATTCTTCTATTGTGGATGATGTACTAGTTTGTTTGAGTTGATTCTTTGTGACTGGAAGTAGAGAACAAGCATCAGTATTATGTTCTTTAGATTCACAGGTAAGACATACTTTCATTTTATCTAAAGGACAATCTCTTATTGCATGCTTCTTCTTTTATCTAGGACAATACATAGCCAATGGTTCAGTTTTGGTGTTTGCTTTAGCTTGTAATCCATCCATAGTAGAGGTTAATTGAACTAAAATTTCTATTTTAAAGTTTTCTAACTCATCCATTAGTTTTTTCAAATCTAGATTCAGACTTTTCACCGATTTTACTTTTCTAGGTGCACCCCTTATTTTGAAATAGCTTATAAAAATCTCCTTAATTTCATTCATCCTTAATTGATCAATGTCTCCACCTCCTATCAAGTTAAGGGATTCCCTAGATTCGTCATCCAAACCCTTAAGAAAACTAGTTTTACTTAACTCCTCTTGAAGTACAAATCCACACCTTTTCTCACAAAGAGGAATCTATCTAAATAGTCTTTTATATTTTCATCCTCCTCCTACTTGATTTTGAATAATTCTTCCTTCTTATTTCTCCCTCTACAAAAATCCTTGTATTTTTCTAGGAAGGCAGTTTCCATTTGTGCCCCAGTGGTAATAGAGTTGGATGTTAATCCCATGAACCTCATTGTTGCATCCTTCAGAGTGGATGGAAACAACTTGATTTTTTGATTATCCGTTTTGTAGTCATAGGTCTGAACATAGTACCTTGAACTCAAACAAAAATTGGTCAGGGTATTCAGATGACATCCCTCTAAATGTGGGTAAATGTGCAGGTGAGATATTTTTCATTGGTGTATCATCATCACCCCATTGGATTGGATAAGTAAAGGTGCTATCAAGTTCTCTTTCAGCTTCTCATGCCATTTTTTATAAAAAAAAATTAATTTTCCTCCCAATCAATTTGGTATGTGGTATGCCTTGGGGAAGGTGAAAAATTGGGAGTAAGAGGTTGAATACTCAATTGAGAATAAAAACTCACCCTAAATGAATCTTGAGAAATAATCCCTCTCCTAAAAGTTCTACTTCCTTCAGGTGACTGATCTAATAATTCCAAAGGTGGAAATTTTGTTTATTGTATAACATGGGATGATGGTGCCTCCAATTCTTGATCAATTTCCTTATTTGGACTAGAGGATGTTATGAATTCTTATGAAGATGTTCTTGGGAGGAATCTACCCTTTGATTCTCTTGGTCTACTCATATATTTTATGAGATAGTAGGGAAGATCCTTCAACTACTAGATGTATGATTTCTTCTCTTGCTGACACTTAATTAGAAAATTCCAACTAATGTGTCCCCGTAAATGGCTCCAAAAATGATGGGTGTCATTATTCCCTTCATTTAATCAACTTCCTGTTGATGTCATATTCAAACCAAGGGTGTGTCTAAAGCTATATGCAACAAGAGTAATTCTATTGATCTAGTAGTTGACTATAGTTATTTTTGTATTTTTTGGGGGATCTTTTGAATGTCTTAAGGACTTCTTGGTAAAAACCTTATTTAAATCATACTATGAAAACTTTGCTGAAAGGAAACACACTAAAAGTTTTGCTGAAAGGACACACACTTTGCAAAATGGAAATAAACACACTTGATTTTGGAAAATAAACACACTTTCTTTTGGAAGTAAACACACTTTCTTTTGGAATTAAACACACTCAACTAGAGTGCTTAAAATTAGTTGCAAGAAAAATAAGAATCTATCTAGACGCCTGCAGGAATGAGTATATAATAGAGTCCAACTGGAAGAATTAAAAGCAATACAGAATTGACAGATCAAAACAATTTTCTTACGAAATATAAATACCAAATAGATTAATATTCTAGTCCTTTGGGGAGTGGGCCCTTGCTCCTCCTTGAATCAAGATTTAGCAACTTAGAATTATCTCAAACAGGAATGGCTATTTATTGATAAAACATTCAGTATTACAAAACATACTGGATTTTTGTACTGTAATTTGTATTACTTATTCTATATCTATCTTCTATGTTCTATCTATATTTATCTATTGTGCTTCTTCTTATATATTCATTTATAATCATAGTTTTCTCTATGATTCTAATGAAATTGAATCATGCCCATAATAGATGTTAGACTTAGACTTGTTGCTGATCGGAATCAACTATAAGATAATTATCCCTGGATCTATGATCGGAAATCTTCTTATCCTTTCCTAATTGAAAGGGTCATTGATGCTAAATCTCATCCTATTGGATGCAAAGAATAAATAACAACTTCCATTGGTTCTGGAACTTACAGAGAAGTTCCAGAACTAATAGGAAGATTGTTAAGGATCATAATACCATGAGAGTTCCGGAGCTATACCCAGGAGTTTCGGAACTAAGTCCAAATATTTCAAAACTAAATATTAGAGTTCCGAAACTGAAGTATGAAGGTTCTAGAACTAGATGAATGACAAATGTGAATGGAGTTCCAAACTAACCTGGAATTTGCAGAACTAAGATGGTATTGGAATAGATGCTACCGAAAACATGTTGATCCCTTCATACTTTATTTCTTCGACTAATTAGACCTGCTTTAGTTAAAAAACCTCTTGAATTTTAAACAATAACTTCATCAGGAAGAAAAGAGCTTTTAAATTAGAATCTAGAATTTATCAAAAGACAAAAGCATTACATCCTAACTTGATATTGAGATTGGATAAAAGTCACAAAATGCAGAAAGTTAAAGGAAAGGAGATTAAAATAAGATCATTTACTCAAAATTTCTGCCAGCATTTTTCACCAACTTGTTGTAATAGAGAAAGAGGTTATGGGTAAGAACTTGAATATTGGTTGTTCTCAAACGTACATATAAGGAATGGATAGTAGAGAACCACATCTGTTGAGATAAGGGTAGTCAAACTGAAGCAAATTTTTGTCCATTCTCTTAGCTAGAAAGTGAGTGAATACCTTGCAACATGAAAATTGATTTTTACAAAGTGAAATGAAAGTGAAGAGCTGAAATTTTGTTATGTCCTTATTTATTCCTAATAAAGGTTTCTGAAAAATCAAGGGGATAACCGATAATAGGTACCTATGAAAAACATAGAAACCATGTAGGTTTCAGGGTTTATTATGGTTGGGGAAAACTCTAAGGAAGGCGGTGATCAAGTGAAACTAAAGGTCAAAACATGCATAAAATAAGTGGGAAGCTTAAGAAAACTAGGTGGCAAAGGATGTATAGATATCTAAGCTTAAATTGATTGTGAATGAGGTTTAAGGAACTTGTGTGTGACTCGTTTTAGAATGATATGAATCATACATTGGGGTAATGGGTAGAAGGATTTTTTGACAATGTAGCACGTACAATTTTTTAAGCCCAGAACCATGAATGTAAGATTGTAAAATGATAGAAATCAAGAATGGGTGGAATGACAGTTATTGTATGGATTAAATAGGGAAAAGTAGAATTATGGGTAACATATATTCCTATTTATATACACGTGTTGAGTTGATGAGTGAGAGAGCCATACAACACTAACATGACACAAGCACACACAACACAACTTCACACTATAGTGTATAGTATGGACACATAAAATAGAAAGACATATAGTATAGGATGTAAGAGATCTTGTGGGGTGGTCCCACAGGTGTATAATATACCAAGAATGTGAATTGTCTTGAATTCATTCGTAATATTAATTTAATCATAATGGCTACTATTATATTTTTCATATCCTTATGAAGGATGTTTGTATTTAATGTTATGTTCTATTAGAATCTTTAGTTGGCTAGTATCCATTACTGCTAAGAATGGATAATGTAATCTCACGAAGATAGGACTGGAAGTCCAACATTTGGTATCTAAGCCTAGGTATTTGGGTAAGGATTTCCCAGAGAAAGTGGACCACGAAGGTATAGCATTAACCATCACTTGGTAGATTTAAGACTGTGCATTTTTAAACAAAAATAATTTTATATAACAAAGAAATGTATACTTGAGGAGGTATGCAGAAACTAAGAGAGTATAAAATCTTTGAATTTGTATTGATTCTTTAGATAGAATATTGGTCACTTGTTCCACCAAAAGTACTTGGATGTAAGATTTTGGGTCTAAGGTGACCCAAGTGTGTGTGGCTCCATTAATATGAACTATACCGAAGTCTAGAAAATAAGATAAATAGTTGGAAAAACTTGAAGAGTTCAAATTTAATTTAGAAGCTGCAAAAGAGCACTGATTATGGGCTCAATTCGACCTATAGAGACAAATATAGAGGGATTTTAAATCATGGAAATCCAGGAAATGGACTAGTTTTGATTAAAAAGAAAGAATTTGTATAATGGTTCCTGGGTGCCTAAACTAGTTGTTTACAAAGATTGTTTGATTTATGATCCTTCATATGAGAAGAGACTAGCAAACTCACAAATATAGGTCCTTTAGGGGTGCATGCAAGAAAAATGGGTTGAGGGATGATTCTGGTTAAAAGAAATATTAATATTTTCTAGTGAGTGATGATTCAATAGCGACTTGAAGGTCAATAGTGACATGTGACAGAATAAGGATAAGTTCGAGGAATAATCAAGGCTCTTGCAGAGCTACCTATAAGATAATTTGAGAGATTAGGAAGTTGGATAAGGAAGTTTTGATCTCTGGTATGATGAGAACCTAGAAAAAAGAGATATAAACATGAAAGAATATCAAGATAATATGATAAATTTGATTGGAAAGCAATGTAGAAATTATGAGAATCTCACAAAAATACCAACTACATTTAACAAATGACACATTAGCTAAGGAACAAGAGGTCTGTAATGTGCTTCTGGACTGTTTAGATCATGGATGATTTTCTACATGAAAAGGATGATTCTTGATTTACATGCATTTGTGATGAATGAAAATAAAGTGCCACATTATAGGGTTAAAAAATTGACTAGGTTGGGTTGTGCCGATGGGAAATTTCCTCAATGAGAATATTTTACTGTTCAGTGGACAGTGGTTTCTTGTTTTTCAGGATTTTGAACAAACTAGGTGACTTAAAGAGCATTAGGCATGGGAATGGGTTTTTTTGGGATGAGTATGTAGAATGAGTTGGTAGTGGATATAGGTTAGATAAAGATCATAGGTAAAATCGTAGGTGTAGATTTATACATAGAAAAGATCATTCCTAAATGGAAGAGGTTAAGGATAGTGATAAGAACTATTAATTAATTAATGTTATAATGATAGGAGATTAAATAGGAATAATATAATAGATTATCAAAAATGAAATAATTAAAGGTGATGGATAGAATAAGGATATGCACATAGTAAGTGATGGGGTTAGAAGATACCAAATTTAGGTATCTACAATTGGCTAGTGAAATTATGTTGTAGAGAAAGATAGTTACGAAGATACCACAAGGTAAGAATTTTGATCACATACCCCAACCATCCCAAAATTTAAAGGAGTTTCAATAATTGGAATCGAAACCATCATTGTTGTTTCTCCACTAGAAATACTTGCAATTGAAGCTACCCAAGAAAAACATTAGGAGAATATTGCAGGCAAGATCAAGAAAAATTTTCTAATAAATCTAATTAGTGGTGATTTACTAGACATCTAGTGAGACTCCTGGATATTGGCTACCTAGCTTATGAATCAAAAAATGACTTGTTAGTGCAAAATCACAGCACCCCTGGATGTTGATCAGGCTTCTAAGTTGATGCTTCAGGCATCTAGTGTGATTTCACAACATTGAAACCTTTCTCCAAGAGTGGGACTTACAGAAATGAGAAAGGAATCTCCAGAGAAGGCTGGTTCCTGCTCCTAAACTACCTGCCACAAGCTATTCCAGTGCAGGCAAGCTAATCTAATCCTAATCTAACCATGCCAAGGAGACAGAGAGAGAGAGAGAGAAAGGAAAAAAAGCAAAAGCCTACACTAAAACGGTGATACACCAGAGAAGGAGAATGTTGGACATCTATCAAAACTGCCATGTAACAAAGAGAGGTGAGCAATGGGAAGGATGGAAAGATGCATCACAGGCCCAAGGATAGATTTCACACAGAAAATGTCCCAAAACTCCATTAACACAGCTCCAAACCTGCAATGAACATTCAAACATGCACAAATACCTGCAATGAAGAGAGGCAAGAGGAAAACAAGTGAAAAATGAGCAAGGATGGACAGATGGATCACAAAACATGTTTTTTTTGTTGCTTCAGAAGTTTGCACAGAACATCATTCCATTAGTAAAAGGCAAAAAATGCCATTACAGAGCAAGGGAGGAGGTTCAAACTCCATTTTTAACCCTGGAGAAGGAAAATAAGGGAGGGCAGAGCTGAAGGAGATGAACAACTTGTAATTATTATTTTTAAAATGAGCCAAATCTAGCTTTTACATTACATGGGTCGAGCCCAAGAGAGAGAAAACATGGGAAAACGTGCAAGCCCATTCCTCATTGACTACAGATGCATTAAAACGGCATGGAGGAACCTTAAAAACCCATACCCTGCCATCTTTGACCGATTTTGGAGGAGAATATGACTCATTCTATATTAATTTGGTCACTAAAATGTCACTTCTGCCCATGCAGAAGAAGAATGCGACCCATTAGCATTAAAACAGGTTGTTGAAAGGTCGCTTCTGGCCATTACCACACGTCAGATCCGTTTCTCAATTTTCTCTCTCCATACTGCACCAAAATTTAAGATTAACCTTGAAATCATGTAGAGAATTTCATAAGCTTTCCGTTGATATAAAGAACATGCAAATCTGAGCTCTAGATCAAAAGATATGGAGATCTGAAGATTTAGGGCACAAAACAGGTGAAAATGTGTTTTGAAGATCTTTCCCGCACTCTGCCACCTGGACAACACGTGTCAAGCGCTGATTGGATACATAATTCTCTCTCCTCTACCTTCCGCGCCCCCGCCACTTGGGACACGTGGCATGCATTGATTGGTCAACAGGGGCGCGGGGCAGACCTTTACTTTTAGATTTTCGGCCGTGGTGTGACTCTTGCTAAACTCTCTAACTCCTTCCCGAGCTCTGAGCTTCCCTTCCTCATTGGACACGTGTCCTCCTTTTATTGGCTCAGGTTAGTGCTTGAAACCTTACCCTTTGAACTTTTTGGAATTTTCTCTTTGTGACACGTGTCATGATTTGGTTGGTCCGCGGGTCTTCCGGCTCTTTCGTGTCCAACGCATCCATTTGTCCCGGATGTCCCAGACTGTCTGGGACAAAAACTTCCGATCTTCCTGAAAGGGCTTCCTCGTCCCTCATTCAGCCGATGACATGTGGCGTTGCTTGATTGGATTTCGGCTCCTTTGGCTATCCGCGTCCCACGCGTCCCTTTGTCCCACATGTCTTGGACTGTTTGGGACAAATTCTTCTGGTTCACCCGATTCAGCTGGTTCACGTACCTTTGTCCCACATGTCCCGAACTGCTTAGTGCAAAAGTTCTCCTTTTCGGCCGATCCAGGCGGTTCGCGTCCTTCGCGTCTTCTTGTCCCAAATGTCCCAGAGTAGTTAGTCGATTTTCTTCTCCTTCGACCAAACCAGCTTTCCGCGTCCCACGCGTCCTGACGGCCTGGATGTTCCTTTGCCCTGTAGACTTCCTGGCGGCCTTTCGGCCGATTCGCGCCCAGATGCCCCTCATGTCCCGACTATTGCGAGGACTAGGACTTAGCCATTTTTCGTGATTTTTCCTGGCTCAAGCTTGGTTTTGCAGCCTTTTCACCTTTTCTCAGAACTTGCTCTTTTCAACCTGGACAGGAGAGTTAGAAAAATTTTGAGGGGACCCTAGAAACATGATTTTTTGGCCCTGAATCAATTTATTTGCCTGAGACTAAGTAATTTGATGCATGTTATCAAAATTTACCCTGGGGGGTGAATTTTGGATAACAGTTTGGTGACTCAGCGGGGTCATCTTCCTGCTAGATGAATGATCAGTAGCCTGAAGCATCCATTGGGCAAGACAGCTCCTAAACCAACTCAAATACAAGTTTTTTCTGCCCAATGCAAGATTGAATGTGGCAACCAAGGGACATCAAGGGATACTTCATCTCCGTTCAGTATCCTTGATCAGATGAATAATACTTGTAATATATCAATGTGGGGAATCCCTATCTATCCTAGGCCAAAGAGATCTGTTGCAAGCTGCCATAGGACTCTGGCCAACTTCAATCAGCAATTCCAAAATGAAGACAAGGGACGTACAATGCTTCCCAGTCTGAGGACAAATCATGGAGGAACAGCAAGGTCAAATGTGAAGCCCCCTCCTTTCTATGTTTCATTGATCATTGGGAAATCACTAGTGCACAATTTCATGATAGACTCACCGTGGCAAGTAAGCTCAGTAATGGCCTAAACAAAAATAGCGATCACTAGGGCTCCAGTATGAAACAAATCCAAAGGGGTTAGTATCCGCTGGATGGGAAGTAATAGCAACAGTTGGATTGATTAGTCACTTGAGTCTTAACCTTGCATGCTGTCCAAAATGTTTTTGTTTAAGCAAGATTTATCAGTCATGAGACCTCCCAACCACTCTTTTCCCTATCCCCCCATGCTTGTCAGGACTTCACAACCAAGATTGGGGGAGATTTTTTTGCTGGGGATTGGTCACACATGCTTTCAGTAATGAGTATTGACCCAAGCCCACAATCAGGTTCGAACCTATTGCAACTTCCATATTGAGCCTTACAGACTCCAAGTCAGATTAATGCCATTACTCAGCATTTGGAATCAAAATCATCTAAGCTTTGATGAAAGCTGACACTAAGGTTTATAAGCATCCCCTGGATCTAACTCTTGTGAATTGGAAACAAGATACATGCATTGATCCTTATCAAGAAGTGGAAGAATCTAAGCTATGTCTATTGCAACAACGAAAAACCAGCCTATTCCCTAGCATCACCAAGAGCCAAACCACAAAGATGACAATGAGGTATGGCAGCTATTTTTGATGGCTTCAAGGAGTAGGCAAGGGTGCAAAGATTGTGAGCCTATGCTTTTTTCACCTTAATGAATCAGTACTATCAACTTCTAGATTTCAGTTTGCATGCTCTAATAAACTGCTAATATGCAAAGCCTTAGTGCAAGGGATGCATTGGGGAAATCCCCCAAGAGAGGAATAAAGAACTTTCCCGTCTTTGGTGACCGTGAATTGAATTGTAAACTCAGGTCCAAGGGCACCATGCTACCAAGATGTCTACTCGTGCTCAAAGAACAGGGGTGTGGGCCCTCATGGATATTTTGAGGGTTTTGGCATCAAATCCCATTCCTAGGAAAGAGAATCAAGCTGTCTGAAGGATTGCATCAGTAGGGGCATGCCTTGACATTGTGGAAAGCATTCAACACGAATAGGTACAACCAACATCCCCGTGATTGTGAGGCCTTTTAGTGCTGGAATAACAAATGTCAGTTGCAGTTTTGAAAAGGACCCAGTAAAGGTCTTCATTTTCTTCTAAAAGAAGCACGATTTCGTCAGCAAGAAGCAAAGAAAAATTAGAACACAGTATGGTGACCAGGTGGTACAACTGAGAACTACAACAAAATGGCCCAAAGACTTATCAGCTATTGGAGTCCATTTTTAAACAGCAACCCCAAATGTATCATTTTATAAGGATAAAGCAAACATTCAAGTCAAGAGGAGGATCGGTATCCATCTTGGTAGAAGAGAACAACCCTTACAAATTGAAGAAGGGACAATTGAAACAAGAAAGGTGTGAGTTCATTACTGTATCAAGTTCCCTACGTGTTCACCTTTGATTATGAAGACTTGAAAGGTTCAATCCCAACTTAGCTCATCATACCATCGAATTGAATCCCAAATGACTAAAGCCTGGCGTAGAACAAAGACCATTCAATCCACACAAGGACCGCTAATGAGGAGATTCGACAGCTGATTGGTCAAGGCATCATTATTCCCATCACAGGCATTCAGTTGGGTTTCCAACTTATTTTCCCATTTATTTCGTCAGAAAAAGAGTGGAGAGATCAGATTTGTGTGTTGACTTCAGAACTTAATAGATCCTCTCTCAAGGACCATTACCCACTCCCTTCCATGGAGAAAATCTTGCAAGTTGTGTGCTGGCTCGAGAGGTTTTCACTACTTGATGGCTACTCAGGCTACAATCCAGATTATGGTAGGGAGAGGACCAGTTTCAGCAGCCTTCACAACCAAATGGGGGCTTTGCTACAGAAAAGTACATTTCGGCTGTCCAATGCTGGTGCTACCTTCCAAAGGGAAATGACATGGCATTCTTCAAAGGTTTGATTAACAATGTGGTCTGATTACCTTGATTATATCACTGTTTTTTCAAAAAATGCAGCGATCACCTCTCTCCATTGGACAGGTCTTCATGAGGTGCAGGAGATTTGGAGTGCTTTTGAATCCAAGAAGTGTATCTTTCTTGCACATGAAAGAAAGGCTCCTTGGCCAATTGTCTCCAAAGATAGATTAGCATTGATCTAGATAGGGTTGAAGCCATAAGACCCACAACCGCACTACCATTGCCAAGCCACAAAAAAGCCCTCAGAGTTTCTTGGGAGGATAAACTTTTGTTTGGGGTTTGTCTCCCAATATTCTTACACAGCCTTGTCAGCCAATACCAAAATGTTAAGAAGAGGGATGGATTTTAAGTGAAAGCAGAAGGTAAGGAGATTTTTGAAGCAATCAAGAAGGCATCTCTCAAGCAACCATCTCATCAACCCAGACTTCTCCAGGTTTCACATCCCTATGTATTTGGAGGACTGGCACTATTATATGCCATTTTGGTACCGAACAGAACAAGGAGATGATGAGTACCAATTTGCCTTCTTTAGCCAGAGCCTAGATGACTATGAGGTGAGGTACTCTTTTTATGTGATTAGGCATGTACTTGCAAGTTAATCAGAAAGCGCTTGAGAAAATTCAAGCATAGTTTCAAAACAACAAGGGCTCCAGTTTGCTGGTCCACATTGCTGGGGTTAAAGGATTTCCTCCTCAACAACGGGATTTGAATGAGAAGCAAGGGCAAGTAGGATCACTTGTGTCATAGGAGTATGACATTGAGATCAAGATCACCAAGCTGGTAAGAGGGAAAGGATTATTGCAGCAGCTGCGTTTTGGGAAGCAAAAGAAAGATGCAATGAAGAAGAGGTTGTTTTGACATGTCCAGGACAGCCATGAGTTAGTTTCATAGGTTACTACTAGAATATTGGGATTTGGACATACTACAGGGGATTTATGAATCCATTGGAGCTTTGGTCATAATAGATCAGGCTATGTGTGTAAAAACCAGGCTCTTATTTGCAATATTTTATGTCAATGTAGCCCATAAAACTTCTTGTACCTAGAAGCATTGAGATGATTTTTTTGAATTTTAAGGAGGTTCACATCCAGAATGATAGAATATGAGTTTTCACCATTCATGTTGTTTTATATCGCTTCAAGGAAGGATCACAAAGAAACAAATAGTATCCCTAAAGCTAAAGAGTAGAAGCTACTCATAGGTCAATTGCTTAAGAAGCAAAAATATGTCCCGGCATCAGCGAAGAAGACGGTTGAGAAGGAAAGGGAATCATGCACGACACAACACCAACATGTGAGCCTTCAAAGATAGAATCATTTGTGGAGACTGATAAATAAGATAGTAGATTTGGCCCCCGAGGGTGAGAAACATGACGAGTCCTGATTATCAGGCCTAATCTAGATTTGATATATGAATAGCAGGGTGGGAAAATAATTAAATATCTAACACATGCGAAATAGAGAATTTACAGAAACAAATAAAATATGGAGAATACTGGAGCTATTTCTATTGACTAGTGGAGGGCATTTTATACTATTTCTTGATCCTATAGATCATGGTGTCAATTCTCATCATCTTATGTAGATACCGCACTCCTTTAATCCCTAGTCTTAATCCCAGATCCCAAGAGGGTCTCAAACACTCCTAGTCTCTATTGAGTTGTGCAAAACAAATAATTTTGCACACTCACATGAGTGCATTTAATGTCTTAAATAATACTAATATTTAGGGAACCATATGGCGGGTTAACACTAGTGCGAGACACTAATGGGCGTGCTAACGCGTCCAAGGGCCTTACACTATCACGTTAAGAGATAGTGTATGTGTAGCATCAAACTCAGGAGTTAAGTATAGCAAGTGGGCACGTGATACTATCAAGATGACAACATAAACATGAAAATACGGTGAATGCTAACATTGAAAATTTACACTAGTGTAAAAATAGTAGTGTAGGATCTATAGTGCTATGAAGGCCTTGCGCTAGTGATAGCTTCTTATGCCTGGTGTACCAAAAGGGATGCACTATTAGTTAGCAAAACCTAGCTTAAAAATGCTAGAAGTCAATTTGGAGGACATTCCAACTGCACTTTTGAGATATGTTCAGAATTCCCTTGAAGCTTCTAAGAAAATGACTAGAAGGAAAATACTATGAGTAATTAACAATGACCTTAAGAAGATGCTAGTGAAGAACAAAAATGTCCAGTTAAGGTGCAGTTTGGATAATCTATGTTCCTAGGACAATGCCTATTCCAATCTCCAAGATGTGTGATCGAAACCCCGAGCAACTGGATGCCCACAAGGGTACAAGCACAACTGGTCACTCAACATGAGCATCCCCGTGGTAAAGGATATGATTATCATTTTGAAAATGATGAATTTATGATACAGAAATAGATATGCCACGGATCATGTTGGAATCAAAGACCACTTGATTGCCTTAGGTAGAGAGATAACACAACGAGAGTCAAACATTCAGATTTAAATGACTTTGTTTATCTTGACTATATACACTAGAGTGCTTGTATCAGATCTCTTTGAGCATAATATTCTATCTTAGGGTAGCCTAGTGAAGCACAAACCTGATGGGCATAATGTTACGCAGAGATCCTAAGATGAATGGGGATACGAGATCTAAGACTTCTCAGTTACATCTTTCTACCCCGAAAGTTGGTATTCACCGTGCATTCTGTCAGCTGGGGATTCTAAAGGATTGTTGATGATCAACGGATGTGCCCGTCTACCAGATATAACCTGGAAGGCACTTGCCAACGGCTTACGTACTACTTGACAAGTCATGGGACACACTTTAGCCATTTGGTTTGATATGGAGTGTTGCACAGGCTACATGGATGGAGAGGTAGTTTATTGGGGTCTAACGTATACTATGCTCATTTGTATTGGGACTTTACTACTTGGTCAGATAGGAATTGTTATCCAGGAGCGTGGGCTCTACCCCCCTACTTTTACGAATTTTGGTAACATGGCACCAGAAGATGCTATCAAATCACACACTTGGCAAATTGATTGCATGCTAGAGAAAAATCAGGTTTCTATGAGTCCATCTTACAAGGGATTTTTCTAGACTCCACTGGCCGAAGAAATAGGGATGCAAGATTCTGAGGAAATAGGAGTGAAAAAGTATTGCAGAAAAAATAGGTTGATTTTGGGCCAGAAAAAATCATAAAAATTGGCTAAGTCCTTCTCCCAGGTAGGTCATCTTGGGACAAGTGGGACAAATGGACAGCGCGAAACCGGCCGAAAAGCCTCTAGGCGAGCCCAAGCATTAATTGGGACAGTTGTGGGCACATCAGGCCAGAAGTACGTGGCAGATCGCGAAAGGGTGTGGTAACAGTAAGGCTGAAAGGGTATTATTGGAAAATTGGTACTAACTGTTGTGCAGAGACTTTTGATCTCGGGACATCTTGGGCCAATGAGGACGCGAAGGATGCGAACCGCCCGGTTTGGCTGAAATAGAGAACTTCCGCACTGGGATAGTTGAGAGAAAATGGGAAAAATGTGACGCATGAAAGCATAAGCGATCCGAAATGCCAATGGCAAATCATAGCCACGTTGTATTACTATTCCTAAAGAGGGATAGGGAATTGACCGTATTGGTGGTGGATCTGAGTAATAATAGATCTTCAGACAGTTTGGGACAATCGGGCCAAATTAGGAAATCGCGAACCGGCCGAACCGCAAAGTTATCAGGCAAGTCAGGCCTGAAGACGAAGTCAGGGACAAGTGGGCCACAGATGTCCACAATCGGCTGAAGATCGTCCAAGGTGAGCACAAAGGGCCCAAGGTTCGTAAGCATGGGACCCGGGCCAATAGCAGGCTCTACAGAGGTACCCCCACAGCAAGTACACTGCAGTAGAAGGTATAGTGTGGAGCACAGGGAATGTGCCAATTATAAATGTGCCAGGCATAGTGTCTCAGGCCAAAAAGGATCAAAAAGGTTCAAGGATGACCCCGCGCTCACCTGTCCTCGAAAGAGAGTCACGTATTGCCAACAAGTGAGACCAAGTGATGAATGGGGATCGCCCCCATATATTGCAGTGGGGGAAGGGATCACCACAATTACAAAAGGTCAAAATTTCAAGAAAGCCCATGCAGATAAGGGAAGGAGAGAGAATTCTAGGAGCATCCAATCAGTGGCCAGCCTTGACACGTGTCGTCCAGGTGGCCACGACTAGAGGTAGGGGAAGTATCATTTCAAAACCCGTTTTCGCCTGTTTTGTGCCCTAGGGTCTTCAGATCAGCCATAACTTTTGATCCAGAGCTCAGATTTGCATGTTCTTTATATCATTAGAAAGCTTATAAAATTCTCTACATGATTCTAGGGTCAATCTTGAGTTTTGGTTAGATCATAATTGAGAATGGATGCTTGTTCATGGCCAGAAGTGACATTTCAGCGACCAAAGCTTAATATAGAATGGGTCGTATTCTCCTCCAATTTTGTCAAAAATGGCAGGGTATGGGTTTGTAAGGTCCTCCATGCTGATTTAATGCATTTGCAATCAAGGAGGAATGGGTTCCCATGTTTTGTATGTTTTTGTCTCCTGGGCTCAACCCATGTAATATAAAATCCAGATTTGGCTCATTTCTAAAATGGGGAACATATTTTGGCATAGCAATCTTCTTCTTTCACCTCCAGTCAAGTGATTGTTGAAGTCATCAGACCTCTTCAAAGACTGTAATTAGTTTTTTACCTCTCTGAGGTTGTAATGCAGTGGTTTTTTGACATTGGAAATGATAATGCAAACTTTGTGAATGGGTTTCAATCCTTTATTTGTATTATTTGCTTGGTATTTTAGATCCTAAATTATATCAATTATCAGCTTGTGTATGTTTTATGTTGCAATCTTTAGTTTGTGTCTATTTGCATGAAAAATATATTTCACCACTCCTTTTGGTGCATCACCATCTTTAGTTAGCTTCAATTTTTTGCATTTCTATCCCTGTCTCCTTGCAATTTAGAGTAGGATTAGGATCTGAACCTCTGTAGTTGTGTAAAATATAGATCTAAATTAGAGGATTTTGAGGAACCAACCTCTAATCTAGAGATTCCTCTCTCAGTTTCACAAGTCCCACACTTGGAGAGAGGTTTCCATGTTGTGCAGTCACACTGGATGCAAGAAACATCAACCTAGAAGCCTGATGTGTGCCAAGGGGTGCTGTGATTTTGCAACAACAATTTTGACACGCCCGGTGGGACACTAGAGGTATCATTTTTATTGCAGAAAAGTTGATGTGCATCTGCTACAATTTTCTTGCTTGAAAAGAGCTATTACTTGCATATCTGGCGACTCCAAGGGGAAGAATCAACTGGTTTCAGTAGTGCAGGCCTGAAAACTCATGAGAAGAGTCACCACAAGGTCAAGAGTTGGAGAAGAAGAAGTTCTGTTTGAATACCTGCAATTATCTCCAAGAAGAAGGCAAAGAGGAAGAAGGATTCAAAGGTCTCCATCTCCACCAAACAGAACTCTCTCAACTCCTCCACCTGGTAGGCCTTTCATGCAGTCAACAAGGGTTTTAAGACCAATTAGAATGGCACAAAACAACCCCTATGTCAACTTCACAGGCAGCAGCCCACTTGCCCTCAATGCACAACATCCAATTCCTATTGCAGCCTTGAAGAACATTCCCTACTTCACTGGAGAAAATCAGACTACTCCAGGTGATCATGTTAAAGATATTTCTAACCTTAGTGCAATTCATGAGATCAATGAAATGCAAGTGGCTGTCAAGTTGCTGGCATCTTCATTTAAGGGTAAAGCATTGCAATGGTTTAGAAGCCTTGGAGTTGGTTCTATCACAAATTAGAATCAGCTATGTATAGCACTTCATGAGTAATTTGGAGAAAAGGGAAACAACTTGTCTCTTTTGGAGCAGTTGACAACCTTCAAGAGAGCTCCCAACGAGCAACTAACCAATTCCAACTTCAGATTTCAAAAGACTTGGGAGAGAATTCCAGTGGCAGTCAGGCCAACAGCATAAGGTGCTTTTCTCTACTATCTCAAATCTCTAAATTCTGATATTTCTATGTTAATTTAGTCCATGAGAGGTATAACTATCCCTATGGCTTATAGCATTTCCATTAGGGCTATAAATTGTTTGATCCAAGCTGGCAAACTTGCCCCTAGACCTCCCATGCCATTGTTTCCAAGTTTAGAGAATCCAAACACCAATCAAGCACCTAATTTGGCTCCTTCTCTCACTCCTAGAAATCAGAGTTCAAATGAAGCTTCCACTTCATCTCCAAGTGCCCCAAATGAGCTTCAAGAAGTCATGAAGCAATTGCAAAACCTAGAAAATGAGTTGGTTACTCTCAAGAGGCAACAAGACCAAGGTTTCATACCTTCTTATCAACCCCAAGCTCAGCCTAACAAGCAGCCATACCAACCACAAAGACCACCTAATCCAGCTGCAAATATGAATCAAACAAGGCCTCTTGCCAATAGACCATTTCAGCCCTATAATCCAAATGCCATATCTGCCTCTAAGGCATTAGTGCCAACACAAAACAACATTGCCCAGGAGTATGATTGGTGTTTTCCATGCAATGAGCCTCATAACCAATCCATGTGCTTCAATGGTGCTTTGAATCAAGCACTAATGGTGACAACTACTGGTGTGGAGGGTGAGGGCAGTCAAGGAAACAACCAACAACAAGAAACATTCCAACAACAATCAGCCCCAAATGACACCACATTGGTGAACTGGCAAGCAGAAGATTTCTGTGGCATGAATCAAGCAGTTTCTCAAGGTGTTACAGCCAACACAAGGTCAAAAAGGAGGAATTTGGGTGAAGAACAGCCATTAGCCCCAACCAATCCACAAACTTCAATGGCTCCACAAATGATTGGCAAGAAAAATCCAATTTCAAATGCACAAGGGCAGCCAAGAACAACTCCTAGACCAACCCAAATACCAGTTATTGCTGCCCACGTGCAAGGAGCGAATGTATAAGAAAAGGGATAGCAAAAGGATACGTCATCCCCATTCAACATCATTGATCAGATGATGAAGACTAATGTTAATATATCAATGTGGGAATCCCTATCTATCCCAGGCCAAAGAGATCTGCTACAAGCTGCCATGAAGGACTGGCCAACTTCAAATCAACAGATCCAAAGGCAAGAGAAAGTACTTACAAATGCTACCCAGCCTGAGGGAAATCATGGAGGACAACAAAGTAAAATGTTGAAGCCCCCTCCTTTCTATGTTTCATTGATCATTGGAAATCATCTAGTGCACAATTGCATGATAGACTCCGGGGCAAGTAGCTCAGTAATGCCTAAACAGATAGCTGATCAGTTAGGGCTCCAGTATGAAACAATATCCAAAGGGGTAGTGTAGCTGGATGGGACAACAGTAACAACAGTTGGGGTGATTAGAAATTTGAGTCTTACCTTGCATGCATGTACAAATGTTCTTGTTTTACAAGATGTATCAGTCATAGACCTTCCACCACTCTTTTCCCTTTGCTTGTCAAGGGACTTCACAGCCAAGATTGGGGGATATTTGTCTACTGATTGGTCACACATGCTATTCAGAATGAGGTATGGAACTAAGGCTACAATCAGGTCTGAACCTATTGCAAACTTCTATATTGAGCCTTACACTCCAAGTCAGATTAATGCCAATTGCTCAGCATTTGATCAAGAAGATCACCCAAGCGCTGATGAAGCTGATACTAAGGTTGGAAGCATCCCAGATCTAACTCTTGATGAATGGGAAAACAAGATACATGCATTTGATCCTTATCAAGAAGTGGAAGAATCTGAGCTAGGGGTCTATTGCATACATGAAGAAAATCAGCCTATTCCTAGCATCACCAAGCCAAACCACAAAAATGACAATGAGGTATGGCAGCTGTTTTTTGATGGATTAAGGAGTAGACAAGGTGAAGGAGGTGGAGCTATGCTGATTTCACCTCAAGGAGTAAGGTACTATTCAACTTTTAGATTTCAGTTTGCATGCTCCAATAACACTACTGAATATGAAGCCTTATTGCAAGGGATGCATTGGGCAATAAAGAAGAAAATAAAGAACTTGCAAGTCTTTGGTGACAGTGAATTGATTGTAAATCAAGTCAAGGGACAGCACGCTGCCAAGAATGATCTACTCAGGTGCTACAAGAATAGGGTGTGGGACCTCATGGAATATTTTGAGGGTTTTGGCATCAAATCCATTCCTAGGAAAGAGAATCAAGTTGTTGACATGCTTGCAGCAGTAGGGGCAGCCTTTGACATTGTGGAAAGCATTCAACAAGACAAGGTATAGCCAAACATCCACGTGATTGTGAGGCCTTTAGTTATGGATAACAATGTTAGTTGGCAAGTGTTTGAGAATGACCAACAAATCATCCATTTCTTGTAAGAAGAAGCAGAGTTCTCAGCTAAGAATCAAGAAAGATTGGAACAGCAGTATGGTGACCAAGTGGTACAGCTGAGAACTAACAAGCTGCCCAAGGGACTTATCACTTTGGAGTCCATTTTTAACCCCAATGATCAGTTTAGAAAGGAGAAAGCAAACATTCAGGTCAAGAGAGAGGATTCAGTATCCATCTTGGTAGGAGAGAACAAACCATTGCAAATTGGAAGGATGACAACTGAGCAAGAAAGGTATGAGTTCATACAGTTGTGTCAAGAGTTCCTTGATGTGTTTTCTTGGAGCTATGAAGACTTGAAAGGTTTCAATCCCAACTTAGCTCAGCATACCATCGAATTGGATCCAAATACTAAGCCTGTTAGACAGAAACAAAGACCAGTCAATCCACACATGGAGCATCTCATGAAGAAGGAATTGGACAAGTTGATTGAGTCAAGGATCATATTCCCAATCAAGCATTCTAGTTGGGTTGCCAACTTAGTTCCAGTCAGAAAGAAGAGTGGAGAGATCAGACTGTGTGTTGACTTTAGAGACTTGAATAGAGCCTCTCTGAAGGACCATTACCCACTCCCTTCCATGGGGCAAATCTTGCAAGTGGTGGCTGGCTCCGAGAGGTTTTCACTACTTGATGGCTACTCAGGCTACAATCAGATTATGGTGAAGGAAGAGGGACCAGTTCAAGACAGCCTTCACAACCAAATGGGGAACTTTTACATATAGGAAAATGCCATTTGGGTTGTCCAATGCTGGTGCTACCTTCCAAAGGAAAATGGACATGGCATTCAAAGGTTTGATTAACAACGTGGTGCTGATTTACCTTGATAACATCACTATTTTTTCCAAAAATGCAGCAGACTACCTCTCTCATTTGAGACAAGTCTTCACGAGGTGCAAGAGATTTGGAGTGTCCTTGAATCCTAAGAAGTGTATCTTTCTTGCACATGAAGGAAAGCTCCTTGGCCATATTGTCTCCAAAGAATGATTAGTAATTGATCTAGAGAGAGTTGAAGCCATAAGAGCACTACCATTGCCAAGCCACAAGAAATCCCTTCAGAGTTTCTTGGGAAGGATAAAATTTGTTCGGAGGTTTGTCCCAGATTTTGCAGCCCTTATCAAGCCCATCACCAAAATGTTAAAGAAGAGCATGGCTTTCAAGTGGATAGCAAAAGGCAGAAGGCAAGGAGAGTTTTGAAGCAATCAAAGAAGCCATCTCTCAAGCACCAACTCTCATCAACCCGGACTTCTCCAAGGATTTCATCCTCTATGCATTTGGAGGTAATGACACTATTTCTACCATTTTGGTACAGCAGAACAAGGATAATGATGAGCAGTCGATTGCCTTCTTCAGCCAGAGCCTAGATGACTATGAGCTGAGGTACTCTTTTATTGAGAAGCATGTGCTAGCAGTAATCAGAAGCTTGAAGAAATTCAAGCATTTAATCTCAAACAACAAGGTCCAGTTGTTGGTCTCACATGCTGGGGTTAAGGACTTCCTCCTCAACAAGGATTTGAATGAGGAAAAAGGGCAGGTTGGATCACCCGTGTCATGGATTATGACATTGAGATCAAGATCACCAAGCTGGTAAGAGGGAAAGGATTGTGTGAGTAGCTGGTTTTAGGGAAGCAAAAAGAAGTATGCAATGAAGAAGAGGCTATTTTGACAGTCCAGGACAACCATGAACCAAGTGGCAATCAAGAAGAAGACAATGCTGCCCCCACTCCCTGCTGGACCCAAGGTATTATACACTTCCTAGGCACAGGCCTATGCCCTCCGAAGATGAACAAGACCCAAAGGAGACACTTCAGATTGCAGGTTGTCCCGTACACCATTGTTGATGGAGTTTTGTTCAAGAAAGATGTGAATGGAGTGCTGCTGAGATGCATTAGCACAAATCAGATTCAAAGCGTGTTGGAAGAGTTTCATGGTGGACCAGCTGGTGGCCATTTTGCACCAAGAGTGATAGCTCTAAAAATCATGAAGGCTAGTTATTATTAGCCTAAAATCTTCAGTGATTGCTATGTATGGATCAAGAGGTGTAAGAATTGTGCATTCTTCATAGGAAAAGAGAGACTCGCTGCCCTTCCATTACATCCAATCTTAGTTGACCAGCCATTCATGCAATGGGGTTTGGACTTCATTGGAGTCATTAATCCCAATTCAAGCCAAGGGCACAAATGGATTTTGACAGCCACATACTACTTCACCAAATGGACAGAAGCAGTAATACTCAAAGAGGAAAATGAGTCTAGCTTCTTAGACTTTTATGAGGGGGATAACAACCAGATTTGGTGTACCTGCTACAATAATCTCTGATAATGCATTGGCATTCATTGGATCTAAGGTGAATGAGTGGGCTGTCAAGAACGGTATCTACCTAAGCACTTCATCAAACTATTACCCTCAAGGTAATGGCCAGGCCGAGTCTACAAACAAGAACTTGTTGAGGATCATTAGGAGGACTCTCGATGAGAATAAGAGGTCTTGGCATACTAAACTGAAATTAGCCTTATGGGGCTGATAGGATAACTCCCAAAAGATCCACAGGTAACTCTCCATTCAAACTTGTCTATGGAAGAGAGGCGATCTTGCCCATGTCACTTGAGTTGCCAGCATTGGAACTCATGAAGCAGCTGGAGTTGCTAGAGTTTGAGCCCATGGAAGTGAGGTATGCAGAGTTGATGGAACTCCAAGAGATCATAAATCAGGCATCCCAAGCAATGGAAAAGGATCAAGCTTTGATAAAAAAGACCTTTGATAGGAAGGGCCAAGGATAGATCTTTTCAGGTTGGAGATCTAGTGTTGAAATGGGATGTGGATAGAGAAAAACCGGGAAGGCATTCAAAATTTGATGCCATTTGGAGTGGCCCATACATGGTCACGAAGTGCAAGAACAACAATGCTTTCCAATTGGCCTCATTGGATGGTGAAGAACTATAGATTCCAGTAAATGGAATCTATCTCAAGCGTTGCTTCTAGAGGGAAATTCACTACCTTGTAAATATTATATTAGATTTTCATTCCTCCAAGTGCTTGTGCACATTGTTTTGCTATAGGTTAGTTTTATTTTCCCTAAGTGCTTTGGCATAGCTTACTGTCCATGGAGATGTTTTGTAGTAATTTCTTCAATCAGGTCATATTCCATCTTCCTCCTTGCACATTCTAAGTCAGTTGGGATTCTAAGCATAATATTTGATGACTCCATGCCCAATGGACTGCTTCAGGCAACTGGTATCTTCTACTTAGCAGGCAGGTGACCCCACTGAGTCGCTAAATTGTTATCCAAATTCACCCCCAGGGTAAATTTGATAACATGCATTAGAATACTCAATTCCTAGGCAAATAGATTGATTCAAGGAAAAAAATCATGCTTCTAGAGTCCCCTCGGATTTTTTCTAACTCCCCTGTCCAAGAAGAAAAGATCAAGTTCTAAAAAAGGGTGAAAAAGTTGCAAAAAACAAGCTTGGGCCAGGAAAAATCATAAAAATTGGCTAAGTCCTAGTCCAGGCGGTCCTTGGGATAGTTGGGACGTCGGGGCGCGAACTGGCCGAAAAGCCTCCAAGCGGCCCAGGCAGCACTTGGGACAGTTGGGCCGTGGGGACGCGCGGGACACGAAAGGGCGAACCGGCCGAAGGTAAAAGTAAAATTGACTAACTCCTGTGTGGAACAGTCTGGGACATCTAGGCTGTGAGGACACGAAGGACACGAACCGCCCGGATCAGCCGAAACAGAGAACTTTCACACTGGGACAGTTGGGACATAGGGACGCGTGGGACGCGGAAAGCCAAAGGAGCCGAAAGCCAATCAAATCATGCCACGTGTCTTCACCTAAAAGAGGGACAGGGAAGCCCGAATCAGGTGGATCAGAGGAATTTTTCCCAGACAGTTTGGGACAACTAGGCCAAAGAGATGCGAGGGACGTGAAAAGCTGGCAGGCCCGCGGATGAATCAGGAAACGTCACGTGTCATAAGGGAAAACGTCCAAGTTTTCAAAGGGCAAGGTTTGAAGCGTTGGCCCAAGCTAATAAAAAGAGGACATGTGTCCTAAGGAGAAGGGGAGTGCAGAGCTTGGGGAGGAATTAGAGAGTTTGGCAAAAGTTTTGGCCAAAAAACTAAAAGGTAAAGGATGACCCTGCGCCCCTATCCTCCAACTAGATCATGCCACGTGTCCCAAGTGGTGGGGACATGGGAAAAAAGTGGGAAATTTTCCAAAATTATAAAATGTCAAAACTTTCAAGGAAAACCCATGGGTAAGGGAAGGAGAGATAATTGCTCTTCCAATCAATGACTGACACGTGTTGTCCAGGTGGCGGAGCGCGGGAAAAATTTTCAAAACCCATTTTTTCCTGTTTTGTGCCCTAAATCTTCAGATCGCCATATCTTTCGATCCAGAGCTCAGATTTGCATGTTATTTATATCATTGGAAAGCTTATAAAATTCTCTACATGATTCCGGGGTCAATCTTGAGTTTTGGTTTAGTCTGGAGAGAGAAAGTTAAGAAATAGCTCTGACGCGTGTTCATGGCCAGAAGTGACATTTCAGCAACTAAATTTAATACAGAATGGGTCGCATTCTCCTCCAATTTGGTCAAAAATGGTAGGGTATGGGTTTGTAAGGTCCTCCATGCTGATTTAATGCATTTGCAGTCAAGGAGGAATGGGTTCCCACGTTTTGTACATTTTTGTCTCCTGGGCTCGACCCATGCAATATAAAAGCCAGATTTGGCTCATTTCTAAAAGGGGGAACATATTTTGGCATAGAAATCTTCTTCTTTCACCTCCAACAAGTGATTGTTGAAGAATCAGACCTCTTCAAAGACTATAATAGATTTTTACCTCTCTGAGGTTGTAATGCAGTTGTTTTTGACATTGGAAATGATAATGCAAACTTTGTGAATGGGTTTTCAGTCCTTTGTTTGTATTATTTGCTTCATTTCAGATCCTAAATTATATCTTATCATCCTATGTATGTTTTATGTTGCAATCTTTGGTTTGTGTCTATTTGCATGAAAAAAATATTCACCACTCCTTTTGGTACATCACCATCTTTAGTTAGCTTCAATTTTTTGCATTTCTATCCCTGTCTCCTTGCAATTTAGAGTAGGATTAGGATCTGAACCTCTGTAGTTGTGCAAAATATAGATCTAAATCAGAGGAGTTTGAGGAACCAGCCTCTAATCTGGAGATTCCTCTCTCATTTTCACAAGTCCCACACTTGGAGAGAGGTTTCCATGTTGTGCAGTCACACTGGATGCAAGAAACATCAACCTAGAAGCCTGATGTGCACCCAGGGGTGCTGTGATTTTGCAACAACACTATCTTCAAATGCTCGTGATGCTCATCAAAGGTCTTAGAATATATGAGAATATTGTCCAAGAATACAAGCAAAAAATTTGTCACAAATATTCTTGAAAAATATTATTCATTAAATTCATAAAAGTTGTAGGTGCATCCGTTAATCCAAATGGTAAAAGTGTGAATTCATAATGTCTATACCTTGTTCTAAAAGTTGTTTTATGAATATCTTCATCCTTTATTCTTAACTGATGATATCTAGATTGAAGATCTATTTTAGAATACACCGATGCACCATGCATCTAATCAAGTAGATCATCAATTCTAGGAAGTAGATATCTATTCTTAGTTGTTGCTTTGTTTAACATCCTATAATCAATGCACAATCTAAGTAGTTCCATATTTCTTTTTCAAAAAAATTACCAGGTGCTTCCCAAGGCGAGACACTCGATCTTATCAAACCTATAGAAAAAATTTCTTGCAACTGGTTCCTTAAGCTCTACTAATTCAATGGTAGTCATTCTATATGGTGCCTTGGAAATAGGTTCAGTTCCTGGTTTGATCTCAATCGTGAATTCAAACTCCCATGTTTGGGTGGAAGACCATGGGTAACTCTTTCTGAAAACACATCACTGAAATTTCTTAACAGTGGGTATCTTTCCATGAAGTCACCACTTTCATCAGTTATGTTTCAGAAATATTTACTGCATACAAAGATCCACCCTTTGTTTTTGGTCTTTTTAAGTTGCATAGCTGACAATTTCCTAACTAGAAATCTCACATTTTACCCCTCTAAATATCTGTTGTTTTCTGTAGGTCATCTAAACAACTAATATGTTTCTCAAAATAGTCAACCTTTTCTTTATTCTTATCTAGCTAGTTAAAACCTATGATTACATCATAAGACCCCAAAGGAGCAACATAAAGGTCAACTTCAGTGGAAAAAATAGGCAAGTCAAGGATTGCTCCAAAAAGACACATACTAACAGTGAAAAAAACATTATTTCCATAATGCATAGCCCATGATTTATCCAATTATTGGTCATATTGTCTTTTTAATTTCAATGCTAATTTAGTAGAAATGAAACTTTCAGTAGCTCCAATATCAATAAGTATAGTCACATGTATACCAAATAACTTACGTAGAAACTTCTATGGGTGTGGCTTGATTTTCATCCTGTTTGTCAGCTACTGCAGTCATGTATCTTATGATGTTTATTGCGGTCATCCTTCTTCAAAGGAAATTTATTTACATAATGATCTTTACCACGATTTTAATAGCCTCCTACAAGTCCTTTCCTAGGCTCAAATTTATTTCTAGCCTTAAAGTTATCATTCTGACTCCCATAGGTCTTATGTATGTTATTATTGTTCTTGACAAAAAAAATTCACACATTAGCAGCAGGATTATTTGCTACTATTTTCTTGTTGTTTTCAATAGAAAATTTGTTTTTTCATACTAAACTTTTTCCGTAGTCCCTTTTTTGGTGCAAGAGACAAAGAGGATTTTGGAACTTTTTTTCTAATTTCCCTCCTTATGGGAAGAGATCGCTTTCAATTTTTGCCCCTGCCTTATGGATTTTTCCACAACTCCTTGCATAGTGGTTGGGCTATGAAAACCCATGCTTCAAAACCTATAATGGGATTTAATCCCATGATAAATTTTTGTATTTTGAAATTCTCATCAGTTTTGTACTAAGGTACATACTTAAGGATTATAGTAAACCTCTCCCAGTACTCTGTTACGGTAAATTTTCCCTGAGCTAAGTTTTGAAATTCAGTCATTTTATGATCATAGTAAAGTTGTGGCAGCCATTGTTGCCTAAAATAATTTTTAAATTGATCCCAAGTAATGTATATTGTCTCATCAATGTTTAACTCAGTCTTACGGCTGGCCCACCATGAGATATGTTTCATGGGAAAGCTTGATAAGCTCCCCATATTGCTTTTGTTTCTTCTGAGAAGTTCCTTATTGTAAAGTACTTCTTCATTTCACTGAGCCAATTCTCATCTCCATCTCCTAATGTAGTGCCATCAAACTTGGGTGGACATATTCTTTTTATATCATTAGTGAGTTCAACTACCAATATCTGCCTTTTTATTCTCAGGCTAATTTGGTGCAAGTGCATTAGCATTAGATGCATTATTGTTATCAATGCCCAAATTTCCAACATTGACGTTGTCCACAAGAGGTAGTTGATTGTTATTACTAGCATCATCTTCCTCCTCCTCATTTCTAATTACTTGATGTTTAATTACATCTAAACAATCTCTTGTGTCCAACAGAGCAGTAAGGATCTCATCGAATTGTTTGTAAAGTAGTTGCTTCTCCACCGGGTGGTGGGTTATTTACAACATTTCCTCTTGTCTATAACCATTTTGTTGTTGATGACAAGAAAATTTAATTTTTTATCAGATTATGGACACAATAGGTCTAAGAAATGTAACCTTCAACTCTGACAGCAAGATGTAACATTCCCATTTTAAGAATTTAGAAACAAGGGAAATGTTTTTTTTAAATGTTCTCTATTCTAAATAATCATAATTTAGAACACACATTCCAATTCGATAATCAATCTCATAATAGATAACTATATGTAGCTTTAAATGACTCGGTGAACTACCGATATCTCATTTCAGGACTCAGAGTATCATACCGATCTTTCATGTAACTTAATGAATTTTATGCTAAGTATACTTGGTTCACTTTACCCTTTTCAGGGTATTAAGTGTTCTATTTAAGAGGCCTATCTAAATATTTGTTACCAATATTCATCTGAAATCTAATTCTTAAACTAGGTGACGTATTCATCAATTTCAACCAACAACTTGAATATATCTTTGGCCCAATATTTTCACATACTTAGAAGTGATTATATTCCTAGATGAACATGAAATCAAATGGAATATGTCCTTCAACATTGGCATCTGAAAGAATGGTCTTCACTGACTCGAGGTGGGTCCAAAGGTTGTAACCCTAATGATGGTTAAAATATTTCTTAGTTGTAGAGAACTTGCTCAAGGTGACTAAGGGTACATAGACATACTCAATTGACCTGGATTTATGTGTCTAGTTAAAATACTTTTAGTCTTGTGATTTACCCCAACATACACAATAGAATTGCTTCAAAAAGCTCAACTTAGGGTCCACCTAAATTTGTTATAACTACCTATCAAGTCCAAGATTTGTTTAACCTAGATGATTAACAAGAAGGGTGTTGCAAGTTGTCAATGCAACATTATTTTCCTCATGAAGACATTCTTCATGAAGTGTACAATACTGGTTGGCACTAAGCCAACATCTGATTGAGATCCATATGGTTGTGTGCATATGTTGATGTACATACCCAAGATCTAAAAAGAGCTATTTATTGAACTATTTTACTTTGTTTAATAGAAATTACAACATTTTACAAAGGGACAACTAGGTTCATTAACATTATCATTGCTTGATGGCTACATTGGAAATCAGATCAGTTCAATTCAACTTTACCTACAAAATGGGGCCATATGTGTTTATGAAGATTCATTTGGGTTAAAGCTTTCAAATGAAGACTGGAAACAGGTTCATTACGTAACCATGGATGTTAGTATTTCAAGGATTAATCAATAATTTTGTTCTTGTTTAAGTTGGATACATAAATATTTTTGTAATATGCTTCATTGGGATGACAGTCTACTATTATCTATATACATGTATTCCTTTCATATTCACAGACAATTTGGTATTTAGATATAATTCCAAGAGGAGCAGTGTATTTCCTCAGTTCATGAGGGTAACATTCTTGGTCAATTAATTATCCAAAGGGTCCTCACAAACTGATCATTTCAACGGGTAAGTGCAATCTTTCCTTTCCTTTATTAATATTAAAGTTAGGGTTGTAAAGTTTCTTGGGAAGAATTACTTATCATTTTAGAAGTTATTCCAGAATTTTGAATCTTGTAAAGCCACTAACATCAATTAAAAACCATAATGTGATTTAAGTTGGAATGACCAAACAAAGAATGCCAATTTTAATCAAACATTTCATTTCACAAAGGGGTCAACACTTTCAATTTCTTATTTTATTATATGCTTTTTAAATCGAACAATCTTACAGCCATATTGGTACAAATAATGAAGAATAGAACAACAAACTTGCATCATTTTCATTCACATGAAATATACATGAATGAGGTGAAGTATCATTTTACAGATAAACCCAAGTTCTTTCCATTTTACAATCCTCAAGTAAAATTCAGACATTACAAGTTCAAACACTTCAAGACATCATTTATGTTTCAACATCCAAGTTACAAATACAATTTTCCTTTCCAGAAAAGAGCATATATGCATTCATATAGTGATGAATAATGTTTATCATAAAAGTCATCCAGTCTCTTGGTTAAATAGAAGAAACTATCATAAAAATATTCTCCTTCACACTTACGAATTCATCTGATAAAAATTTCTAGCATTTTCAGTTCATTCAAAATGAGCATGATACAGATGCACTTCCATTAAAATCACATATGCACCCAAGGTATGATCCAATCTGTTTCAGAAAGAGAACTCTTCAAGGTTATGAAACAAAGAAAAAAGGAGATCATTTTAGAAACAATCCACCCTATATTCTTGTTGAACAAATATTAGTTTACAAAAGATGTGAATGGATAAATAAGATGCATTGATTCCAGATCCTTATTAAGAACATGTTATGGAAGAATTCACATGGAACTTTCTGGTGGCCATTTTACACAAAGAGCTTTCAAAAACCTAAAGGGTCATTAGAAGGTAAATAATATTGGAAAAAATATTCAAACTATTCCATGCATGGGTGATAAATTTGCCAGGTGTGTCATGATTCAACCATTAATTAATTTCCATCTAACCTATTCAAGATACTAATCTAACATTTCATGCAATAGAACTACATTAGATTTTCAATTGGTACATTTAACATTACCACATTCATAGTCCTAAAATAGGTCGTAAAATTCCATTCTTGCATATATAAATATTTCATAATATGGATGGAGAATTGAAAAAAGCAACATGATTCTCTAGTTTTAGAGAGTTTATGAAATTCTAACAAGAATTACTATAACTGCAACAATTCCATCTTAGAATTCAATGTTGTAGTTCTTTCAACATTGGTACAAATATTTCAATAATGGGAAATCAATGGCTTGGAATTAGTTTCTCAACCTCTCCAACAAGATATGTCATTAACCAAAGGAAATGGTCTGGATGAATAACAGAACAAAAATATTCTTAGAATCATCAGCTAATAACTATGGCAGAAAATTCAGAGATTTATGGCATACAAAGTTGAAATCAACTTTATGGGCTAACAGTAAATACTACTCCTAAAATATCAATTGTTTTCTAAATTCTCTCTTCATGTTTATTTATGGTAGAGAAGAAAGGTTTCCTATTTCTAATGAACTACCAACTTTATACCTCATTTTCAAAATGGAGACGATGGAAGAGGATTCCATGGAGAATTAGATTTGTAAAGTTGATCATTAGTTGGAAGAAATTAGAAACAAAGTAATGACAACGATGGAACTTCATCAAGCTCAGGTCAAGATGTATTTTAAGAAAAAAATTGCAAAAAAAAGTCAAAGAGGGTACATTATGCTCAAATGGGATGAAGAAATAACTAATCCACGGAAGACACCCAAATTTAAATTTAGTTGTTTAAGAGTGGTCCATACTTGATCACAGGTCACAAACAAGAAGACAATGCCTTTCAACTCTACCAAGATAAATGGTGAAAGAGATGCCTATACCGGTTAATGAGATAACAGTACCTCAAAATTCTATTATTGAAATGATGAACACCAATCACATTTTTTGTATTTGTAACAGTTGTGTTCTAACTTTCCTACCAAGTTCCTTTGGGCAATTGTTGTTTGTAGTTTCCTTTCAATTGTATGCTTCGTGCACTTTTTTGGTGTGTTTGTGTCATAAAAAGTTCTACTAGCACATTTTATTTGTTATCCCTTCTAGAAGGTATTCTCAGTTTTCTTATAGATCCAAATACTTATAGGTATTGTACAACTGAATACAAACAAGAAACTAAGTTGCATAGGTGCAACCATATTCCAGATTACATAAGCTTCCAATATTACATCCAGGAAGCATAAATGAATAATTACAATTATATTGTTAAAACAATATAACCACACCCATATGTTTAAATAAAACAATTAGATGGTTATGAAAAATATAACCATATAACAACATTATTTAATTAATAACATTAATTAAATAATTAATTATATAATGCATAATTAATTAACCTAACATTCCCCCCCTTAATTGTGCATTGTCTCAAGGGATGAGGAGAGGAATTCTCTAAACAACTCAAACTTGTCACGTGCAAGTGACTTCGTGAAGATATTTGCTCGTTGTTTAGCTGTTGGACAAAATTGAAGTTGGATGTTGTGCTTCAACACATGCTCACATATGAAATGAACCTGTACCTCAATGTGCTTTGTTCTCTCATGAAACACTAGATTGCGAACAAGTTTGAGAACACCTTCATTGTCAACATACATGGTGGTCAGTTTGTCCTGTGGTATTCCAAGTCCTTCTAGTATGCGACGTAGCCAAATCACTTCACAGACAGCTTCTCCTACAGAACGATACTCAACTTCTATGGAAGAATGAGAAACAAAGTGTTGTTTCTTGCTTCCCCATGATATTGGTCCAGATCCCATAAAGAATACAAATCCTGAAGTGGATTTTCTATCATCAATATTTCCTGCATGATCTGAATCTGAATATCCTAGACAAGAAGAAGTTGTTCATTCTTCTTGTATTCTAGACCAAGATCCACTGATCCTTTGAGATATCTCAAGATGCACCTTGCTGCTTTCCAATGACAAACTTTGGGTTCCTGCATGAACCTGGATAGATAGCTTACTGCAAAGCTGATATCTGGTCTAGTGTAGGTCAGGTAAATGAGACTTCCAATCAACTGCCGATAGAGAGTGACACTTACCTCAGGAGATGGATCTGAACGAGATAACTGCAATCTGTTCTCCATAGGTGTAGCAATTGGTGTGTAATCCATCATCCTGAATTTCTCGAGCATTTGTCTTGGTATATTTCGACTGAGAAACAAGATGTGATTCTCTTTCTACCATACTTCCAATCCAAGACAATAATGCATCAGCCTGAGATCTTTCATGTTGAATGATTGATTAAGATCTTTCTTCATTGCATCAATCATCCTCACTGAACTACCAGTGATGACTAGATCGTTGACATAGACAACAACAATCACAATCTCCCCCCTTGCTTTTTGAGGTAAAGATTGGGATCGTATGGATTTCTAACAAATCCATGTTGTACGAGATGCTCATCAATCTTGATGTACCATGCCCGGGGGTGCCTGTTTGAGGCCATACAGAGATTTCCTGAGTCTGCATACCTTTTCTTCTTGACCAGGTACAACATATCCCTCAGGTTGAGTCATGTAGACTTCTTCTTGTAAATATCCATTTAGGAAGGCACTTTTTACGTCCATCTGATGGACTTTCCAACCAAACTGTGCAGCTAGAGAAAAGATCATCCTGATCATTTTGATCTTAGCTGTGGGATAAAATGTCTCCTCATAGTCAATGCCTTCTTTTTGTGCATACCCCTTTGCTACTAGTCTTGCTTTATACTTGTCCACTGTCCCATCTGCTTTGTACTTTGTTTTGAATATCCATCTGCATCCAATGGGTTTCTTCCCTGGTGGAAGATCGACAAGCTTGCCAAGTGTTATTTTTCATCACTGATTGATATTAAGAATGCATGGAATCTTTCCAAGATTTTGACTGTAGGGCTTCCTGGACTGTAGAGGGCTCATCAGATTCAATAACTCTACTCATCAAAGAAAAATTAAGCTCTTCTCTTGCTTTACTGTGAGTCTGTGGTCCAGGGGTGGATGTATCTGGTGGAGCATCCATTCTTGCATCTCATAATGTGCTAGTACACCACTTGGGCATACGCTGTTGAACTATTCCCATGGGTCATAGTTCTATCAAATCATCACCATCATCCCATTTCATCATTTTCATCATCTGTGAGAACATCAGCTTCAATTTTTACAACTGGTGAAAAATCTACATCTGGTGAGTCTGGAGGAGGAGACTCTGCTTCCTTCTTCTCTAAAAACTCAACATCTCTGCTGGTGTAGACTTTTCTGGTCTTAGGATCCATCAATCTATACCCAAGAGTCTCTTCACTGTACCCAATGAAGATGAGTTTCTGTGACTTCATGTCCAATTTATTTCTATTCTTCTTGGGTATGTGCATGCTTGCTTTACACCCAAATACTCTAAGGTGTGCAATAGATGGTTTCCATTTTGACCATGCTTCTTGTGGTGTTACTCCTTCAAGAGCAACTATGGGCACTCTGTTCAACAAATACACTGTTGTCTTTGTTGCTTCTACCCAGAATGTCTTTGCAAGTCTAGAATCATCGATCATGCATCACACCATTTCCATGATAGTATGATTTCTTCTCTCAACAACACCATTCTGCTGCAGTGTGTGTGGAGGAGGCATTTGTCGACGAATCCCATGAGTTTGTAGGTAGTATTTGAACTCATTACTGGTGAATTCCCCCCCTCGATCTGAGTGGAGAGTTCTGATGTGATGACCAGTTTCATTCTCAACTGCTACTTTGAACTTCTTGAAAGTTTCAAAAGCTTCACTTTTCTTGCGAAGACAAAAAATCCACATTTTCCTTGAATAGTCATCAACACATAGCATGAAGTACTAAAATCCAGAAGAACTTGGTTGCATAGGACCGTAAAGATCGGTATGAACCAAGATCAAGCTTACCATGAGCTCGATATGTACTCTTCTGGAATGAAGCTCTGTGTTGTTTTCCTGCTAGGCAGTGAGGACACTTGTCTGTATCCTTCTGAAGAGATGGTAGCCCATGTACCATATTGTGTCGGTGAAGTGTCTCGAGATACTTGAAACTTACATGACCAAGTCTCCAATGCCACAACTGTGCTGAGGTAGAGTTCTTAGCCACAAGTGCTTGATCATCTCTGTGAACAAAATCAAGTTGGAACATGCATCCCACATTGGAGGCTTTTGCAACTATTTTCAAGCCTCATGATTTGTCTCGAATCAAACATGTTTTCTTGCCAGAATGACTATCAAAGTCAATTTTTAGGTTGTGATCAAGGAGTTGACTAACTGAAAGAAAATTCTTTGTCAACCCAGGGACATATAAGACATCTGATAGTCTACAGTTGTGTGAACCAAGGGGTAGAGAAATGTTCCCAATCCCCTGAACTATATATGAAGAATCATCTCCCAACGAAACATGATTTTTTGATGGCGTGTCCCTCATTGAAGTAAACCAGTCTCTATGGCTGGTCATGTGTCGAGTGGCTCCCTGAATCAACATACCAAACATCACTAGATGACGTGGATGGTTCACTTGATCGAGCAGTGTACAAGTAGTCTTCATTATCTGAATGTTCTTGTTGCTCAACAATATTTCCTTGCTGATGGGGTCTTCTTTTCTAGTTCCCCTTTTTCTTCCCTTGATTGTAGTTAGAATGTCCCTTGTAACATTGTTATTGTGGAGGTCCAGAGTTTCTTGATGAACCTTTCTTGTAAGTATTATACCAACAATATTTTAGGTCATGTCCTCTTTTGCAGATTGGACATTGCTTCTTCTATTGTCTGTCCCCTTGATACTGATTTTGATTTTGGGAATTTTGATAGGAATTAGGTTTTCCTTTACCTTTTCCTTTCCATTTTTGATGTGAAGAAAGTTCCTTCTCCTCTTCATCATCCTTATTGTGCATTGCTTCCTCTTGTTGCAGTAGGTTTACCAATTTGTCAAAACTAACTGTCGTATCTGACAAGTTTAGTGTTGTTACAAAAATACGGTATGAAGAAGGGAGTGCTCTCAGAACAATGGGAATGAGAGCATCATCTTTGACTGCTTCTCCTAGGGCTAGAAGTGAAGCCCTCAATTCTACAACTCTTCTTAAGAAAGCTTCTATTTTCTCATTCTGCTTGAACTTCAATGTGTGTAACTGACTCTACAAATTCAGTATAACATTCTTGTTTTTGGCCTCATATACTGTGCTCAACTTATCCCACACTTCTTTGGCTGTTTTGGCATCTCGAATGTGGGGTTGCACATCATCAGACACTCCAAACAAGATGATGAGTTTGGCCATCTGATCTACTTTATCAAACTGTCCATTGTTGTGTTGTATTAGTAGTTGATCTGGTCAGAGTACCATTCACAACAGGCCAGATCTCTTCAAACTCAAGCTATTTCTTTATTTTTGTCTTCCATGTAGCATAGTTGTTTCCTCTGAGTAGTTGTGAATCTGGAAGAAAAATTTGGGGGCATTGGTGCCCATTTTACAGAAAACACTGACAGGGTTTGGCTCTTATCACTCCAGGTATAAGGTCTCCCAATCTATATACCGTCAATCTGATATACCAAACCTTTCTATATACACACCCTTCCGATATACCCAGTGGTACGTGGAAGAAGCTCACCCTTTCTATATACCTGGTGGTACATGAAAGAGGCATTAACGTACGTGAAAGAATTCAATATGTGGTACCAAGACAGTACTGAAAGGGGTCTGTGTGATTATTGACACCGGCTCAAAGAAATATCCTCATACACATGCGTAACTTCACTATATACTTGGATAATTTCTCAGTCTGGATTTATGTCATGCAATCATTCACAGATGGATGGGATGGCTCATAGTGTGTGCACTATGACCTTATTACTCCCCATCGATTTAAAGGGTCGATGCCCAGATGACATTGTTGCAGCTATATTAGGCATTAAGTGTAGTAGTAGTCATGATGGCTTTACCCATAAGCACTTCCCAGAGGCACCATATATACCGAACGCTGCGAATGAGATCTAGGATCTCATGAGTGTTACAGAACCAATTTTTACTTTTTTGGATTACAATTTTCTGCCAGTTTTTGAGAACTTACAATATTTTTGGTTGACTATGGCAACCTGCAAATTAGTACAATATATGAAGCATGCAATTACATTCAAAAATTATAAAAATTGAATGGCAGGAAATTTTTTTAATTGTTTTGCGGGCCCTGGTGGCCTCCGGAGCCCAATATGACCCAAAATGCCAAAAATCCATTAAAAATAGAGGCCCAAAATGAAATTTTTGGATGGTCTTCCTTTTGCAAAATGTTGCCCGAAATGAAAAAAATAGGCTTAATGGAGAAAAAAAAAATTTACCCTAAATTAGGGTTTTTCTCGCTAAATATTTAGAGACCTATTTAGTTATAACTAAATGGTTTAACTGTAGTTTTTCTGCTAAATATGCCTCCAACTTTGGCGGTTTTGCTAAATTTTCCTCCAAATTTCAAAATTGAAAAACTTGTGTTTTTTGTGTGATTCGAACCATGCACCTCACACTTCTAAGTCTTTTCCTCTATCCACATAGGCTCTATGAGCGCTTGGTGTATGAAACTGAGCAAATTATATTTTAAAGAAGATGAATTTCAATGACTAACCTTTTAAAAAATGAAAACTGGCTGGAGGCCCACATGTGGCATGTGTGGAGGAGGCTTAGGGTTTCCACTTGCATGAAAACATGAATTTAAGAGAACCTTTTGCTTTCTTTTTTCTACTGTAAAGAGCCATTTGAATTCTATTTTGTTTTGAAATGCCACTTTTTAGCCACTCACTCATTGATTTTTTATTCTGTTTGTAGGTCTCTTGCTTGAAAGTTTTTGTTTGTATTGCATTTTGTTTTCACCATTTTTTCTTGTTTGAGGTTGATTCACACATGCATTCTTTGGGAATTAATTGTTTTGAAGACTTGTTGGTTGCAGTCATCTGGAGGTTTGGATACAGTGTTTGAAGGAGGGATGCCTTTTATGTTCTTATAACAATTTGGAGGTTGCAAGGTCATTTTTAATAGTTGTTTATAGATTTTTACCTATTGTAGGATCTTTGATCGGAAGGTTTGTCAGCTCAACCATTCAATGCAACAGCCATTTTGGATTTTTTACAATGCAGGTTATAGATTAGCTGTAAACTTGGCTCAATGGGTATAGGCACACAAACGGTCTCAAAACAACTCCTAATTAAACAGTGAATTGAATGGCTTTGGTCTATTGGAATTTACAAGTGGCTCAGTTTCAATGTGTAAAAATGTCTTCAACTCAAGAACTCCAACCCTTACAAAACAAAACTCGGTGCAAATGTAAGCTAGGCTGAAATTAATAATTGTACAATCTGGACTTAAATGCAATAAAAGTGAGGTTTAATAGATTACTCGTTCCTCCAATTAGGAGCTAGGCAATTTTAGCTAGATAGTCCTCTAAATATAATAGTACTAGTGTTAGTTAACATCTAAATTATCATAATTTAGAGATAAAACCCCTAATGGGGAAAAAAATTATTTTCTATCCTGCAGCAAATTTTTCCTAGTGCACCTGGGTGCACCAAGTGCAAAAAAATTTTCTTTCCAAACACCTGGAAAAACAGGAGGTTGTGGGATGTAGGGATGTCTGGGAAGTTACTGGAGGTGACACAGCTCTCCTTGAAAGATTTCTTCTCCAAGAATTCTCTTCCTACTGCAACCTTCTCTTCAACCTTTTCTGCTTCACAGCTTCCAATTCTTGCTCTGGTACCAAATGTAGATTGAGAAACAGGGGCAGAAGCCTGTGATAAATTTTATTAAACTCAATCAACCATTTACATAGGAAAGAGCTGCAATACTTATAGGTATTGTACATCTGAATACAAACAAGAAACTAAGTTGCACAGGTGCAACCATATTCTAGATTACATAAGCTTCCAATATTACATCTGGGAAGCATAAATGAATAAAATAATTATATTGTTAAAACAATATAACCACACCCGTATGTAGACATAAAGACAATTAGATGGTTATGAAGAAATATAACCATATAACAACATTATTTAATTAATAACATTAATTAAATAATTAATTATATAATGCATAATTAATTAACCTAACAGTTGAGAAGATTCATTCAAGTCCAATCATCAAAAAATTCACTAACTATTTGTAGCACAACGTAACTAGTGTACAAAAAAGAAATGACTTCATCTTAAGTTCAAACATAAGTTAAGCATGAATCAATCATTTTCGTAACAAAGAAAACAAAACCCTGAATGTATTTCTATCATACAGTGAATCCATACAGAGAATTACAATTATCGAAAGCAAGTTCAAACATCACATAAAAACCCATTTGTTCGCCAAGAGCAGAGTTCTTTTAATGAAACATTTAAGTAAAAGTAAATAGCTTAATGGGTAGAGCCTATCATTCATGATAAATCTTCTTCCTGATTTACAAAAGATTTCCCATCCGAGCCTCAATAGCCTCTTCTTCTTCATGCAATGTCAAGCACTCCCAAAACTTCCATTTCTTCTTATACTTCCACAGAGTCCAAAATAGCTCCAGTATGAGAAAAATAACAACTATATCCAAAATAGAACGATTGGTTCAAAGAACCAAAAAATAAAACCCCATGTAGAGAAAAAATAAAAATGAATTGAAGATCAAACAACCTTTCTAAAAATCCTCCATGCATTTTTCCTAGGAAGTTTCTTCGCCAAAAATGAAATCAATTAATGTGAAGGAAAACCAGTTCCCTCCCATTTTTTCACATCACCGCCATCCATTTTTGGTGATACTTTACTTTTAAATTTGCATGCAATTTCCATTGTGTTGTGATGCCAACTAGGCATGCACTAAAATCCCTATGCCTCCGCCAAAATTAGTAGTCTGTAGCATTTAAACCAAAATCAATTCCATTTAATGCCTTAAAAACCGATGCCACCGACCATGCAAATTTCCAAGTAGTTCATAGGTACCCCTTAGGTTAGCAATAGTTTAGGTTAGATTAATATTAGGTTAGAAAATCAACCTTAGTCCCTAGGTAAGTCTTATTTACCTTAGGGTATAGTTCAAACTTAATAAATATAGAACATGCTCACTTAGGTTAGATCTGACCCTTAGGCTAAGGTATCAACCTTAGTAGTTTTATTATTAGGTCTAAGGTCCTTATACGCTATTCAAAATTTAAACATTTAACAAGAAAACCCAGGCCTATAACCCTAAATCCTATTGCCAAACAAGGATCCCTGAAGAAAAATTCTTCATAATTGTAAACAAATCAAGTCCAAGTCTAGCTTCAATTTCCTTTTCCGAATGTCAAGACAATAAGACGAACATGTAAGAAGAACTAAAGCATACCTTGGATTAATGGAATTGATCCAAATTTTTGTTGTTTACACAAGATAAATTATTTCTACACAATACAAGTTCATCATCTTTTAAAAATTGAATTGAAGTTATACAAAGAGATAAATGGCCTCATTATCAAGTATGAAGAAATCACAACAAAGTGAACCTTTTCAACATATGATCAATTATCCATTACAAAAATGATGTTCAATAATCATAAGAGTACACCTTCCTAAGACAAATCACATGTCAACATTTGTAATGTCAAGAGTGGAAGACATCACAGTAATAGTCATACCAGAGACGTTACAATCCTAGTCATCTCCCCTTGAAAAAGAGAAGTAATTATAGGAAACAAGGGATCAATTTTATCATAATTGAGGACTTCCTTTTTAAGAGGAATTTTAATGGGATCCTACTCAGATGCCTAATAAATAGGGATGATACTAGCATATTACATGAATTGCATCATAGAAGTTCTAAAGGTCACTTTTTGGCAAGACTACAGCCACAAAAATCCTACAAGTAGGATATTTTTGGCTAATTCTATTAACTGAAAGTCAGCTAGAGGTAAATAGGTGTAATGTATGCCAGGTTTGCATTGGCCCCCAAATGAAGGTAGAATTTCCCCTCAACCCCATCTTAGTAGAAGAACCCTTCACCCAATGGGGTCTGGACTTCATCGGAATGGTTAATCCAACTTCTAGCGTTGGCCACAAATGGATCCTCACTACAACCGAATACTTCACCCAATGGGTAGAAGTGTTCCCCCTTAAAGAGACCATGAAAAATGTGATTATAGGGCTCCTACAAGATATAATTACATGCTTTTCCCCCCCCCCCCCCCCCCGCACTGTCATATCGGATAATGCTAAGGCCTTTTTGGGAGCCAAAGTATCTGATTTTGCGGTAAAACACAAGATCTACCTAAAGATGTCTTCCAATTATTATCCACAAGGAAATGGTTTGGCAGAATCTACCAATAAGAACTTAATCAGACTCATAAAGTGAATGGGGCATGAGCATAATAAGTTATGGCATGAGCATATCAAGACAACCTTATGGGATGATCGGATCACCTTAAAGAAAATCTTGAAGGCTTTGCCTTATGAGATAGTTTATGGGAAAAGAGTTCGTGATGCCAATTTCCCTGGAGATCCCTGCATTACAAATATTAAATCAATTGAGGTGGATGAAAATGGGGCAATGCAAGTGAGGCTCATCGAGCTAATAGATCCAAGAAAAGTGAGAGTCTACTCATGAGGTCATGATTAGTTTCCAACAGGTGATCAAGACATGGTTTGATTGAAAGATGTTGGAACCAAACTTCCAGGTTGAAACTATGGTCTTGAAATGGGATGCACAAGCTTCTAAACCTGGTAAACATAAAAAGTTCAATCCACTATGGATGATACCCTTCAGAATTAGTATGCATGCAAGCAGCATAACATGTTTGAGATCTAAAACAATGGAAGGTGACTCTTTAGCAATTCCAGTGAACAGAATTCACTTAAAGCCCTTCGTATAAATCCCTTTGCAAAAGGTTGTATTATATGTATAGTTTGCTTTTTGTTATTTTCTTTGTTTATTTTATCCCTTTAATAAGTGTCCCAGACACGTGTCCTTCATTAAGGCCCCTTGACCCTTTTTGAAGTTTTGGAGGGAGTTTACTTCCCTATTTTATCCCTGAAATTAATGATCCAACGACTTCCTTGGCACTCAAGAGAAAAATATTTCAAAGTGACACAAGATCCCTAGAAAACTCGGAGTGTGGTGCTCGAATTCATTAATGAGAGAGGGGATGTTATGTGGAGGTGACCCAATTTATGTGTGAGCCATTACTCTTAAAGGAGGAACAACTATTTAAGATATTGGGAGCGGGTAACTGAGGTTCATTCCAAATGCTAGAGCCTCTGAATCAGTTACTAAACATCAGAGTTAAAGAAATTCTAGCCTTTCCCAGTCACTCAAAAAGACACCATGGACAGCCTCCAATTATGCACCATCGATAAAATATTACGCAAGACAACCAATTCCCCCTTGGTCCCTCCAGCCAAGATTTAAGTTTCCGGATGGAGGGTCTTGATTTAGTGACCCTACTGTGATCTCTAACCTCACCGACGATGTCTTCGACCCATCCCTCAACAACAAGCCTAAGGCTTTGAGGAAGGAAGCCTTTTCCAGGTTTCTCAAACCAGGAGACTCTGAAGTTTTGGCTCTAGAATCTAGAGCACAACACTCACTCAATACATGGTGCCCTTAGTTCACCCCTTCCCAGAACTCATATGGATGTGTGCAGACTGTTTCAACCCCGGAGCCCATAGTATCCAGGGAAGAAATTTAAAATGGTGATCACACTGCAGGCCATCAGGGACATGTTGGCCCTAACTCATGACCCAACAACCATCTTCTATGATATGGACAAGCTCTAAACTTTCTAGGTCGCAATGCCAAAATAAATCCCCTTTCCTTAATAGGGAGTTGAAACAATCAAACACAGGTGGCTTTGGGACCCAGGGTTTCCTATTCCATTGAAATTTCTTCAAGCAGATTCTCAAGATGCCTGTTCCATGCTAGACATTCATTTTTGAAAGGATTCTGAACAAAGGCATGGAGGATTGGTAGATGGAAACCTTGTTTCGAATGAGGTCTATCATGAAAGAATAGACGTACCATTTTGATTTCGCCGAAGCCATCACAAGATCTATGTGTGAGCAACTTGCCCAATTCTCATTACCTCAACATTCAGGTATTCATCCTATCTGTTTCATCTCATCCTTTATCAGAATGTCAAATATTTTAGTCAATTTATGACTCTGAATATATGGGATACGGAAATGGACCCGTAAAAGGTCATTCCAATATCTACATGGACCCATATACTGTCTTGTTTGTCAGATGTATATGAATTCTTCAATTCTTTCTTGGAGCCCCTTTTACTCAAAATTGATCCAGAAGGGGATCAAAATAGGATGAATGACTCGGTGCAATCTATCCTTTCCGACCCCTTACACCCTATGATTACTTTTTCACCAGAGGGCATTCTATGATTCACCTACATGGTTTTAAGGAAGAATATTTCATGCTTCCCAGGGTCCTCATGGAGCGAGTAGTAAGCCTAGAGATAGCCAGGTAGCTAGTACTCTGGACATTGAATTTCGATGCAGGCCGGAAGAAGAAGGATTATTTTGATCTCTCCTTCAACAAAGGAGGAATCACTATACTAAAAAGGAGGGTGGAGCATAGCCTTATGAAGAAGTTGGCTTCTTACGGTTTCCTTTAATTCAAGACTCTTAGAGGTACGACCCAAATTGAAATATGGCCGCAACTCTGGTGGAGAACAAAGTCCTCGACTCCTGTGTCCATGAGCTGAGGAAATTTTTTGAAACAAGGCAGAGTCCTCAAGAGGAGTCACCCGACATATTTTTCAATCTCAAGGAAATTCTGACCCCAGTTTGGGAGACATTCCACGAGGGAAAATATAAGTATGACCCTGCTCTAACCATGACCAAGGGGCTCCGAGTGACCTTGAAAAATAGGGACTTAAGCATGGAGAATATTGAGGCCTATTGGAAATATAGGCAAGAGATTGGCAAGACCACCCATGAATTTTGAGGCCATCCCTAGTGATGAACAGTGGGAGGATTCTGGGACACGGATCATGCATCTGATATAGAAAGTGAGGATATGGTCACTTTCATTCCGGAACGGTCCACAAGATCGACCACGGAGTCCTCTAGTCCCCAACAATAGTAATTTCCTCCTCCACCCCATGCCTTCTATTCCCCAATAAAATATTCCAGCTCAAACTCTAGCACCGTAATCTATGACTGTTCCTTCAGGCGAGATCACTACAAAAGATCCAATGCCAAGCCCCCCACACAAGAAATTGAAGTCCATGGTGGTTCCTATTTCTCCTCTACCTCTTCCCCCACTAGGAGCCATATTTCAATCTCCTCCTCCACCACCCTCTTCCCCTTTCATTGGTGTTCCCTTATCAGTCACCCCAACTCAATCCCTTCCTCTACCTGAATTCCCCATCCCCTTTCGGCCTTCCTTCACCATCCCAATGTTTTCCCCCCATGTGGTGGTAGGCCCCTCCTCCACCATAGTGACTTCAGTGCCTCAACCACAAGCAACCATTCCTTATGGCCTACCACCTGGGTTCCCATTCACGAGTGGGGTTATCTCATCTTCTTCCGAATTTCTAAGTCAAGATGAAGCTTCTAAAACTACCCGAGACAATAGAAGGGCAAGAAGAAGAAGAAGAAGGAAATGTCTGCGGGAGTGACGAAGTAGATGCGATCATTATATGACCATCAACAGAGCTCCTTAACTATTGCACGACTCATTCCCCAGGTATCCAAACGTATGGAACAAATACAACCTAATGACTACTCTGTTAGCGCAGTTGCAGTAGACCTCTCAGAGTTACGACCCCAAGACAAAGTTGAATTATTGAACGAGACCGCAATGGTAGTCACGATAGACTATTTGAAACTCAAAAATCAGCTGAAGAAGGCACAATCAAACCTTCGCAGAGTAGAGGCCACTATGGCCAGCAATCAAGATGAGATCAAGGGTAATAACAAAGAAATAGAGCAAATTTGTAAGGAGTTAAGGGGAGTTCCTTTGCTAGAAGCCCTTAAGGCTTCTCAGACTGAGGTTAGAACCCTTAGCAGCCAAGCTCGCCATCTCTAAGTCATCGGCTAATTCACTCTCATAGGAGAAAGGGATCCTCCAATAGGGGCTCAATTTAAAGAAAGTGAAATTAGTTACAACTTAGTCCAAGTTGTGTTCATTGAAGTCAAAAGGGACAACCTCCAAGAAAAGCTTGAAATCATCAGAGGAAGTGGTCAAGGATTTGACCAAAAAAATGGGACAGCAATCCCATTGGTAAGGAACTATATGCTTCCTGTTGTGACAGAATTTCCGCTAAGGCAATGGATCTAGTCCCCATGCTCAAATTCATATCTGATGCACATTAATTGTGCTCCAGTGTAGTAACCGTGGCCTCCACCATCACCAGCGTAGCGTCTGCCAAGGTCCCCGAATTAGACTTCTTGATTCAGAATCTTTATAATGCTTCAGACTCTACCCTTGAAGGGGCAGGGATTATAGACAAGCAGGTGATTGCCGCTAAAATCAATGAGATTCTGAGCTGTAACAAGACTTCCATCAAATGCCAGAATCTCTTGACACAGCTCTACTAGGGAATCAAGGATATGAAGTAGAATATCAATGAACTAGTTCAGTTAGGATTCCCTTCTCCCTTTCCCGATGACTCTACAGTCCTCACAAAGGACCAAATTCAACAGTTCCTGGTTACCAAATGTCAAGATAAGACTGTCTTTCAGTCTTTAAAGGAGAGTTCTAGTGTGGCCGAGGTGGAAGTTATTTTAAACCCTATCATCTAGCTGGAGTTCCACTTGCATGTAGTGGTGCAGAATCTCCAAAATTCCTCACATAAGGAGATAATCGAGTTGGATCACCCTTCCAGGCCTTGCAAAGGAAGACATACCCAATGGAGGAGGAATGGCTTGGATATCAGGTTGCCTTGTAGTGGCTCTAAGTGGCATTTGTTGGGCCACATTTTAATTTTTGAAGCAGAGGGATCACTGGTTTCTTCCATGATTGACATGAAGTCCCTAGGTGAGTTGCCATAAATGTAGAGTCTTTTTTCAGATACCTCTTTGATCACCATTTTGTTGTCACATTGGCCCTTGTTTTTTTGTTCACTCAACTAAAAATTAGCTAAGTATGGAATTGGATGCAGAAAGGTGTCCACGTGTCTTGTTGGTGCAAGCTGGGCATAAAAAAGAAAGGGAGGCTTTCAACCTAGCATCACATCATCCACATGTCTCGGGCCCGGTATCTATTCCCCGGCAGGTTGAAAATTAAAAATCATAGTAGAATCACAACGTGCCCTCCACGTGTCATCGAGCTCCTCTCAGGCCTCCCCAAAATAGCACGTAGTGTCTCTCATTGCATAGGTTAGGGAATCCAATTTCAGAAAGGACTCTCAAGTAGCATTCATCTTCCACACGTCAGGTAAGGATTATCACTGACTCCAGGGGTGAAAGTTGGGTGAATTAAAATTAAAATTAAAATATCTCAACAAGTAGTTGAGATACTGACCCAGAAGGGAAGGATCATTAAATACTGCTAGTAGAAACCCTAGTTCCTATAACATCGGAAAGAGAAGAGAACAAATAGCTATAAAGGGGCATTTGATTCTGAGTAGAAAGGAGGAGATCTTTTGAAGGGAAAGATGAGAAACCCTGGTTCCAACAAGAAATTATAAAAGATGTCATTTGAAGGTTTAGTTTTGTATTCATTCAAGCATTAGCCAAGTCTTAGACTCATTTAAAAGGAATTTTTAATCTATGTCATTTCATCCTTATGTATTATTTTCCATATAAATTAAGTTCTTGTTCTGTGCACTTTGGTTTTCATATTCTAGAGTCATTCTCTTCTGCTTAAGTAGTTCTAGATAATTTATAAAATCTATCGTGTCATATGCTTTTGGGTTTAACTTATCTATTACTTATGTTTGTCATATGTTCCACATTCGCAGACCTTGATTAAATCTAAAGTGTTTCTAAAAAATAGGTAGATCGTGATATAATGCACTTCTAGCTATTTTAAAGAATTTCATTTAGATATCTCTCCATCCCTTATAGGATCTATTCTGGCACATCGCCTTAGGTTAGTTTTACCTTCTTTTTTAAAAAAATTCTCCTAACCCTCATCTCACATTACAGAGAAGAGCCAACTTCTTTAAAATCTGGAGGTCACCTTAGGGCGCATGTCCCACTAACCGCCAAGATCTGTCAATTTTAGCATATCTAGGATTTCACACCTTAACCGATGCCGGTCAACCCAAAACTAACACCAGTCACCCTAAACCATCATCAGTTACCATATATTCACTTTTGTATCCTTTTTTGAGAGGTTGGAAGAATTATTCTAGTTTTGGAGTAGAGAGATTTGCATGCAAGCATGCACCAGAGTACTCTTGCACATCCAAAAATCTTGAACTAGTAACGAAGCATTGATATGAAAGGAAAGGATTCACGATAACATTCTGAGAAGAATAGCCATGGCACTGACCACTAGTTCCATGGATCAGCCATCACCTCCATCCAACCACCAGGTATGCAAACACTTGTAATTACATTTGGATTCACACCTTCCCATATATTTATTTAAATCAGTTTCTTCATTTCTGTTTAGGATTTCTAATCTCCATTACATCACATCACCTCTTACCTTCCTTTCAATCCCTTTATCTGACCACATACAACCTCCCAGCCTCCCAAACCTAACCCTAGACATCTCTGACTATTCCTAACACTGTCATCAACCTCACTATTTTCTTCCCATTCTCTGTGCAATCTAAGAGAATCATCAAAAACCAACTTCAATAAATTTCTATCAGCATGACCCTATCGATGCCAGATAACCCAAAATATCATCGGTATCCCCTTAAACAACATTGGTCATACCAGACTGATGTTGGTCTCTGTGTCTAGCAAACCTTCTAATAACAACAACTCCATAACATTTACCTAAATAAACAAAATCACCTAAATCTTGACCCTGACCTGTCCTAACCACCTTATTTACATGTCTAACTTCTAGATCTGATAATAACCCAGCCTATTATATTAGATTGGTTTATTTTACTTGAATGAGACACCTAAATTATATCAACTACAATAGGACATAATTGGTTTACATCATATCTTGCATTAAGTTGTTTTAAACAGTGGGTTCACAACCATATAGGAAGTATCACACTTCCCAGATCTAGCATACGCTAGGTAGTCAACTGATATATATTATTTAATATTCCTCTTTTAGTCTTTTTTTTATTCACAAGTACTTCTTCCTAGCAAAAAGGAAGTTCTCACAATCAGCATTGGATTGGAAAATTAGAACATGTGCACTCTACCTTCCACCTTCATTCATAGGTATTCCTCTTCATCCCTACCTTATCTATTTTTCTCTTACGTATGTACACTATTTAGAAAAAAAATTGGAATTCCCAGTGGGACCCTCTCTTGGGTTCATTACATTTTCTTCATATAAGAAAACCTTTTTTGTGTGTTTCTTTTCTTTTGAAAAATCCACATTTAATCTTCTCCCTGATAATATTCTTTTCTTCTATTTTTCTAAAACGACATTTGTCATTTGGTGCTTAAAATGAACCAGTTCTTCTTTCTTACATTTGCATAGTAGTGAAATAGCATGTTCTTTACCTATTCATCCTTTTCTTCATCAAATATAATTGTCAATTTAGGTTATAAAATTTGCTGCATTTCATCCTTGTATGCTGCATTATTAGCTCACATTTGAAAATGAGAGCAACCTATATGCTGGAAGTCATGCCTAGCTGATGGTTAACACAATTGAACTATAGAAAGCACATTTGTCTCTTCTCTCTTTACCAAAATGTAAAAATTTGAATTTACACATCTTCTTAAAACAACATCCCACCTGATAGAAGTTTTCAATGATCACATGATCAGAGGATTGACAATGGGTGCCCAACTAGTTATCTATCTAGTCATCACCTTAGAGAAAGGACTGCCCCTACCATAACATAACCTAAAACATCACCTTTAGATTTCCTTATTCGTAGTATGCCTTCCCAACCAAATTTTTTTTTCTAAATTCATAAGTCAATCTTAATAGCATAAGCTAAAACAAATTTACTTTTAGGATTACGTGTTTTTCTTAGCATTGTTCTTGACTTGCGTTTTGAGGTGTGAGTTACAATTCTTCATTTTTATTCTTCCTTTCACACTCCCCATCATAGTTGGAGTATTTTGGTTGTTTCTTGGTTTGTCATGACCTCATCTTATCCTTCTCATATTTCGGGGTTGGCCCTTCATATAGTTTAATTCACCAAAATCCATTTTTTTCTTCATTTCTTCTAATTTCATAGTAATCAACGTCGATCTAGAGAATTTTTTCATTTTTCATATGACCATTGTTAGTTTACCTAATTGGTGTCAGCTTCTGGTTATTTTGGTTATTTTACCTAAAATATCCTTCATCACCTATTCTTTTCTTTTTTTTTGTCCTTAGGACACCATCATATCTCCTAACATTCTGATATCTCTGATAGATACAGTTTCCCTAGTTCATATTCATCAATTATATTTCATTTTCTGAAACAGGTACTTTCCATAGTGATTGGTATCAGTTATCATAACCATCGTCAGTTCCCTTGTATCAGTCATCGGTTTCTGTGTTTGATTTTTAATTAAAACACTAACCAAATTTACCCCAGGGACATTTTCCTTCTCTGCTTCTATTCTTTTCTGTTTCATTTATAGAATATAGTCATACCAAGTCTACACTAATTCACATGGTGTTTACTCGTAGCCAAACTAATGGCCTTGTATTTCATGTCAACCGTCAACCACTCCTACCTAGTCCATCACCACTGGCCATCCTGTCACCAATGGATCCGACTCAGCTTATCCCCATTGCTACCAGAGAAGAGGAATTCATAAGTCTCCTTGATTAGAATCCAACATCCCTACAATACTATCTCAACCACTCATCTACTTGGGACTCCTCATGAAAGTTAATATATGGCATGCATATATCTATCCTTCCTACCATTGCACCCACTTCCACATCATCTACCACTAGCTCGGTGCTTCCCTCATCAGTATTCACCCTGTAGTCTCTTATTTAAGTTCCACCTCTACCATAACCACTGCCCCAATGAAATCTATTGTACCCATGGTGTCAACCTTTCCTTCACTGACTTCCTTGAGCATAACCCTATATGTGTTAGTTATGGATCCTAATAACGAAGGGGGTTGCAAGGGGGGTCTGGGGGCCACATGCCCCAATGGGGGTTTGGTGGCAGTGCCCTCAAAAGCCACATTTTATATGTATTTATGCATTGTAAAATATGGACCATTCATTATTAGGTCACAGATCTAACAAGTGGTTTTCTATGTTTCTCCAAAATGATAAAAACCCTAATATCTTTAAAGGGTTATTATGTATGAGGCTCATTATAAGTGTGGCTGCATTGCGAGAGAGATTTTTGTTGGACTAAATAATAAGGATTGGTTGTTTCTGGTGGACGTAACCAATTTTTTGGTGAACCATGTTAAATCCGTGTCTTTGTTTTTATTGCATTATTTTCTGTTTTACGTTTTCTACATTATTGATTGCATGCTTGTTATCTATACAACTGGTATCAGAGAACATTTGAGATTTATTTTTTGACAATATACTCATAGAGGGATTTTTTTTTGAGTGGGAGAAGCAACAATGGCAAAGGAGAATAAGTTCAGAGTTGAGAAGTTTGACAACTGAAATTACTAGATATGGAAAATGCAGGTGGAAGATTACCTATATAAAAATGATCTATACCTACCATTGGGAGGGGAAGAAGTAAAACCCTCAACCATGTTTGATGAAGAGTGGAATTTTTTGGATAGGAAGGCTCTCGATGTGATTCGATTGAGTCTAGCATCGTCTGTAGATTCAAATATCTCACAGGTGAAGAGTAAGGTAGAGTTGATGAAAACCCTAGCTAATTTATATGAAACACCTAGTGCATTCAATAAAGTTTATTTGATGAAATGATTTTTCAATCTACAATTGCAAGAAGGTGGATCTATATCTAGCCATCTTAATGATTTCCAAAGCATTGTAAATTATGTATATTTAGTTAATATCCCATTTGATGAGGAGGTTATAGCATTATTATTCCTATGTTCTTTTCCAGAAAGTTAGGACAACTTAGTAATGGAAGTTAGTAATACATCATCTACTTATCTTAAATTTGAATATGTAGTCAATGTCATTTTATGAGCAAATGCGTAGGAAAAGTACAGAGGAAAATTCTTCTTCTAGAAATGCATTGAATATGGAGAGTAGAGGGAGGAGCAAGGAGAAATCAAAGAGTAAGGCTCGTGGGAGATCTAAATCAAAGATGGGAAGATCCAAATATAGGAGTAGAGGCATTAATTGTTGGAATTGTGGAAAGAGACGACATCCTAAAAAGGATTTTTAGTTCAAAGAAAATAAAGAAAACTATCCTGAAGGTATTAAAGAGGAAAATCTGAAAGGTAATATCATTCAGGACACTCTTATACTTTCTCTTGATACTAGAGTAGAATCTTGCGTAACAGATTTAGGTGCCTTTTTCCATGCAACCCCTGATAAGGGCTATTTTAAAGAGTATGTCTAGGGAAATTTTGGATAGGTTTATTTGGGCGATGATGATCCGTGTAACATTTTCGGGAAGGGAAATGTACACCTGAAATTATAAAATGGAAATACACGGATATTGAGAGATGTGAGGCATGTATCTAGCCTCAAGATAAATCTCATATCTGTAGGACAGTTGGGTGCTGAAGGTTGCACACTGACATTCAATTCAAATTCTTGGAAAGTTTCCAAGGGTGCCTCTGTAGTGGCATAAGGTAAGAAAGTAGGAACTCTTTATTTATCTACTTTTATATCTAATTTTTTGACCATATTGTCTACTTCATATGAGAATACCAACATCTGGCATAATAGATTGGGACATATGAGTGAGAAGGGCATGAAAATTCTACATGAAAAAGGTAAGATTTTAAGTTTTAATAAATTTGACTTAGAGTTTTGTGAGCATTGCATTTTTTGCGGAAAAAAAGAGTTAGATTTCTCAAGGCAAGGAATACCAAGAAAGATAAAAAGTTAGAACTAGTTCATACAAATGTATGGGGGCCGGATCAAGTTGCATCTCATGGTGGTTCTCTATACTATGTCACATTCATAGATGATGCCACAATGAAGGTATGGGTATATTGAATTAAGCGTAAGTTTGATGTATTTGATACATTTAAGAAATGGAAAGCACTTGCTAAAAATGAATGTAATTTTAAATTGAAATATTTGAGATTTGAAAATGGTGGTGAGTACTGCAACAAGAAATTTTATGATTATTGTTCCTTGAATGGGGTTCATAGAGATAAAAACAGTTCCCAGTACTCCACAACAAAATGGTGTTAGTGAGAGGATGAATAGAAAAATAATGGAGTGTGCACGGTTAATGAGATTGCATGTAGGGTTGCCTCTTCACTTTTGGGTAGAGGCCATAGATATAGTTGTGTACTTTATCAACCATGGGCCTTCTAGTGCACTAGATGGAGGAATTATCAAAGAATCCTTGACTGGGAAAGAGGTAGACATTTCATTTTTAAGAATATTTGGTTCAGAGGCATTTGTGCATGTTAATAAAGAAAACAAGAAGTAATTAGATTCAAAAGCCAAACGTTGTACATTCAAAGGCTATGGCTCCAATGGTGATTATGGAAATTTTTTTGGGGATCTAGATGAATCTAAGATAATTAGGAGTTGTGATGTTGTTTGGCGTGAATGTAGAATGTACAAGAATTAGGTACAAGATGATAAAAATCCCAAAGAAGAATTGGTTGAGGATATAACTCCTAAAAATGAACTCTTGGGTGGAAAATATCCACCTACAAGTACCAAGGTTAACAGTTCTATAGGCAGAGAATGACATCTAGTGTCAGTATTGGAACCTCTATCATAAATTCAAGAAAATGAATAGCAAGCAAGTAATGATCCCTTGACACCCCCATCTTTAGCAAGAAGATCACAACGTATTAGTAGATCTTTGACAAGATTTTCCCCTTCTCTATATTATTTATTACTAATAGATAGTGGTGAGTCAGAGAGATTTGATGAGGTACTACAAGTGGAATCTATTAAGGAGTGGGAGTGTGGCATGAATGAGGAGATGGAGTCCCTAGAGAAGAAAAAAAAATGGGATTTGATCAAATTTACGGCTGGAAAGAGAGTACTATAGAACAAATGGGTCTACCATGTGAAAGAAGAAGAAAAAGGTGGAAAGAAATGATATCAAGCAAGGCTTGTAGTGGAGGCATATGAACAAAAGAAAGGTATCGATTTTGATGAAATTTTCTCCCCTATTGTAAATATGTCTTCCATTCGTACTATATTAAGTTTAGTTGTTGTTGAATATTTACACTTAGAGAAACTTTATGTCAAGAAGAAATTTATCCATGGCGACTTAGAGGAGGAGATTTATATACAACAACCACTTGGGTATGAGGTGAAGGGTAAGGAGAAATTGGTTTGCAGGTTGAAGAAGAGCCTATATGGGCTCAAGCAAGCTCCTTAACAATGATATCTAAAGTTTGATATTTTTATACATGAGAATGGTTTTACTAGATTTGATTAAGATTATTGTGTTTAATTTAAACGTTACATAATGGGAGCTACATTATTCTTCTATTATATGTAAACGATATGCTTGTAGAAGAGTCTAATATGTAGGAAATTGCAAAGCTAAAGGAAAATCTTGCACAAACATTTACATTGAAAGATTTGGTCACAACAAAGACAATCCTTGGTATGCAAATCAAGAGAGACATGAAAAATAGGAAATTGGTGTTATCTTAAGAGGACTATGTAGAAAACGTGTTAGACAGGTTTCAGATGCATAATGTGAAACCAGTTAGTAAACCATTGCCCAGGAATTTTAGATTAAGTAAATAGCAATGCCCAACAACAAGATGAGAAAGATTATATCGAACGAGTTCCATATTCTTTAGTAATTGGGAGCCTCATGTATGCCATAGTTTGTACCAGGCTATAAATTTCCAGATCAGTGGGAGTTGTTAGTAGGTATATGGAAAAAAATCCAGGTAAAGCACATTGGAAGGTAGTCTAGTGGATTCTCAGGTACTTGAGAGGGATTAGCAGTAGGCACTTGTTCTTTGGAGGGTTAGATTATTCTTTACAGGGATTTGTGGATTTAGATATGGTAGGAGATGTGGATAGTAGGAGAAGCACTACTAGATATGTTTTTATAGTTGGTGGTGTGGCATTAAGTTGGATCTCAAAGTTGTAGAAGGTAGTTTCCCTGTTTACTACAGAGGGAGAATATGTTGCAGCGAATAAGGCAAATAAGGAAATGTTATGGATCTTAGAATTTGAATATTCTAATAAATACGGATTTAATCAACTTACATATTATATAATGTTACGATAAATATTTAAATAAACATTACATCATAACATAAGTAAATAAAGAAATACTTACAGAAAATAAATAACACAGGTGACACAATATTTATAATAGAAAACCCTAAAAGGGTAAAAACCACTTTGAAAATAAGTTTTTACTTCAGAGAACTTATTTTACATCCAGTAAGATCACCGCCTCCTTAAAAACCCTATTTACCAAGGGTAAAACTAAATCACTTGATTTGCACACCTTTGATATATTTCCCAAATATATCAAATGAGGACCTAAAGTCCTTTTTATATAAGGTGATCGGGTATGTCTCCCAACCCACCTTTTTAACCTAAATGGTTGACACATATACCTATGTGAGTGTATTTAATAAATATAAACATAAATTATTCACATTATTAAATACTTACCTAATGTATATTACCTAGGTATGAATATTTAATAGTAGAAAAATATTTCATATTATTAAATATTTAACCTATATAATAGTGATGGACCCATATTAATTAAGGGTTGGCCAGACCACTTAATCATTATGTTTTAACAATGAATGAGTAGGTTCATGGAGGATTTGGGTAAGGGTCAAGGGGATTACAAGTTACACAATGATAGTCAAAGTGCAATTCACCTAGAAAATAACTCAACCTTCCATTCCAGAACCAAACACATTCAGCTAAGATATCACTTCGTATGATAGGTGTTGGAGGATGGAAAACTTGAGTTGGTGAAGATTCATACAGATGATAATCCTATTTATATGTTTACTTAGACAATGATGAAGGAGAATTTAGATTTGCATTCAAATTTTGTGGATCTTCAAGATTGAGCTTGAAGTGGAAAAAATAAGCTAAGAAGAAAAGTCCAAACAAGAGTTATAGCAATGGAGTTGCAGCAATCGGTCTCCAAGTGGGAGATTATTGGTTGTGGAGCCTGATAGTGAAGGGGGTTGCAAGGGGGGCTTTTCCCCTTTGCGAGGTTTGGGGGAAACACCCCCAAAATCCACATATTATATGTATTTATGCATTTTGAAATATGGACCAGCATGATCAGAATCACAAAATCTATATAAGTTAGCATTTTCCTTCTTAGTATAATGCAACCCATAATTGATTGTACCTTTAATATATCTAAAAATCCTTTTTGCAAGATTCCAATGATCTCTATAAGGTTCTTGCATAAACTTAGAAGTAATTCCTACTACATAGGAAATATATGGTCTTGTGATAGTTAGATGATCAAACTACCAACTAACTGCCTATATAAAGTAGGATCAATTTTTTCACATGCAGGTTTAGGATCAATTTTTAGTCCAACTTCCATAGGAGTGGAAATTGGTTTAAAATCAATCATGTTAAAATTTTTCAGTACATTGGTTGCACATTATGATTGAGAAAGAATAATAGAATGTTTATCTAAAAATAAATCCATGCTAAGAAAATGATGTAAGAGACCTAAATCAGTCATTTCAAAGTATTGTTTCAGTTTTTCTTTAATTCTACAAATTCAAACAATATTATCACAAGTCATAAGAAAATCATCAACATATATACAAACAATGATAATATGTGATCCCTCTTGCTTAATGAATAGATCATTATCAGAAGAACAATTAACAAATCCTAACTGTTTAAAGAAAGAATTAATTTTCGCATACCACGATCTAGGAGCTTGCTTTAAACCATACAAGGATTTTTTCAATTTACAAACATATTTTTCTTTACCAGTTTATTCAAATCCTTTAGGTTGAGACATGTAAAGTTCTTATTTTAAATCACCATTCAAAAAGACATTTTTCACATCCATTTGGAGGATTTCCCACCCAATTTGAGTAGAAATTGCAAATAAGGTCCTAACAGTACTAATTTTAGCTACAAGGGAAAATGTATCAACATAATCAATACCTGGTTTCTGAGTGAAACCTCTAGCAACAAGTATAGCTTTATGTTTTTCAATACTACCATCTGTATTATATTTTACTTTGTATAACCACCTAGACCCTATAATACTTCTTTTTTCTAGAGGTGAAACCAATTCCTAGGTTTGATTTTCAATTAGGGCATTATATTTAGCTTGCATTGCAATGATTCACTTCTCATCCTGAGAATCTTCTTCAAAACTTTGTGGCTTAGGTTCATATAAGGTCATTAATGCATAGTACATATGATGGCTTCTAGTCATTTTCCTAAGATCAATATGATTAGAACTCTCTAACACAGATTGAGCCCATTTTAGTTTCTTATCTAGGGAGTTAGGAGATTCAGAAGCATCTGTAGTATCAACACAAGAAATGTCATCATGACCATTTACTATATTCTCAATATCATAATCATAACCATTATTAGAAATATTGACAGAGCTAGGAACATATTTACCATTATCAGATGAACAAAAATATTTTTCCAAAATCACCACATTGCAGTTTTTAGTTACTTCCCTTTTTACAAGGTCGTAAATCCTTAGACCAGCAGTGTTAATACCATATCCAATGAAAACACAAGAGAATGAAGTCATATCAAGTTTCTTTCGTTTCTTTTTAGGAATGTATAAAGAAGCAGGACTACCAAAAAATTTTAGATGAGAAATATCAAGTTTTTCATTTTACCATTTTTCTAAAGGAGTTGAAAAATGAATAGATTTGGTGGGAACCCTATTTAGAATGTAGATTGTTGTGTTCATTGCTTCTACCCACAGAAATTTGGGAAGACTAGCAGAATGAAGCATAGTGCGAGCCATATCTAAAATAGTTTTATTCTTACGTTTTGCAACACCATTAGATTGGAGAGAATGAAGAGAAGTTAATTCCCTTTTAATACCACAATCAATACAAAAAGTTTCAAATTCTTTGTTAACATATTCACCCCCATTATTTTTTCTAAGTCTCTTAATTTTATAATTTGAAGAGTTTTCAATAGATACTTTAAATTCCTTAAATTTCCCTAGTACATTAGATTTATTTTTAAAAAAATATGACCAAATCATCCTAATGAAATCATCAATGAAAGTCACATCATATAAAGAACCATTTAATGAAACTACTTCAAGAGGTCCTCTAACATCACTATGAATAAGTTCTAGTGGGGAAGAGGAAATCTCTTCAAGATGTGAGTGAAATGGTTTAGCACTTTGTTTTGAGTGTAAACACCCTTCACATGCATCATGAGAAGAAGAAAACACACAACCAAAACCTAAGCTCTACAAGATCCTTTCATCAAGCCACAACAAGAAATAAAAAAACAATATTTTACATGTCCTAAATCAAAACAAGCCATAGAAGGTGCGAGGCCTACCTCACAATTTTGAGAAATAAAATCCAGGATGTACCAACTTGCAAATCTAACTTTAAAATACTCACCATTTCTTCCAAGCGTCCCAAAATCTCCAAGAAAAATATGAACAAAAATGTCCCAACCCTCTGATATACCAATGGAGGGTTAAAAAATTGAATAGGACTCAAAATAACAATCAATGGGGTGGTGACATGTGTTACACACCCCTTACTAAATCCAGGTTCACCCAAAATTCCCTGACCTTAGGATAAAACATAAATACATAAATGAAGAGGATTTCTCAACACATCAATAATCAACACATTCATGCATTCCCCAAATCCCTATTGCTTCACAAAGATGAGTTATCACCAACATACACAGGTTCATTGATGGGGACAAAAGATCAAATCAAATAGGGATTTGAAACACCAGTTATTTGATTTTATGCACTTGTTATCTAGAATCCCTTTACCCATTAGATATGAAAAATACGGGGCAACATTATAAGGAAATCAGTGACCAGCAACTTTCCATTAGACACATCCTTTTTCCTTAAATTTCCAATTTTGAACCAACAATTTGAGATTTAGGAAAAGTGGATTAAGAGGTAGTTGGTTTTGCCTAAGTAGTCCTATGATTTAGGTGGCCCAAATTTACCACACTTAATCAAGGATTAAAAAAATTAAACCTAACACACTAATCAAATCAGAAGACAAATTAGCATAAAAGTGACTTATCAACAAACAGATTAGATTATAATAATCTAAATTTAATGATCTAAGTGGGGCTTGAAAAGTTTGAGCTTTGAATACCCAAAAAAAAGTAAATAAACATGCCAAGAGGGATACTCCTTAGAGTCATATTTCATCATCACTTAGCTCTTACAATATAATATAACAAGTGAAATAAAGGTATTTACAAGGGGGATAGATTCAACATAAATGACCTATTGTGCATACTTGGAAGTGCAACCCCTAGAGTTGTAAATTCCTCAATATGGTGTGAAACTGTCATCTGCACACTCAACTCGATTAAAGTATGATAAATGATTTCAATAACACAATGTCAAGATCATCAATTACCATACCATCTAATACACAACTTTAACCATTTTTAATTTTTGCTTAGAAATTAACTACTTTTTCATCTCCTTATACATAGGATGTTAGTAATCACGACAATTCTAAAACATACCATGTTTCACAATCGGTTAGATCGATAAGTGAGAGGATCCAGTGGTTGTGGACTCTAATTGTGTCCATATCTACTTTAAACTCATGTTCAATATTACCATAAATGTGTAGAAAAAAAACCTCTAATCATTCACATTGCACAAAATCATGGAAAGAGCCTCTTGTATTCGTGGCGAGTATGTCTTCATGTTATCTATATTTGTTTGATGACCTGTGGGAGCAACCTCAGATCCTACAACAATTGTACAAAGTTTCCATCACGATAAGTTCTTATTTGAGGGTGGACCATTAGTCTTCCAAATGTATGTCATGATTAGTTTTCCACTTCAAGATGGGCATCATGTGTTTTCATGATCATTTGATGTGATTTGATGTGACTCATTGTTATTGGCTGAACCTGTTTTTTCACACCCCATTATAATATGACAAATGTACCACAGAGTTAGATACATATTCCCTAAAATTTACATCTACTCTCACCATTAATAGTCCATAGATATCCACTTTTATTGGCTCCTCTCCATTAAACTATGCTAATCATAACTAATTTTGTCATTACAATGCATATTAATAAACATCAACATGATCAAAATAATAGACCTGGTAGTAATAATAGGCATTGCATTATACCCCAGACTCCATATATACAACAACCTTCCAGACAATAGTTAGCACATATGAAGATGAAACCCTTAAGAATGCAAAACAACTTACAAATTATATATCCAAATATAATGTAGACAAAGATACTAGCTAGCTTATATTTGACATGTCTCAATTATGAATCGTCATAATGCTTTATGTTTGGTCGTGCCGATGAAAGGTATTAGGCCCATCAAATTTAATGGTAGGCACTAAAACCCTCCACTGTGGAATAGAATTCCTCCTAGAATGTCACTAAACGAGGTAAGGAATTTATTCTTCCTCATATGGTGTCACATCCTCCAATGAGGTTATATTATCTAATACATTACAAGTAACCTATTATAATTTATAATTGGTAAAAAAATTGATATGCACTTTTTAAAAAAATGAGGTATATAGTTAATATCAAGAAAGTTGTAGCTATAAAAAATTTTCATATAGTATCTATCTTCCAAATTCCCCACAAGTTTCAGTATAAGTGGATACTTTTAAAATAATAAATAAATACCTATAGGAACCCTTCGGTACGGGGCCCCTCATGAAAAGTAAAGATTTAAAATATATTACCAGACCATAGTAATTTTGAGAAGTTCTACATAAACCTGCAGACAATTTACAGAGGAGAGAACACCCATGGGGGGTCACACATACCAAACGAGGAAAAGAAAGTTCAAATCCTATTTTGCGTATGGTTCTACTTCTGTAGGAGTACTCAAATCTTATTTACCATTGACAAAATTCAACCTACACATATCCAAAACTATAGAAAAAAAATATTTCACTTGTATTTTACCCTTACCTCTACACAAGTTTTCAATGGAAGGTAAGAAGTTTCACACATTTTCACACCTGTGAATTCACCTTGATTCTTCAGGATGAAGTAAAACTTTTAGATTGCAATTATTTTCATAAGGGTACCCTGTATATGGTAAACATTTAAACAAAGGCAAATTAGAATATGTATGTACCAAATATAAAAAAACAATACAATCTTAATTTTTTTAATTTACCTATCTTATAGTTTCCATTGAAAAAACCTATGCTTAGAATTAATATAACATACCCTACATATTAAACATTTAATTCAGAATACCATTTATTTAATTTAGGTACACTTTTTTTGTTTATGTTGGTTAATAGTTTATCAAAGTTTCCCGTACAATGTTAAATCCAAATCCCACACTACAAAATCATTAAAATCTTACCATTTATTTAATTTAAAATAATCAACTAATTCCGAGTTGGTTAAAAACACACTAGGTACAAATTAAATACTATAAAATAAATTTCACATTATGATCCATAACAAAACTCATTTAAGGTACTTTGTTAAAATATGTTAGAATTTGAGGATTCTAATAAATACATAATTAACCAAATTACATATTATATAATGTTAAAATAAAAATTTAAATAAACATTAATCATAACATAAGTAAATAAAGAAATACTTACAGGAAATAAATCACACAGGTGACACAATATTTATAGTGGAAAACCCCCATAGGGTAAAAACCACTTTGAAAATAACCTCTTACTTCAGAGAACTTATTTTACATCTAGGAAGATCACTTCTTCTTTTGAAACACTATTTACCAAGGGTAAAACCAAATCACTTGATTTGCACACCTTTGATATATTTCCCAATTATATCAAATGAGGACCTAAAGTCCTTTTTATATAAGGTGATCGAGTATGTCTCCCGACCCACCTTTTCAACCTAAAATGGTTGACACATACACCTAGGTTTATAATATTTAATATTAGAAATATAATAATTTCATGATATTAAATATTTAACCTAAAGTATATACTTAGGTTAGCATATTTAATAATAGAAATAGAAATATTTTATATTATTAAATATTAATCTATATATTAGTGATGGACCCATATACATTAAGGGTTGGCTAGACCACTTAATCATTATGTTCTAACACTCCCCCTTAATGTTAAGTGGGATAACATAACATATGACAATAGACTACCTACCCTTGGTACACTACATGATTTACAATCCTTAAACCATAAAGGTTTTAGGCTAGCATATCAGTTGAAGGAATTATAACACCTTCATCATACTCAATTTACCTTTTGGTATAAAAGGATTTGGAATCCCAAAGATTATCCCATGATCAGTGACTAAGTATGATTTGTGAGTTTTATATGTTCTTCATGGTATCATAAAGAAGGTTATGACCCAAGCATATAGGAGCCTTTACAACCAAGGAAATCTCCTTGGACAATATGCTTGATGACTATAGTTTAGTGCTAAAATATTAGCACTATAGAGTTTACTGAAGACAACCTTTAAGATCTTTCTATACTTCTTTCTAAGAAAGAAGTCGAGGAGTGGAGGTATACATCCACAAAAGTATTGTTACACTTGCCTAAATGTCTTGACAAAATCCTAAAGGTATTTTTAAAATCAACGTCCCTTACGATGTGGGTGCATTGTTTATGCACACTCCCCTCAATGAAAACTCTGACAATCTAAGATTTTCACAAAAGTGAGAAAAATTTGCCAACATTAGGGACTTTATGAAGTGTCAGCAACCTGCTCTTCAATCAACACGAACTTGGTATTTATGTCATCACTTAGCACCTTCTCTAGGGAAGAAGAATATATGTATCTCAATGTGCTCTTTCTCTGATGTTAACGAAATATTAATAAAGAGTAATACAACTCTGGCACTACATAGGAAGAGAATACTCCTTTAACCTCCCTCCATGTGTATCTCTACAAACAGCCATGCAACCACATGGCTTCTTTACTTCTTTCTGTACTTCTCTACCTCCGTTAGAAGAATGGAGCCTTATGATTGCAGTTGTTTGTTCTAAGAATATCCTACACCAAAAAAACTTGAACACACATCCAAATATTTTATAACACAACATCAGTATGGTTAGAATCACAAAAATCCATATAAAATAGGCATTTTCATTCCTAGTATATGCAACCCATAATTGATTTTCCTTTAATATATCTAAAAAGTCGTTTTGCAAGATTTCCAATGATCTGTTAAAAAGTTCTTGCATAAACCTTGAGTAATTCCTTACTATAAGGAAATATCTGATCTAGTTATAGTTAGATAAATCAAAAAGATAACTAGCAGCGCTATAAATAGGATCAACCTTTTGTAGTAGGAATTAGGGTCAATATTTATTCCAACTTCCATCATAGTAGAAAAGGTTTAAATCAATCCTAAGAAATTTTTTTAATACAATGGTTGCTTGCATATTGTGTTTTGAAAAATAACTATAGAATAAAATCAGTCATACAAGAACGTGATGTGACGAGACCTAACTCATTAATTTCAATGAATTAAATGAGAATTATCACTAGTATAGAGGGAATCATCAACATACATGCATATAATGATAATTTGTGAGCCTTACTAATTTAAATTAATATATCATTTTAGATAACATTAACAAAACCTTAACAATTTTTAAAGAAAGAAAACAATTTTTTCACATACCAAGCTCCTAAGAGCTGTGTTTTAAAACATACAAGTATTTCTTAAACTTATAACATAGTTTCTTCTACCAGTTTCTTCAAATTCCTTTAGGTTGAACATATGTAAATTGTCTTCTAAATCGCAAGTTCAAAAAAGTATTTTTCTTATTCCATTTGGTGGTATTCCCACCCAAATTGAGTGGTAATTGCAAATAAGGCCCTAATAGTACTCATTTTTTTTAGCTACAGGGGAAAATGTTTATCAACATAATCAATACAGTTTTTGATTTGAAAACTATAACAAAAGTCTAGTTTTATGTTTTTAATACTACAATCAACATTATATTTACTTTGTATATCCCACCTAGACCCTATAATACTTCGCCGGCTCAGGTTCATACAAGGTTAATTAAGATGAGTACATATGATGGCTTTTATCATTTTCTTTACGGTTAATTGTTTAAAACTTCACATAGATGAGCCAATTTAAGTCTATCTAGGGAAAATAAGAATAAGAGGACAGTAAACATCTATAGCATCAAAAAACATCATCATGACCATTTACTAATCAGAATTCAAAAACCATCATTTTACAAGCATTTAATGAAGTAGTTAAAGAGAAGAAGACAACACATGTAAACCTTTTCAATAGATTATATCTATACATTCAAAATAAGCTTCTGATAATTAACATGTCCTAACCTTTATGCCAAAATTTGAATATCAAACTCTGAGATATAAAACAAGATGTAGAGAGGAAATCGTACAAATGTATAGATTATTTCTTTGAATTCCTTCAGCTATTATACTCTCAGTACGCCCGGTGAGGAGAAACCTCAGAATCCAAAAAAACCATCCAGGTGTCATGCCATAAATTCTGTTTTGACCCAAATGTTTTAGTTGGATTTCATTCAAGATCTGGGTTTGTCAAGACAGAATAGTTTGGACGCCATTATTTCCTAAAAATTGTTATAACACGTCCCCATTATAATATACAATGTACCCCCAGAGTTAGATACATATTTATTGATAATTAAAAACGACACTTTTAATAGAATCATATCTAAATTTTATAGACTAAAGAAATTAGTTGATCATAACAATTCTGTCATTACCATGCATTATAATTAACCTCCCATGATCAAAATCATATCCCAGATTATATAAAAAAATTCGAACTATAAGAGTGCGAAGAGACTCCTAAGAATGAATA
>JAHRHJ020003652.1:0-133139 GCA_019776745.2 Taxus chinensis | reverse complement strand
AGAAAAAGGGGCATACAACTTCATTTTGTAGAGCTCGAGCTCAAGATATACTTAATGGAAAACTCAAAGGAATGAGGCCAATATAATTACTGAAGAAGAATCAGAGAATGAGAAATAACAAGTAAACGAAGACAGTGGCTCTGAAGAATTATTGTACTGAGAAGCTTCATCAGAGGATGAAGGAAAATGGAGGTTAAAGGTCAATCAACGACCTCTCATTAGTCACCAACGATGAGGCCACACAAAGGTTTGATGACATGTGTGTGTAGTTTGGTTTCAGTTTTTGTAGTGTGCTTTCCGCTATATTTTTAGCATTCCCATTTCAATGTACTTCATTTTACAGTGTTCTTGTTTTCAATAAGTGGAAATTTCACATTGAGGGGGGGAACATGATCCAATGTTCCATTTCCAATTTTTAGTTTGTGTGTTGAGTACGAGCATCATAATTTCCTATATTATTCCCTGCAGTGAAATGTGATGAGGGCTTATAATAGTACTTAGTACATCATGATGTGGTTGTAGGTAAACCACTTGAAAACCTTCATTTGTGGTTTGTGGTAAACCAGTTACAAAACCACCATTCTTGGTTGTTTGTAAACCATTTGCAAAACCATCACCTTGTGGTTTGTGATAAACTCAAAATGTAAAACCACCATTCTCAGTTTGTGGTCAACCATTTGTAAAACCATACTGAGCTTTGTGATTATCCTATGAAAATCACCAGATCATGAGTAGGTGCAAGTACAAAGGCAGGTTTTCCCCATGTTCGTGCTAAGGGGGAATGTTAGGAAATCAATATGTTAGTGCTCCATTATATTGTATTATCATGTAAATGGTAATTAATTACTGTATGGTAATTAATTATTTTAGGTTAGTTTTATTATAGGAGGGTTGTTTGAGATAGCTTCCTCAATAATATATTATGTAAATGGGTTATTTGTATTTATTCCTATTAATAGGAAGCTTGTTTGTATATCTTTGGCTATTTGAATAGCCATTTTATTGTTTAATAGTTGTTGAATAGGACATCTTTCTGGTGTTTTGTTTATAAAATTGTTCATACATTTCACTCCATGTGTGTGCTCTATATACATGTCCATTCTCCAAAAATAGCTTTTTCTTGGCCGCCAAGTCAACACACTTTATCCCCTTGTTTGGTATCATGCCATCCTATTTTTAGAAAGTATTTTCACCCGTAAACTTTAAAATCAGCTAAGTTGTGAGTTCTTATTGGGCATCTGGGTGTGAGCCTTTTGTGACTTTCAGTATGCTCACTTTGCAAATGCCTCTTGAACCTAGTGATCTAGCTACAAAATTTAACAACATAGTAATGATCGTATAAAATAATATTATGATAGCAACTGATTTGAACCATAGAAAGTGACAATAGTGATTAATGATACAAAAGAATTGAGCCCAAAAGGGAAAATCTGGTGTGACAAGACATATCTCAAAGCATATAATACTTCAAAATATGAGCAATTTAGATAGTGGATGTAGACAATAGATTTATAAGTGGTATCATTATAAGATTGGCAAGAATTATATTGGTACTATTGACCAATTGATATGACCAGAAGAATTGTAGGCCCAAATTATTACTAGTATCAATAATGGATTTCAAGTTATAACTTGGTAAGCGCATTATAAAGATGGTGTATACTTCAAGATTCAAGTGGTCTCATTGCTCTAAAATTGACTAAAATTCTAAGACATATTTATGTCTTGGCACAGTGAAATTGTTTGTTTCAAATGTAAAAGGCATAATTACTAATCCATAACTGGGTAAGCTGTTTCATGAGCTATATTCAAGGTTTATTGAAGTGGATATATTGCCAAATGGCTATAACCAAAATTATGTAAGATATCATCAATTGCAAGGTTTTTGCATCAATGAATCATGGTTAGTAATTTTCATAGGAGTTTCAAGGGCAAAATAAGTTGTAATGTGATTTTTGGTGAAGTGAGATATTTGATGTTTCTCAGAATGCTTGTAAAGTATGAACAAGATTGTGAATCCTATCATCTTTTCTCTCAGTTCCCTTTTGGTTTCATTCATTTCTTGGAGCATTATGGACAATGCTTTATCTTTCTACAGGCTTGTGGCCATTTTTGTGTGCTTTGAAGACTTCAAATGATTGAATAGAGTGCATAATGGGTTGGATATTTTTTCTATGTTATAAGAGGATTGGTCTAGATAACTCATCTCATTTAGATGAGGAGATCACTATAAATAGGTGTAAGGAGGTTATATGGAAAATTGTGCTCATTGGAAAATATTTAACAAGTGCATCTAATAAGAAGGATGTGAAGGATAGACTTGTAATTTCAATTGAAAGAAAATGTATCTCAAAGAGGATGGGCACAAAAGAAGATGCAGTCAGAGATCTAAAGGTATTGAAAGGTGCAAGGATATGATTATGTACTAAGGTATAAATAAGCTTATTGCTATGCTCTTATTTGTGTCTTGAAATAATGAAGACCAAAATGAAAAAGGATTAGTGATTGAGGACTACAATTAAATCTCATAATGGTAATAGAAGTTGTTCTATGTGATTTTCCTGAGGATGAATTACTTGTCTAAAAATGGATCTATAGGGTCTAAAATACCTTTTTCCAAAGAATTCATTGGTGTGTCTAGTGAAATGTGACCATGTCTAGAAATGACTGATTTTATAGCTCCAAATGTGCATCCTACAGGCATTTTTCTTGATTAAGTATGTATAGGAATGAATTTGAAGGGGAATTATACAAGGAATGTATTTATTACTGAACCTTAAGGTTAAACAATATGATGAGATAATAATGTGGATGAAGTAAGAGTAAACCTTGTCCTATTAAGTTTGATGCTTGAGTCAATGAAGAACTGATGGACAAGAAGAATATTGGGTCCATATGTTGCTAAGTGATTGTTAGGAAGGGGCTAATGATTAGTAGAAGTATGCAAAAGGCTAATCATGACATGGGGAGTTCCTTGGATTTTTGAGATAAAGATCTCTAGCTCTGTGACTAAAAGGAATGATCACCAGATCCGACCAAGCCAAGAATTCAAATGATAATCAAACAACACGATCAATAAGATTGCCTCTTGAAAGTTAAAGCTTCATAAAGGTACTGATAAATTGTATAAACCTTTGTGTGAAAATGATCATTTAATATCATATATATTATGGTGCATCAATCCAAATTTGAGAAGCATGGGGGAGCATATAGTATGTGCTTCTTGAAGTAATCTTGATGAACCATTCAAGGTATAGATAAGGTATAAATTGGATAAATAGTCATCCAAAGAAATATCAAGTGCATGATTAGGACAAAAAGTTGATTAGGATCTCAGTCAATATGTGATTATCAATGAAATAAGAAGATAGTCAATACCATAGATCCAAGGAAGCTGAGTCAGTATACTTGACAAAATACCTAGGTAAGATGCTTGATAATAATGTGATTGTCTAAATAAATAAATGGTTATCCACCTACATCCAGTGGGGAATAAATACAATAAAGTGTAACCTAGGTGAACATGAGCTAAGGTAAATACCTAGTCTCTTCACACCACCTCATGAAGATGAAAATAGAAGTGGCATGTCTAATTCTGAATATGTAGACCCTGAAATTGAAACTGTTTGAGATCTGATGAGGTAAACTCATGTAACAATTTTAGTCTTGAATGTAGATCTCAGAGAAAAGATAATGTGTCAAGTTAATTGTGCCTTGAACTAGATGTTAGCCCAATAAGAAGGTAAGAAGATCATTTTTGAGCTCAAGGAAATAATTTTCATGGCATGTTTCTCAAAGTGCGGGCTTCCCCAAGTTTTGGACTACTACAATGGTCTAATAGAAGGATGCAAAAGGATTCAGAGTTTTGATGAGAAATGACTAAGTTTTTTACATGTCTAGAAGGTGGATGTTGGTCCTTTAGACCAATGAATTGGATAGGTAAATAGGAGTTGTCTTGTTCATGATTTTTTGCAAGAAATTGGGTTAGGAGGTATATATGCTATTCCATTTGGGAAGCATGGTGTTTTTAATGCTTCAAAGTGGCTAAAAATATGATTTTGAGTGAAATTTCAAATTTGTGAGCTCTAGAGATGAGAGTGCAATAGTATGTTGCTTGATTTTCCAACAAGGAGGAGACCCTATGAGGCCGAGGAAGATTTAAAATGATAGCCAGAAGTATAGGTATGCATTAGAACCTCCTTAATTTATAAAAGGAGTCTAGTTAGGCTAAGTGCTTTTCCATGTAATTACAAAGGGGGAAATTTTTAGCATGTTGATTGTTATAGGTGTTGTCATTGATGCAAGAAAATCCCTATTAATAACAATGATTAGGATGTTATGAGTAAGGATATTTCCAGAACTAATGCTAAGGATGATGATGACATGTGTAGACACTAAAATTAGGTCACACTCCCCTTTGGTCCCTCGACAAATAAGCACCCTTTATTACATTTACCTAGCCATGACCCCCTTCACCCCACTAATATTAATTTAATTAATTAATTAAATTAATTCATTATCCTCACCATATTTATTATTTAAATATCTTATTTAAATAATATCCACACATACAGTTCACTTAGACACCTCACCAAGCCAACTCAACCTAAGACCTATTCTTAGCAAGTTCCCATAACTAACTAAGACTTACCCAAACCCTAAAAATCAATGCCTACATTCCCTCTAACCACATTCCTGCATGCTCACAAGAAGATCCCAGTCTAATCCATGGGATAACGACACGAGATCTGAGGAAATCAAGAGGATCTCCCTAGTTTAGTAAACCTAGGAAATCCCGCCTTGACCGACGTCGGTTACCCCTAACCATCGCCGGTTAAGCCAGACCACCATCGGTTACCCCTTTTAACCCCTAAAACAACCTTATTCTCAAGGTTGGAAAAGAATTGGAAGTTGGAAGGCTGGAAATTTGATGAGCAAGAACACATCTCAGAGAGATAACACATCTTTAGAGAGCCAATTCTAGCAAAAAACACATCCAAGGAAGGAGATTGAGCATCTTCTCTTGCACAACCATCCCAGCCACTGATCTGATCTATCCAAGCAAAGAGGAGTGTACATGCAGCCCATGCAGAAGATTTCTTCAGTTGGTGATCACTTGCAAGCCTTCAAACTCATCATCAACACCTCCATTCCTCACACACAGACATTTAGGAATGAAATCCAAGTAAGTAAAACGTATCATACTTTCCTGGTTATTTCATTTCATCATCATTTTATCATCCATTGTTTATCTTGCTCCCTATTGACCTTCTCCAACATTTTCACCTCCATATACCCATTAAAACCTCACAAAATCCTACTCCAGTCACCCAATACCTCATTCCGAACCAACCAAATCCTTTTTGTAATCACAAAGGAGACCAAAACCCATTCTGTGACATTTCTAGATCTCACAGTAACTGGCACTGGTTATACCTAACTTCCATTGGTCACCCCTAACCGACTCCGGTCTCTGTGTTTTCCCACACACCCCTGAACAAAGACCTACCCACCTAATTTTACTCACCCTCATTCACCTGTGACCTACCTGAGACCTTTATCAGACCTGCAGAGACCCAGAACCAATCATTTGACCTTTGGATTCTATTCTAGCTTAGCCTATTAGATTAAATATATTTTCTTATTGTGTTTTAAGTGAGATACCTAAATCATTTCAAAATAACAATAGGATTTACTTTCTTTACAACATTGAATTGTTTAAAACAGTGGACTGACAGCCATCTAGGAAGTATCATACTTCCCGGATCTAGCACACGCTAGGCAGTTCACTGCCCATATTGTTTAATTCTTTTTGGTGGTCTTGTTTTCATTACAGGTAGTTCCTCCTAGCCAAAAGGAAGCTCTCACATCAGCTGTGGATTCAAAAGTCATACGCGTGCAACAACCCATCAACCAACATTTGAATAGGTATTCCTCCTATGCCCGTTACCCTATCTGTTTCGTCAATGCTTCAAAGAAACAATCTAAGAAAAAGGTGAAACATTTTGGCACGCCCAGTGGGACCCATCCAGGGTTCCTTGCATTTCATTCATTCCTAGGAAAAATTTTGTGTTTGTTTCCCTTCTAAAAAGTACACACTAATTTTCTTCCCTTGTAATCCACTTCTCCTTTCTATTTGCTCTAAAGGAAACTTTCCTTTTGGTGTAATTAAAAACAAGCATTTCTTCATGTTTTCTGCATTGTAGTGAAAGAGCATCCCTCTTCCTCTTCATCTTATTGTGTCATCTACTTTCACATTTTTCGATTTGAGTTTAAAAATAAGTGTATTCAATTTTGATTTATTACATTAGCTCACATTAATTGAGGGCAACCTATACACTGGAAGTCATGTCCAGCTGATGGTTGACAAACGAATCATAGAAAAGCACTTCTATCCTTTTCTCTTTCTCTGAGTCTTACCAAACCACACAAAAATTCAAAATACATACATTCTTAAACAAACATCTACCTGGAAGAAGCTGTAGGTGATCACACGATCACAACACAGTGGGCACCCAGCTCACTGCTCTGTCGAGTCATACTTCAGAGTGAAGCCCACCCCCACCATAACATACCTGAAACCTCACCTTTTAGATCTCCTTCTTCATAGGAAGCCATCCTCACCAAAAAACTCTATTTCACAATTCATGTGTCAGTCCCTAAATAGCATAAGCTAAACAAACATAATAGAAAAGGCACTCCTAGGATCACATTTTCTTAGTGTTTTTGCTTGGCTTGCATTTTGAGGTGAGAGATCACGTTCATCACTTTTTCTTGTTCATCCTTGCACACTCCTCATCATAGCTGGTGTATTCTGGCTTCACCTGAGTGTGCCTAGGCCATATCATCATCATTCCCAGAATTCTGGGTCTGATTCTACATCAAATTTTAATTCACAACCACTTTCTTTCATCACTGTTTCAATTTCACAGTAATTGTCATCGGTTACCTCTGACCGCCATCGGTTATACCCAACCGACGTCGGTTCCAGGTCCTTTTGCTAACCTACTCAAAAGGACATTTTACTTCACTTTCTTCCACTTTTCATAGTCTCTGTCACTATCATTATTCCCATTGACATTTTAACATCCTCAGATTTGGCATACCTGTCAGATTTTACCTTCTACCTCATTGTTTACTCACTGTCCATTTTCTACAGTGACCGGCAGTGGTTACCCCTGACTGACGTCAGTTTTCCCTAACTGGCATCGGTTAGCCTATTTCACATTCCAGCCACCATTTGTTACTTCATCCATTTTTATCACCAGATTCATTTGTTCCTGCTATTCTCTGTATCATTTACAGAGAAGTAGCCCTACCTGATCAATACTGGTTCACATGGTGTTGACCCGAAGACAAGCAAACGCACCTCGTGTTCCACGCCAGTTGCTCAATCACTCCCACCTAGTCCTTCACCACCTTCTATTTTATCACCAGCCATGGATCCCATCCATCCTACTACTATCACTACCAGAGATGAGGAGTTTGCATGACTCCTTGACCAGAACCCTGCCGCCTTGTAGTTTTACCTTTCCCACTCATCCACTCAAGATGCCTCGGGTCAGTTGATATACGACATGCCCGTATCTATCCCCCTGACTCTCACACCCACTTCTGCATCAGCCCCATCTGGCTCTGTGCTACCTGCATCCACCTTACCCCCAGTCATTTCGCAGTTAGGTTCTATACCCGCTATGACTGCCACATCTGTTACCTCTGTGGCACCCATTACATCCACCATACCCTCAATGACTACCCCAAACACAACCTCATCCACCCCTAATGTCTCATACATACCTGTAGCTACATTCCCACCTCTAGTGTTGGTGACCCCTACCCCATTTCAGAACGTGGTTCTTTCCATTCCACAATCATTAGCCCCTATTGCCACTAGGGTTACCATGACTCTTCCACCCCCATATACATACTACCAACAACCACATGTTTCATCTATTATTCATTCCGGGTATGTACCCCCTATTTCCCTGCCTTCTTCTCCACCACCTTACATGGAAGCCCCATACACTGGAATGCCACCCCCATTATATGCCCAAAACCAACCTCCTCATGCTATAGGAGGAATCTAATCATCACAACCCACCAATGACCTAATTAAATTGATGTTGGACAAGATGCAGACATTGGAGGCATCATTTTCTGGCTCCCGCAACACTCTCACCTATGATGAGATTTGCAATGAGCCTATTCACCCATCCATTCCTATCCGTTCATACCCTGTGCATTGGGAAATGCCTAAATTCAATCGCTTCAATAGCAAAGAAGACCCCCAACAACATTTGCATTCATTCAAACACAGGTGTTATCTAATTGTTCATGATGATGCCTTACTTTGAGAACTTTTCCCATGTCCCTCACTGTACCTACATTATATTGGTATAGTGGGTTACCCAAACACTCTATATTCTCATTCAATCAGGTAGCCCAAGCCGTCTTGGATCATTTCTCCATCAATATCATCAAGAAGGTTACCATGACCAATCTATATTCCACATGTTAGTATGAGAATGAATCCATTGCAAGTTTTGTCACTCGTTGGAATAAGCTGATCAATCAACTAACCTTCCAACTACCACAAACTGAACTCATCGAGCTTTTCACATGAGTTTGCAATAGACATATCTCCCCGACCTTTCAGGTCCAAACCTTCCAAACATTTGATGAGGCATTCACTATGGCAAGAAAGTTTGAGATTTGGGCCATCAAAGAGAAGAAAATTCAATTACGAAATAAGAATAAGACATTCAAGTCGAATGAAACCTCTCCTTCTTCCAAACCACAAACCAATTATTCCAAAACTAAGGGCACTGCTAATGCAGTGGTACTCAAGGCCGACCCATATCATCCACCAAATCAAGCTACACCCTCATCTAATCTATCACATGTCTAGGCTTTTCAATTCAGAAAAGAGTAGTGAAAATATACCCCAATTGGGGAACCTTACTCTTTTGTCTTAGAAAATCTTATCAAAGTTGAAGCCATCACCCTTCCACCCATAAAACTCAACACTGGTTTTGACCCTGCTCACCCCATGCCTGCATGGTATAAAGAACATGATTTCTATAACTATCACTGAGTGAAAGGTCATATTGATGAAAACTACATCAATTTCAAGAATATTGTCCAAGAAATGCTTGAGAAAGGTGAGTTAACTATGGATAATCCCAACGCTGCCCCCAACCAAAATCTACAAATCTTCAAAAAACCATTTCCCAACCATGCCCCTTCATCCAATCAAACCAGTGAGACATCCACTCATGATACCCTTACCCGTGAGGTTCATGCTATCTTTAACGAGGTACCTGTCACCCCTCAATTACCCCACATCCCTTCCATAGAGGGAATCCTAGCCCCAAATCCTACTTCCACATTGGAACCAACCTTCACTGTTCCTTCACCAATAGAGGAACACCTTTCATCTCCTTCATCACCTATGGAGGGGTATTCCGCTAACATTGAGACCATCTCACCCCTAGCTTCTCCACTTAGAGAACCTTTACCTACCATACCTCCTCCACCCATAGAGGATCTCCCATTACCTCCTCCACCCACAGAGGAGCACCTATCTATTCCTCCACTTATAGAGGAGCTCCCATCATCTCCTCCACCCATCATAGACCTGGTTGAAATACCTTTGCCTCTTGGCAAGCATTCTCCATCTACTACCTAGAATCCAATAGACCTACTTTCGGTTCTCTTACCCACTGAAGCTGAAGCTAGCCAATTCCCCATTTCTAAGATGCATTCTACTGAAATTCCTATTAGGTCCTCACTAACTCCACAAATAGATGTTCCATTCTCATGTTTGGCCGATCACTTAGATTATGTGAATAGGGCTTTATTAAGGGGGTGCCTCTTACTCCCTATCTCAACACAGATGTAGATATCCCTCACTGATACCTCCACTATCTACCTGAAGGCATTTCAACCCATTAAACCAAATACAACTACTATTGTCATAACCCCTTCCACGATACCCATTAGCAATCAAACCACACCCTTACCCATAACCCAACCTACATCTAAACCCAAACCCACACCCACAACATTTTCCTCAACTAAACCTATTACCACTTTAGGGGTCACCCCGACCACCAGCCTTACTCATCCATGAATTAAACTAGATTTAGCTACATCCTCCAATGTCAAAACCACACCTACTCTAACACCCAAACCAAAGAAACAAACTCATCAACCTCATACCCCTACCACACCAATCACGCCCACACCTGTCCCATATGCCTTAAAACCTCAGTTGTCAAACATGGTCAAGCACCCTTCACCCATCCATAAACCAATAACACAACAACCCATTCCTTCCTCACAAACCTCTAACCTACCCAGGCACACAACATGACTTACACCCACACCTGTGGTCTCTTTACCACTAATACCTCCAATACCTTCATCTATTACTTCACTACCCACTACACTTCAGTCATTGTCCCTCACACCCCAAGTACGACCCATGTCATCTACCTTTATAGCACCTCATTATCCCCATGGGTAACTCACCGTCTTCCTCCATATGCTTTTACTTCTCAACCTCATACACCCACATCACCTTTATCTAAGAAGGTGCAACCCAAAAATAAAACCCTACTACCCCACAATAAGGTATTCAAAACAACCACAGACCCTCCTACCCGTTAATCTATTGTACCCCTACCCAAACAAACACAACCGATACCTAAAACCACACTGGCACCTAAAACCGTAACTCGACATGTTCCTACTCTCTGAAAAATAATTCCCTGATAATCAACCACACCTACACCCAAACCCATGTTCACTTCCCATTGTGATCCACTAGCAGGGTCCTATGCCAAAATTTTAACCAACCTCCTTGAGACTTTTTTTTATCACATTACTACCACTCTTACCTTATGACCCCCTCAAACCAAGCAAAAATGGTTTGATGATACTAAAATTTTCGCATACCATCATGTGCCAGGGCATGATATCGAGAATTGTAAGGCCTTGAAAACCATCCTTATCCAATTGTGTCCACCATAAACCAACTTTCATGATGATGTCCTTCTCGATGAGGATCCTACTTCACCAACACCCATTCCCACACTACCCACACAACAACCACAACCTCCACCCTCACAGCCTCTAGAGCCACACTCAAGATTTGAAATTAACATGGTTCACATCAAAGAACTTTCTACGCCACCACCCAAAATTTTTTGCGCCCAACTAACCTCATAGGTTTTTTCTCCTCCAGTAGGTTTTTTCCCTTCATGTCATTATACCACTCACCCTAAACCTTCTCCATTTGCCAACTTCCCTCAAATTAACATGATACACATCACTGCATGTGCGTAGAAGGGCAAAGAAAAGGAAACCGACCCAACAACCAATCCTATACCCAACATATCATCTACACCCATACCTAAAATAACTATCCGCGGCCCTGCATACCCCATTTCTAATGGCGTCACACATCACACCATGCTCAAACAACTACACCAATCTCCCCTCAAAATTTCCTTATATGACCTCATCCAAACCTCAAAATCCCATCGTCAAGCCCTCATGGAGGTTATTTAATCTATTGAGGTTTTACCCAATGACCCCACACCCTTAGCCTCCATTATCACACCCCCATCATATAGCCTCTCTCACTAAATTACCACCTTCATCCTCACCTCACCTTGTTCACCAAGTGGCCTCTCTTAGCTTCTCTAAGGAGGAGATCACACCACACTAGAATGATGACCCAGACCCAACTCTCTTCATCTCTGTCCACATTGATTACATATCGGTACGTCATGTGATGATTGACAGAGGTACTAGCATTAACATCATTTCATCCAATGCATTTGATCAAACGTGCATACCTGACAATTACATGCATAAACATCCAGTCATGTTGCGTTCATTCAATGACGTTATCACTTCCACACTAGGCACTATCATTCTTCATGTTCGCGTGGGCCCCTTCACTATTCTAGTATTGTCTTACATTTTGGAGGGGGAATTCCAATATAGCTTGTTGCTTGGTAGACCCTAGATCCATGTCATGGGTTGTGTTCATTCCACTTTGCATCATTGTGTAAAGTTTGAACATGAAAGACACACTTATACCATTCCAGTTGACCCATCACCTTTCAAAACATGCAACATGCTATACTGACCCAATGATGTGCTCATACGTGTCAAGCCATCTACCTCCAAAACCAATACCACTTCACCTAAACCTCCACCTACCAGTAGAGCTGCTGCTATAACCTCCATGGCTGACCCATTAGCTTCCCAATCCATTAACTCCACCTCCACATCAACCTCTGACACATCATCCATACCAGCTACCTACATACCAACCACTGATCCCTTGGAAGGTGTTTTTCAATGCCTCACTATGGGGAAGTACCGCCTATATAGTGTCAACACATTCCTTACTCCACACGAGTATGGAATCCTTTACCAACACCCTCGCTATGATCACCATATACGATAATGCCTCCTTTATGGTCCTCCTCATCTTTGTACTAGTATCACCTATGGGGGACTTGATACTATCACTTACACACCTGAACCACCATCACAAACCCACCCATTTTCTGCTAACTTCTGCTAACTTACCAATCATCGTTTTTCCCACACCTACCTACACCACTATGCGTGGAAGGGTTTTGGTTTTGGATTTTATGAGCAAGGCCGCCATACCATTATTCCATGTACCACCCGCAAACATAATGACCATAGTGGTATCGGCTTCCCCAAAGCTCCTACCAAACAGGCCCGCATTGAACTCATTGAAGACCCTATCCCTCCTCCATCATCTTCATCACTACCTTCAACCGCTCCACCTTCATCACCACCCTCACCGATAGAGTTGATGGATCCTAGATCTATCCCCCCTAACTTTTTTTTTCATAAACACCATTTCCTTGGGGCCTTTGAATTATCAATGTGATTTTCCCCTTCCACTCTCCCATTCCTGTATCCTAAGATGATCGATGATGACACACCTATAATTAACGCCATTCAATGTCAGGATGATGAATCCATACTCACCTACCTTGGTGCAGAAGACTCATATATTCATCGGTAGTTACCATCTGAGATGTAAACCATATTGAATGAATCGACTATCGAGATGAAAATTCATACTCACAATGACCCACACATCCTAAAGATCAGACAACCTTTAGATGCTACTGAACAAGAAGCCATCACTTCTTTTCTCTAAGATCATAACCATGCTTTCTCTTGGTCTTATGTAGACATGCCCGATATTGACCCCACCATAGTGGTCCAAAATATCATAACTATTCCTGATGCCAAACCTATGAAATAAAAGCAAAGGAAAATGCACCCTCGCATTGATCTTCTCATTAAAGAAGAACTTTAGTGCCTTCTTTCCATCTCCTTCATCTTACCCATTGATTATCCTCATTGGATTTCTAACATTGTCCCTGTTACTAAAGCAACAAGGGGACTCCGCATTTACACGGACTTCTGTGACCTCAACCTCGCCTGCCTAAAAAATGAATTTCCCTTGCCTGGTATTGATCAACTGGTTAACCTTACTTCTGGTCACAAGATGCTCTCACTTATGGATGGATTCTCAGGTTATAACCAAATTTTGCTTGCTTCTGAAGATCAGCACAAAACCGCATTCATTACCCCTTGGGAAACCTTTCGCTATCGATTCATGTCTTTTGGCCTTAAAAATGTTGGTGCTACATATCAACGTGTTATGAATTACATCTTCCATGATATCATGCATCGCATATTATAAGATTACGTAGATGATCTCTTGGCCAAATCTAAACTTCATGCCGAGCACCTCACGATCCTCAAAACCATATTTGACCACCTCATTAAATATTACGTCTGCCTTCAACCTAAAAATCACATCTTCGCAGTTCTCTCAGGAAAGCTCTTAGGATTTATTGTTTCCCTACGTGGTATAGAAGTTGACCCTGCTAAAGTCAAGGCCATTCTAGAAATTCCTCCGCCCACTAACCTTACACAACTCCATAGCCTGCAAGGTAAATTACAGTCCATTTGTTGTTTAATTTCACATTTATCTGATTGGTGTTAACTATTTCATCTTCTTCTTAGGAAGGATGTCTCCTTTAAATGGGATGATGACTGTCACAAATATTTTGAGGCCCTAAAACAATACCTTCTCCAACCACCTGTAATCATTCCACCTAAAGATGATCAACCTTTTTACCTATACATATCAGCTACCGATCATTCCTTGGGATCCATGCTCGCTCATCGCGATGAACAACACAGGGAGCAGATGGTTTATTACATAATCCATACTCTTTTGGACTATGAAACTAGATAAAACCATCTAGAAAAGCTTTTCTTAGCCTTAGTTTTTGTTGCCACCAAACTCTGCCATTACCTACTCAACCACAAAACTTATGTTGTGACCAACACCGACCCCTTACACTTCATGTACGCCAAACCTTATCAAAATCAGTGTGTCACACGATGGCTTATTCTTTTAGCTGATCTTGACCTCGAATTCATTCACCAAAATTCCATCAAAGGTCAGGTTGTCGCCGACCAACTAGCTGACGCACCTATTTCTGGGGATCAACCCTCTAAGTTTGACTTTCCCGATGAGTCAATTACTATGCTTTCCTTGGACGAACCCCCTTACCAAATGACATTGTTCTTCGATAATTCCAAGTGTCAATGCAGGGGCAGGGCCAATATTATCCTTATTCCTCTGGATGGGGAACCCATGCCTTTGTCTTTCAAAATAGACTTTGAATGTACTAACAATATTTTCGAGTACAAAGCACTCGTACTAGGTCTCCAGGCCACCTATGCCCTAGATGTCAAATCAATCCACATCTTTGGTGATTCACAATTGGTCGTAAACCAAGTCAATGGTATGTACCAATTTCATAATGAGATACTTAAAAAGTATAAACATCATGTAGACATACTTTCGACCACCTTTGATCGTTACACCCTTCAAACCATCCCACATTCAACCAACAAATTTGTAGACACCAAGGCCTACTTAACTTCCCAAATACCTGCTTCCCCTGCCGATTCCAAAATATTGATCACCGTACAACACCTCCATTTTCCTTCTTATTTACCTCACAATTTTTACTCAATCGGAAACGACACCCCTGACTAGAGTGACCTTATGTATAAACAATATTCTGACTTCCTTTCCCTCTCCATCTTACCACCTGATCTCACCCGTAATGGACAATGCACCTTACTTAAAAAGGTCTCCCATTTCATCATTCTGGAGGGACTCCTCTATAAGCATGGCTTTGATGGTATTATTTTATGATGCCTCACAAATTCTGAAATTCCTTATACCATTAAGGAGGTTCATGATGGCATATGTGGGGGTCACTTTAGTGGCCTTGTCGTTGCTAAGCATATTCTTCACCTAGGCTATTACTAGCCAACCCTTAACCATGATTTTTGTGACTATGTCAAACGTTGTGTGAAATGTCAACAACATTCCAACCTTCATCATACACCTAATCATGCCTTATAGGTCGCTCGTGACCTTTGGCCCTTCTCTCAATGGGGTTTGGATCTTGTCGAAGAAATCAATCCTCATTCTTACCAATGCCATCAATGGATCATAATTGCTACCGAATACTACAAAAAATGGGTGGAAGTCATACCACTAATCTCCATGAAAGCTAAGAAAATATGTGAGTTCATTAACCATCACATCATTTTCCACTTTGGTGTCCCTCATCGCCTCATCACTAATAATGGAAAACAATTAAAAAACAAAACACTACAAAAAATTTACGACACCTTCAGCATTCAACTTAGTTTCTCATTACCTTATTACCCACAAACCGATGGCCAAGCTGAAACCACTAACAAAACCCTCAACAAAATTCTCATGAAAGTGGTTGACGATACCGGAAAGGATTGGCACTATTCCTTTTTCCCTATGGGCATACCGCACTAGTATTTACACTGTACTGCCAAACCCTTTTCACTGGTCTATGGTACTGAGGTTGTTCAACCTCTTGAAGTCCAGATCCCCTCACTCTGCATTCCTCTCCATGACATGCTTACTATTGATGACTTTCATCAGAATCGCTTAGCACAACTAGAGTTATTAGATAAACATCGTCTTCACACTCTGGATCACCTCCAAGTTTACCAACAACGTATCAAATGTGCTTATGAAAAACGTGTTCATGAACGAACCTTCCAAGTCGGTGACCTTGTCTTGAAAGAAAATCAACATGTAACCAAAGCAGAAAAAAGTAAAAAAGGAAAATTTTCTCCTAATTGGCTTGGACCATACATTGTAACTCATACCTATGGATTGGGTGCCTATCGTTTATCCTCACTTGATGTAAACCCGAACCTGAGCCCCTTAACGCATTACATCTTCGACCATTCTATTGTTGACTTGTTTTCCTACCTCACCTTTTGTCTCTCTCCACACTCATCCCTTGAGTGCTATTCCAATCCATACACCTCCCTAATGATTAAACAAGGATCATGTGAATACCCGTCACTTGTTATCTTCTCTTGAATATGTGTACCATGGCACTGCACATAGCATGATTCTCATGGATACTTTTCATCTACCTTTAGATGAGATCCCATGGTCGTTCCACCTTACCTTTTGAACAAGATTCCTATCCTTCACCTTGGTCTTGTCCATGATTTCAAAGACCTCCAATGGGACCAAACTCCTTGAGTCAAACTTCTAATAAAAAAGATGACTCCCTCAAAAGGACATCTTCCTCTCGACCAATTTGCTACTATAAATAGACTACTCCCTCGAAGGACAGCTATGTGAAGCTTAAAAAAAAAGAAGGAGAGAAACCGAAGCTTCCCACATTGATCAGCTTCACGAAGACCTCAAGGAGTACCATATTATTTATCCCATATAGACTTCCCGCATCGATCAGTCTATCAAAAAAAAAAATTCATGGACTTTCCCATTGTGACCTAGGACCTCTTGCCCAAAAGCCCTGTCACTTAAAACATATAAAATTAACTACCTTTCACCCACCTTACCATTTCCACTCTCATTGTCTCAATTGTCTCAAGGGACATCTTGGACTTTATACATTTGGTGATCCTGTGACTACCTTCATCGTAGAATAGTTAATCATGCAATGCCTTTCAGGTTTTATGTTCATCACCCCCTCCAAGGTATGATCTACTTGGTATGATCCTAACCAATCAGTTGGCTCTATTGCCCCCCTCTTATCTTTTAACCATCTGTGTTGACATTTTTTATTACCTTATACAGGACTTGGTACTCGATGCTTACCTTTGGGGTAATCCTCCCCTTTCAACATAATCACCTTCACCTACATCATTTTACCTATAATCTATCCACACCTATTAAACCTAAACTCACAACATGCCCACAAACCTACCAACTCATTTCATATTCTTCCCTAGCTCATGGGAGAACTACATTGGCATGAGGTCCCTTTTCACTAGGACTATGTAGGCAGCACTCCAAGGACATGGGGCCCTTGGAGGTTAGCTCGGCCATTCTCTACCCTAAACCACTTCATACCCCATGCCTAACTCACCATTTACCCCACATTTCACTTAGTTCCCTTTTTTTAACAAAATTAGAAATTAAGCCACATACATAAAAAGTTACTTACCACAACATACATTTATTACGCCTACCATCTCTCTATCATCACTATGCATAGATTATAGAACATTCCACATATGACCCAGAGTATCATTCATTACCAGCATAATGAATCATAACTAAACCTGCTTTTAACTCAATCCATGCCTATAACCTGACTCGATCCATGCCTACCAACCTAACTCAACCATGCCTACCAACCTAACTCAACCATGCCTATAACTTGACTCAATCCATGCCTAACCAAACCTGACTCAACCATGCCCAACCTAACTCAACCATGCCTACTAACCTGACTCAATCCATGCCTATAACCTGACTCGATCCATGCCTACCAACCTAACTCAACCATGGCTATAACCTGACTTGATCCATGCCTAACCAAACCTGACTCAACCATGCCCAACCTAACTCAACAGTGCCTACTAACCTAACTCAATCCATGCCTATAACCTAACTCAATCCATGCTTATAACCTAACTCGATCCATGCCTATAACCTGAATCGATCCATGCCTAAACCAACCTAACTCCATCATGCCTAAATCACCTACTTTCCATCCATATCAAAGTAACAAATCCATATCTTATCTAACACAATCCATACATCTAATATCTCATAAGCATATTAACACATCACAAAATACCATGAATCTCATCATATAAATCAATAAATGTGTATCTCAAAATACATGCCTATCTCATGGCCATAATCTCAAAAATGTCAGCACGTAGGCTGATATACAATACAAAATGTTATCGGCATGCAGGCCAAACTCATATATACAAAAAGAATGAATGAATTAATACAAACAATCTTCAGCACGTAGGCTAGTATTTGCTCAAAATATACAACAAAATCACTCGTACATCCTCACTATCTTTGGCATGCAGGCCGGTATGTGATCAAAAAAAAATATACAACTATCTTTGGCATGCAAGCCAACATATATATAAAAAATAATCACTAGTATACATCAAAAATCTCGAGGCCACATATTAGACATCTCATCGGATGTCCTCCATCTCTGTGTCCCCTACACCCTTGGCCACATGTGCCCCTACTGGCACATCACCTCACTCTGGTCATCATGCGCTGGTGGCCTCTCCCTGATTAGGCCTCAGAGCTCACTGCCCTCCTGTGCTCTCCACACTATGTGTGTGGGATCTCGTCCTCCCACTAGACGCCTGTTGTGCCCTGTACTCTCCGTAAGAGAGGAAGTCTATCCCAACTGCCATGAGCTAGTCTTGATAGTATCGTGCCTCACCTAGGACATCCCGTAGCCTACATATAGGCATGGTTTTTGGTGGTCCCATAGGTCTCAGCCCATGTACCTTCCCTGTGCCAGCCTGTGAGCTAGGACCAGCTCCTTGTGCCTATGGTGGTGCCCCCTATCCCTGTCCCTATGATGGTGCCCCTATCCTTGTGCATGTATCTGGGCCTGTAAGGCCCCAATCTCTGTTTGATATGTGGCTAGTTGGCCTTGTAAACCTGCCACCTAAGCCAGTATGGTTTCCACCTAACCATCTTTGTCTCCATCTCTTCCATCACCTCCACCCTCTCCCTCCACCGTATGGGCCTGTCGTAGCTCTGCTACCTCTACCTCTGAACCCTCCAGCTATGTTTGCAGTATACCTATCTACGTGATCAGCGTCACTACCTAACCCTGTAGGGAATCTCTTTGCACTGTCATGGTAGCTAAGTCTGGTTGCCCCGGTCTAGGTCGTATGGCTCGTAACTAAGCCACCCACCACTTCCTATACCTATCTGTGCATATGGTGTCACAAATACACTAATCCACTAGTTGTTCCTCCTCTTCTGTAGGCACTTAAGGCTGTGGTAGAGGTAAAGGCCTATCTATGTCATCTCTCCGATACTATGGGAAGGGTGGGGGAATATCCTGTACAAGCCCGAACTGTCGTCAGACCCTGTCTATCGGATTGTCTCATCCTCCCTGACACAACAACCCTATATCCACCTCTCTAGCTAGAGCTTAGCTAGCTCCTCATGCATGTGCCTATATGAGGGGAATCCCACATATGGCCTCCAAATAATGTCCACTCCAGACAACCCCTCCAACAACTATTGAAAATGGGCCACATCGTATGTCGGCCTATCTGACCTCCACTCTCTTGCAACCAGAACCCATCTCTTGTATCCCAACCACACACATCTTGGTGGGAATGCATCTACTTAGGGAATCCCTATAGGTTGAACACAAACTATGTGCTCGTAGGCCCACTAGTGTAGTATAAATGTATAGCACATGATGAACCTGTGCAACCACCCATACGCCCATAACTCTCTGTATAGTTGCACCAAGAATGTTGGTGCCTAGATGAAGTATGTCTCATGTACCATCATATCGTGGAGCACCCCCATCAATGATTGAGGAAAGTGTCCACCCTCTACATCAGGTAGTGTATAGCAGCACACTGCCTCCAACAATAAAACTACTAGCCTCATCTCATCCGAATGGGCTAGGTACATCTTTCCATAGCTAAAACTGGCACTATGGAATCTTAGCTCTGCCACACCCTCAAAAAATATTGTCCTGATTAACTCCTCTGAGGCCTCAGAGAAGAAATATTACACTTAGGCCCCTAATATGGGTAACCTCAAAATCTAAAACACGTCCTCTAGGGTGATCATCATCTCACCCGTCGAAAGGTGGAACATATTGGTCACGGAGTCCCATCTATCGATGAGCACAACCATCAAACTAGATTGCCAAACATCATGTCGATAGCGCCAAATACCACTCAAGCCCACTGTCTCCATGTGCTACAGCTCTAAAGGGCTCACTAAGCCACGCAATGTCACCAATAGTGGCAGAACCTTGTCCCACATATGTAACTATGATCTCCCCTACATCCAATCCAAATCACAACATTAATCTACCTTTACCATGACCATATTCATCCTAACCAACTCCGGTCGTCCTTAAACCAGCATCTATCACCTATTTAGTGACTAATACTGGTTCAACTGTACCAACCATGGTTATCACATAACAGGCATCAGTCACTTGTTAGGTGATCAATCTTGGTTCTACCCGACTGACGTTGGCCAAGCTTGACCGACACCGGTCACTATCACAGAAAAATGCATGACTTCCCAAACCCCCCTTTTTTCTAAAACCCTCCCACCTGTCCCTTTTACCTAACCTACAATGACCTACACTACCCCAAAACCCCTACCCACCCCACCTATCCTACCCTACCTAACCCTCCCTAATTCTTTTTTATATAAACTGTTATTCCCCTCCATACCCGATTTAAATTTTTCCCACCCCAAAAATACATAAAACCACACAAAACCCAAAATAAACAACTATCACAACTTATAATTTATTTAATTCACACTATCAAGTTACGTGCTTACCTCGTCATGTTACCGTCATCTCAGTGGCACGTCTGGTCACTGTACCGGTGGTCTACCTGATCCCTCTCCAGCCTCTGCCATCACAGAATAACTACTTGAAACCTCAACTAATCAACTCTCTCACCCTAATCCCGTGGACCTACTACTCACTAACCCAACCACCATCAAATAACACTACCAGCTCACTGTCCTATTTCCTCTGGACACTTTTCTCACTTTTCTTTCTTTTTTGTCATTTCTTCACTTCACAAATCACAAATGAATAATAAAAACGTAGATTTTTTGTTTTTATACAAAACCTAACCTAACCGACGTCGATTCCCCTTGACCAACATCGTTCTCATGCCCTACCTCACCATCATCAGTTTTCATATACCGACATCGGTTATCCACGACCGCCACCAATCACCCTCACCAACACATTGATCCTACTTTACCATTTTACCCCACCCTCTACCTTTCTCTTTACCCCATCCACCCTTTACCCAACCCATTACCTTCCCTTTCCTAACCTCATCACTTCCTACCTCCATTTATCCTCCTTTGGGGACTTCTTATTATTTTACCTCTTCCTCGGCCTTACCCGTGTTGTGACCTGGATGTTTAGACCTAGACCACTGCTAGTGACCTTTGACCTCATGTCTTCATTATACCTTTTGGCACTATTACCTATGTTGATTGACCTAATGACCTTACCTAGCCTATTGTCATGACCGTTTATCCTGACCCTACCTTTGGTGTACTGGAACATACCTAAGCATTCATGCACCTAACCTATGTTGTGTTTCCTAACCATATCCTATACCTTAAATACCTGATTCACTTCAACCTTTTTTGGATAAACCTATCAACCTTAGACAATGTAGAGTTTGCCTGCTCTTCAACCTGGTAGCGTGCTGCAGTTTATACGTGTGTGTGTGTGTGTTTGACTTTTGCTACATGTGACCCTGACCCATTACCTAGATTGCCTGAGTATACCTTTCACCCCTTTTCCCCTATACCCACTTACCTTTTCCTCACATTTACCTTTTACCAAACCACTTACCGCTTTAGCCTGCTGCCTTGTCAATTCCTAGTTTGAGGGGGATCACCTTCACCCACACATGGGGCAACCACATCTTATTTTTGTTAGCATCACTTACCAATACAAGCTACACAACAAAAAGGGGGAAAATGTAGACACTAAAATTAGGTCACACTCCCCTTTGGTCCCTCGACAAATAAGCACCCTTCATCACATTTACCTAGCCATGGCCCCCTTCACCCCACTAATATTAATTTAATTAAATTAATTAATGCATTATACTCATTATATTTATTATTTAAATATCTTATTTAAATAATATCCACACATATAGTTCACTTAGACACCTCACCAAGCCAACTCAACCTAAGACCTATTCTTAGCAAGTTCCCATAACTAACTAAGACTTACCCAAACCCTAAAAATCAATGCCTACATTCCCTCTAACCACATTCCCGCATGCTCACAAGAGGCTTCCAGTCTAATCCATGGGATAATGACATGAGATCCAAGGAAATCAAGAGGATCTCCCTAGTTTAGTAAACCTAGGAAATCCCACCTTGACCGACGTCGGTTACCCCTAACCATCACCAGTTAAGCCGGACCACCATCGGTTACCCCTTTTAACCCCTAAAACAACCTTATTCTCAAGGTTGGAACTTTCAAGTTGGAATTGGAAGAAATAAAGAGGAGAGTTGATGAAGCAAGACCACATCTCAGAGAGATAACACATCTTCAGAGAGCCAATTCCAATGATTGCAAACTCACATCCAAGGAAGGAGATTGAGCATCTTCTCTGATGCTAGCCATCCCAACCATGATCTGATCTATCCAAGCAAAGAGGAGTGTACATACAGCCCATGCAATAGCTTTTCTTCAGTTGGTGGTCACTTGAAACCCTCAAACTCATTATCAGCACCTCCATTCCTCACACACAAACATTCAGGAACGAAATACAAGTAAGTACAATATCATACTTCCCTGGTTTATTTCATTTCATTCATCATTTTATCATCCATTATTTATCTTACTCCCTATTGACCTTCTCCAAGTTTTCACCTCCATAGACCCCCTAAAACCTCACAAAAACACACCCAGTCACCCAATACCTCATTCCCAACCAACCAAAGCCATTTGTGCAATCACAAAGGAGACCCAAAACCCATTTTGTGACATTTCTAGATCTCACAGTAACCGGCACCGGTTATACCTAACCGTCGTCGGTCACCCCTGACTGACACCAGTCTCTGTGTTTTCCCACACAACTTTAAATAGAGACCTACCCACCTAATTTTATCTCACCCTCATTCCCTTGTGACCTACCCGAGACCCTCACCAGACCTGAATCTAGAATCTAGTACCACACCAATTGATCAGAGACCTTACCCCTAGAACCATAAGCCTTCAGATCTCTATTCTAGCTTAGCCTGTTAGATTAGATCTTTTCTTATTGTATTTTAAGTGAGATACCTAAATCATTTAAAACTACAATAGGATTTACTTTGTTTACAACATTAAATTGTTTTAAAACAGTGGATTGATTGCCATCTAGGAAGTATCACACTTCCCAGATCTAGCACATGCTAGGAAGTTCACTGCCCATATTGTTTAACTCTTTCTGGTGGTCTTGTTTTAATTACATGTAGTTTCTCCTAGCCACAATCAGCATAAAGGAAGTTCTCCAATCAAATGTTGATGGATTCAACTGATCATACGCATGCAACAACCCATCAACCAGCATTTAAACAGGTATTCCTCTATACGCCCGTTACCCTATTTGTTTCATCAATATTCAAAGAAATGATCTAAGAAAAGGTGAAACAATGGAGTTTCACACCCCTGGTGGGACCCATTTCCTTAGGGTTCCTTGCTGAGTGTAGTTTATTAATGATTGATAGGAAAAGGTAAATTAATAGACTGTGTTTGTTTGCCCTTTTGGAAAAAGTATTACACATTAAAAAATTTCTAGGGAAATGGTAACATGTATCTTTTTCTAGTTCTATTTGCTCAAAGGAAATATTCTCACATTTTGGTGCAATTACTTCTTATGTTTTCTAGCATAGTGAAATATAGAGCAGTCAGGACCTTCAATGTTGATCATACACAATTTCAACATATGGCAGGGGAGGAAACATAAGTCTCATGTGCATTCTAAACCAAGGACCATGATAAACATTAATTGAGGATGAAACTTATAGTAACATGCTCCATGATCACGTGGCATAAAAAATAATCATGAAAGTGGAGATAATGCTTAATTCAATCTTATATTCAATTTGGGCTCTAAAATAAGGTGCATTGATCTATGTCATAACCATGGGAGCAATTAGTCACAATACAAAATTGAGGGACAAAACTAGGTATGCACATTCAAAAACATCTCAAAGTAAGAACTTTCTTATGGTTCAATGGATCGTAGAAACAGTGTATCTTCCCACGGTCATTAGTCTTTCGAATTAAAATCATACACAGATAAGAACTGAATAGTATTCTTAGAAAGATTAACATACTTAAGGGACCTCCACCTTTTAATCTAGGAAGTCGATCTGATCTAAGTAAAGAAGGTAATCCCCAAGTGGTATAGTACCAATGATGTCTAAAATAGGGTTCTGTACTTTGATTGTAACAATATCCTGGTACATACCTTTTTACCATAGCCTCGTTGGAAGCAAACATACAATTTCTAGTGTCACTCATTGCAGTTTAGGAAAATTTGTAAAACTATCTTGCATTTCATTCTGGGTGAAGACTCGTATTGAATTATCTTTCCTTCATTGTGTTGATATGGTAACGGGACCCCATTCATGAAGACATAGATGATTTTGGCTAAACCAAATAAGTAAGTAAAATTATTCATTGGGGCAATTGTAGTACAAAATCACAATAATCTTTCTTAGTGTCCTATTCTTCACAAATTTTAAATGGGCATTTTATGCAGGTGTCGAAAGTCATAGTTTCTTTCTTTCATTTTTCAAAACTTTGCATAATCCTCATCATAAAATGGTGTATCGCCATGACCAAACTTATGCAACCCTACCCCTGGACTAACATCTTTCCACAAGATTAATTGCTGTCATGGGGAACATTCTGGACATGTTTCTAGAAATGACATTTTCCATGTAAGCATTTTATAAAAGTCACTAGGGCATTTTAAATTTCACATTTGTTAAACATTCTTCGCAAGGATCCCCTGAGTTCATGACCCATTTGGTCCAACTAGAAAACATTCAGATAGGTTGGACCCTCTTCACCATTAGAAAGTTCGTTTAAGATAAATGACCATGCCACCTACTGTACTTATTGTAATTCTAGATCTATTTTTCCAATGCGAACTCAAAACGGTGAGGGACTCATCTATTCATGAACACTTCCACAACCAAGTTTTGAGTGAAAAGATCCTTAACCTAATTTTTTCATGACTTTTTAGGACCACAATATTCCTAGACTTGTAAAGATCTATCCTAGAATGTGGCTTTCTGTCAAATTAAGGATTAGATTCCTTACCTATTTTAATATCCATTTATGTACAGGGTTGACCAGAATCTTCCAATCCACATGTTTTTGATTTTTCAACCTGGGCCACCACATGTAACATCCTCATTTTAGACAATAGAACAAGTCGATTTTTTTTTTGATAATTGCATCCTGGTTCTAAATACATAATTTAGAACTCACAAATCAAATAACCATTCATATAACAGACAACCATATGCAGCTGTAATGACTCGGAGTACCTCCGATCTATTCATTCCATGACTCGGTAATCTACCGATCTATTCATGAGTAATAAGAGTTGGCGTTTTTATTTAACACTTCACTCTTGCGGTTCTCTTCCCTAATCTGGGATTCAGAATGCTCTGTCCAAGGAACCTAACTGAATAATTGTTACCATTATTCATCGGCATCTCATCCCTTAGACTAGGTGAATTAGGACAACGCAATCAGCAGCTTGCGATACTTTGGCCAAAGATTTGAAACATACTGTTTATGTCTCGTATTCCTTAACGGCATACTCGTCAATCTGGAATACGTCCTTCACCCCATTCTTATGTTATATAGAATGTCTTATACTGACTACTGTCAGTCCTTCCTTTCACAACTGAATCACTCGGAGGCAGATTAACAAGGTGATAATGTTATATGGATGCCCACGAGGATTAGGGATATGGTGACATACTGGTTCAACCTTGCAGTTCAACCAGTGTGTCATGATACCCCGAATCTCCTAGGCAGCCTTATAACATGACCACGTTCTTAATCGGTCCCTGAGTAACTCGTGCGAAATCAAGTGTAAATCTTAGCGATCAATGCAAAGGGTGTCGCCATAAGTCATCTGCATTGTTGTAACTTCGAGAAGATCCTAATCTTCTCGGAGGTACAACCCTGCAGTTGACTTGTGTCGTCAACCTTTAAATCCGCCTCGAAAAGATCTACTCAACAACAAGCGTTACGCACTTGAGTTTAAATTACTTTAAAGACTTTTCCCTAAGGTTAGCCTTTCCCGATCCCTGGATTCTTCGTCTTAAGACGACCCTCCTCTATAAAACCCATTACATGGTAGAGATATTAAGGTCAAGTTCTCATCAAGGAGTCATTAGAATACACCTGATTCTAAAACAACAGAATTGGACAATATCTCATAACCTTTGCTTGAGATTGCCATCTGAACTCCATTTGATTGTATATCAGTTCTCTTAACTGAATTTATATCATACTTATTAGTATAAAGATATAAATGATTAAGAATCCAATTTAATATTGTCCTGTCATACTTAGGACTAGGGATTAGTAATTTAATCCAGCTTGTTTAGCGTTCTCTTTAGGCTCATTTTTTTTTTTTAACCTATCTTCTAGAAAGACAATTATTTAAATTCCAATATTGCTTTCGCTAGAACAAATTAGAACTACTAAACACTCATAAGAATTCAATCTCATTTTCTTGTAAGCTTTCATTGTCAATCACAAAAGCATCCATATTATACAATGATAACAATGCCCCTTCGTTATATAAACCGAAGAAGGTCAACTATCAGAAATAGAATACAACACATAAGTATCAAACACTTATTTCCATTCCTTTCAAAACTATACAATTACATTTTATGCAAGCAGCATACTTGATACAATGCTTAACGGAAAAGAAACATCTTTTCCACATATAGTACATTTATAAAATCAAGCTGTAATTCATTATAAATCAAATTAAACAATCTGATCAGCCTGTCAGATCTGCATTGCTTTTACCTCTTACGGCAACCATCTGCAAAAATAGTCAACATGAGTCAGTTCAATGAACTGAGCATGATAAGCACTAACTTTTAAAACAATTGCAATCCATCAATTGTTTTCATTAAACACCCTGTTTAAATGAGATCAATAATCCAAATAAGTAAACATATTCAGACTATGCCCTTGTAATACAAAATGATTACAAATATGTAACTCTATCATTGTTACAAAATAGTCTTAATCACTTTCTAATATTTCATCAAATATTAAGAAATCAAGGAACGAATGTACACAAACAATCATTGAATCCAAAATCACAACATTGGTCAGATCGTTTCATTCATCCAAAAGGAAAATATCATAACAATTCGGAATTCCACCAATATGTTACAAACACAATTCCCACTGTTAGACAGATATCAACAAATATTAAAAAAGAAGAGAAAGAACAAATCATTCATACTTCCTTTCACATAAGTTCACTACTGTACCATCTACCACATATGAAAAACATTCATCCAGTAAGTATACGAACAAGTCCGACAAGCCACAGGAAGAATCACTGTTTTAATAAGAAATAAAACACAACAAAACTCCTTACAGCCCGAGTTCAACAATCAAGAAACCCAGTATATCAACCTTAAGCCCAATACAGTTCAATTTTACTACAGTATGCCTTAGGAAATCAAGGATGTTTCCCATAAAGCTGTAAACAACCTTCATTGCATTAAGCACTCAAGAACCACACAGTAATACCGAAACATGCTCAATCTCAATCAGACAGGAGTAAACGGAAAGAATACAACCACAATCTATTCTTACCTTGGCGCATGCAAACTCTAAAGTATGGTATTCACGACTCACTTCAAAGCAGAGCCAGAACACGAGATAAATCATGCTCAAGGATCAAGAAACAGTGACAAAGACAGTGTCCAAATGATCAAAGTTCAAGAAAGAGACAGAAGTACACAAGTTACCATTCAACTGGCATGAATTCAAATGATTCAACACAAATAGTAACAATTCAAACAATTACAGATGAAATTCATACATGACCTATTCATTCAAGCCAAGATTATACAAGATGTCAGGCAAACTATTCACAGAAATCTTTGATTTCAAGGCCAAATAACATCAACGAATCTGTTCAATCTAGGCTTATACAGAGATCAAAAGAAACAAGATTATTCCCTCCACAGAGTCAAATATTCAGAATAAACCCCAACAATTAAATAAATCTGTAAATCATTCAATCGACACTGTCCATTCTGTCAATTTTAACGATTTTATACTCATAACCGCTGAATCCCAACAACAGTATAAAGATAAACTTAGTTGATAAATCCTTCTATGCCAAAATAAACATGGCAATTCATTCAGAAAAAACAAATGTAAGCAAATCGAATACCCATTTCAAACAAGGAATTCAACTGAGCCTCTTCAAAACTTTCGAACAGCTTACACAAAAGAAACATGCAAATGCATATCAGGGAGTCTATATCCATTATTTATTACAAATAACAGAGGTCGAATTTCAAAACAAGACCTGTTACCTCTACAAGATTCCACGAAAATCAAATTAACAAAACTCAAGGATGAATCTACATTCTCAGCAGTGGACCAGCAATATACGATTCATTCAATGGACTCCACTGAGTCATTCAAATAAAGTATACATATATCAATATTGTACACTGTCAACAAATTAATCCCGTTACCACAATAACAAGGAAAAACAACTTCCACTGGGTCGTAAGACTATGGTAACACAATAGTTACCTGTTCCCAAACAAATTTAGAAAGACAAAACGAAACCCAAAAAGTATCATTAGTCACTGTCACCAAAAACCACGACAGAGCTTACAAAATTCAATAAAACACTGATCAATCAAACAGTCCATCAGTATCCCTTCCGACTGTTTCCACAACAAGAATCGACGACCAAAAATCGACAACATAACAGTGGCCTATACCCACACAAGTATATTCATGGGCTCACGCCGAACAGGCCGAGCATTCATACTTTTCATATAAATATCTCACATATTTAAGCCAGAATGCAATACACAAAGAAATAGAGCCACAGTTCGAATTTAATAAACACCCATCAAGGGAAATTGAAAAAATCGAACCAGAAGAGATACAGTACCAAAAATCAAACAAGATCTCCATAGAAAATCATCTATTTTCTCAAAACATTTGAACAGAGTTGTTCTAATGAAATCACTTGAAAGACAGCAAGATTTTTAAAGGTTAGGGCCTAACATGCCTGGATTTTTGATCAAATTTCCGAAGCAGACCACTGGAAGAGCTCAAACTTCCTTTTCCTTTTCCAAGATTAGAGCGACCAACAAAATTTTGCTATCTCCATCACATATATATTCTCCTTGCCAGAGAAAAGAGCTAGATAAGTTCATACTTGCCATGCAACACAAAGAGAGACTGGTGCGAAGAACCAGTGAACAGGCAGAGAGAAAACTGAAAATCGCGACAAGCCAAACAAACCCACAAACTTCCCGTTTGCATGCCTTCTCGCGAGTTCCGAGCTCGACTTCCGAGAATATTGAATGCCATTAAACCAACTTTCCCGCTAAACTCCACTTCCACCGACCGCCAGAATTGGCGACAGTCAAACTAAAATTCAAGTCCATTTCCAAACTTGGCGACCTGCCACGTCGGCACAGGTTAGCCGTCGCTTAAACCTCCGCCATGACCTGTCCCTCATCCTTATCCCATGCATTAATGTCATAGAAAATGCCGCCCATGGTTCGCACCCCTCCATAGGCCCCTTTACATTCTCCTCATAGTTAGGTTAGTATCTTAGGTTAGAATTTAGGATAACACCTATATCTAACCAATTTACATAGATACTAACTTAGGACATTAACACATAGCCTAGGTCTAGGTTAGATTAACACTAATCTAACCCCTAGGTTAGGTTTAGTTTTAGGTTACTAATCATTTAATAATTCCAGTTAGGTCTACCTTCCTGTACACTCAGAAAAGACCTATATCATACCTTCTTGAACAGGGTTAGCTCCTGTTCTGCTGCAGAATCGTATGTAACTGAATTATTACCTGGTCCACGATCGAGACCTTCCAGATATACTTCGATATCGGGAACCAATTCATTTCACAAGATCAGCCTGAGTCATACTCCTGACCAGCTTATTCAATGCTTCTATACCTTGCAACCTGTTCAAGGTCTGTGATCTTTAATTCATCACGAACAAACTTAAAGCATTACTTGGATCAATTCCACTGATCCAAGACTAGATATTATAGATGGATAACTCTATAATTCATTCTGAGATCAGATTAATACTCAGATACAAAATGAAATAAATAAAAGAGTCTAATCATATTCTGACTCAGTCAAGATCTGCAATCTACAAGAAATTACAGTACATATCAAGCATGATTTCTAAATCGAGGAACACATCCATATACAAGAAATCACATATCAACACTTGTATGCTCAGGAGAAAGTAACAACAGTTCAGGGTGTTACATGCTTCCCTCCTAAAAAGATTCATCGTCCCGATGAATTACATATTAGCTTTTGAGTCTCATTGTAAGAGGGATTATAGTCCCTAGATGACAACAAATGGACTGGATTTTCTCCATTGTGCATCGTCATAGATTGTCAGTAACCAAATTTTCTTATAATTTCAATGATGGTCAAACAATACAAGGTTTCCAAAGTTCATATGACAAAGTCCACAATACTTTATACTAAGACATTAATCCTCTTTTAAACTTTCCACTGGACGTTAACAATAAGTTGAACAACTAAAAAGGTTTCGAGCAAAGGAACTTCTCAACTGAGGTTGATGACAAAAGTCTACAAATCTATTCCTCATCTACACGCAAAAATCCATCTGCAACAAATTTTTCCACAAGAGTCAGTTCACGAGAACTGAGCAAGATAAGGCTACACAAAACCACCATAACTATTATCTAACAATACCACAAAAGGAAGCACTTTATTACAAGAATTGGTTCAAACCTCTAAACACTACCAACACATCAAGTTATAATAAAGTCTCCATCATGCCAATCAAAGAAGGAGAAGACCTTGTACTTCAGTTAGGAGCAAAAGCAACGAAAGTAACAATCGTATGAGAATGGCCCTTGGCCCTATAAGGAGAAAATAAACAATCTAGCAAAGAACAGAATTCCCATCAAGTAAGTAAATAACAATAATTACAAGATTGAGATTTGATATATATACCAACCATCTAGAAAATTTATCAAAGGTACCATACGCATAGACTAAAATAATATATTTCTAAAAGAACAAGAGTTGATCGGCCCAAGAAAGGGGAACCACGGGTTTCAAAAATTAACACAAAAAGCCATGTATAATTGAGTTTCAAACCAGAAATCAAATAGAGTATACACACAACATAAGTTTCGAAGTGAAGGCAAAGTATACTAGTTTTGACCATTAACTACAAGATTCTCCAATCATCCAAGAAGGGTCAAAGTCTTACAGGCTAGTAGCAAGCATGCAAGAGAAGAAGGGAGTTCCGTCACACAAGAGTATACAATAATGTCATCAACAAATTTTATAACACTAAAGATTTGCAAACCGCCACTACAATACTAATGTTTGGTTAATTTAAAATAAATTACTCATTTCCCAAAACAACCATATTTTAAGGCAGACCCTAGGTAACACAGTCAACCGTCACACATAGATACAAACATAATTTCTAAGTGACATTATCAAAACAAAACCTTCCACTATGAATCCATAAGACTATCAAATGAAAGATGATTTTTTCCCGAAGATTAATTCACATTTAAGGAAATTTCCACCACAAACTATTAAGGTAATTACGTGCATAAAAACCCACCAATACTAATTAGTAGCGTTAACATTACAAAGGAGAAAATAATGCAAGTTAGGAAAATAGAAGAGCGCCACCAACAATAATTCTCAGAGGGGGATTAGACCAAAACTATTCTAGTGTCAATGAGGTACTGGATTCGCACAATGAAACATCCAACTTAGTTGATCTGAAAAGTTAGTTATGTTTCAAGTTGATAGGGATGATCAAGGTACTTCTTGAGGATGGCCTTAACAGCCTAGAAACAAGGTGAAAGATAATATAAGAGTCTAACCATGCGAGATGGAAAACACATTGCACACAACCCTTTTCATTTTACCAGTTTTAATACCAAAACTCTAAGCTGGCTAGCCCACGCATTGCTCACACAATCCTACAACCTTTCTTTCTCGATGCCAAAAGGTTATCAAAGGGACTTGCGAAGGAGCTAAATAAAAGCATCAAAAGACAGCTTGGGTTCTAGGGAGGAGCTTCATAGTTATCGTAAACATACTTCCATGCTATCGAAAATACTAGTCTTATCAACATAATAACTTGCAACTCAATCACAGAGAAGAATTAATACATAAGAAAACAGACGAAAGTATATCATTCAAGTAAGAGAAACATAACACTTCGGGGAGAGGGCACACCAATCCTTTCGACCAACATACTGACAACGATAAAAGCTGAAACAAGAAGAAACAAGCAGAAAGGGGAAATATCCCATCATGACATCCAACTGACAAATCAATGCAAGGAAACAGTGTTTCGATTTCACAATAATTTTAAATAAAATAGCAGTAGAAAAGTGTATAAATATCTTGCCTTTTTCTCTAACATCCAGTAGGTTTCATGGACACCGCCCGGATCAGCAACAACATAAGCCAAATTCTGTTTTCTTCAAGCTCGTTTGGCACCCAAACATCAACCATCTTCACGTTGGCACATGTAGGAGTTCACGGCCAGGGTGGGTGGTCTAAAATGACTTGCCAACATCCTCCCAACACTTTAATGTTGCCAAAATTAGCTCCTAGAACCTCTGTAGGCCCCATTTTTGGCAATTGAACTTGATCCTTCGTCATTCATCCAACCCCTCCACCATCTCCATATGCATCTAATTGTTGATCTGATTTGGACCTCCTAACCTTGATGCTCTCATATTAGGAGTAGCCCTAGTTTGAGACGAAGCAAAAGAAGATGGCTTTAAAAAGTAGAAAAAAAAAATCTCTTGGTAAAAACTCCATATCCAAAAAAAAAAGTCCCTAGACTCAGCATCCTCAATTACCAGGCATGACCAGTCACTAGATTGATTCACCAAGCATTACCAATACTCTCTACAAGAACATTTCCCTTTTATTTAAAGTGATGGAACCACTTTGCCTCTCTCACTTGCAAATTTATGTTGCAACAATATTGGACAAACCTGGTGTAGTGTGGCAGAGGAATACTTTTACTGCCCTGTTCACTCAGCACATGTTCTGAATCTGACAAATATCCTGCTACCTTCATCTCCCAAGACATTTTCTCCAACATTGCATAGATCTGCCTATGCCATCCGTACCAAAACATCGTAAACCGCAGTGTCTCCATGGGGAATTCACTCAGGAACTTACCTAAAACAGAATTTGATGATTCCACTTGAACAGGATTCAATCCATCCCTTACGTCAGGCAGAGCATGTCCAAAGAAAAACAGACATAGCATATGCCAAATAAGATGTACTGTTGCCTCCTTGTGAAGCTCTACAGACCTACCATGATTCTCTCGTCAGGAGGCCGTTCAAACAGAAGCTCCATTTTGCTGCGACTCTTCGCCGCCTTTGTCTTCCTCTACAATGGGAAATTCCTTCATCCTTGCTCCTCGCTTGAATTTTTACATGCCTGCCAAGGCCATTTCCACCTAAAAAGGCATGTATCGTAAGTGAGCAGTTTGACCGGGCACACTTACATAAACATTCTTTGCTGAACTCATTGACATTTTCGAAGGCTTAGTAGAGCGGAAGAAATGAAGACAGCAAGGCAATATGTGCTTCGTGAATATTCTGATATAAAACAGATCTGCCTCTATGAGATACTCTTCCATGAGTTACAACGTAAAACAAGTAAGAAATCAATAAAGAATCTTAGCAATAACTTTCATCAGGTCTCCTGGTAATACTCTCACTGTCACATAGTCGATTTTAATAAAAAATGTCTTGAAGGAGAAACCATCGAATTTGAGGATGCATTCAATACTGAGCAGATCTCTTTTCAATATTAGTTGGACAACCTGCTTGCTAGAAGCGCTCAAAAAGGCTTCTATATACTGCAAAACATGCCTTCTGCCTTAACCAATGTGCAGGCTTTGTTGTGGATTCCCAAACAAGAACACACCTCGAGCACCCAAGGACACGTTTGGAACAGGAAAGGAACAGCAGCAAGGAATCACGGCCAAAACAAAAACACGTGGTCCACTTTTCCCAGCCGTCACAAAACCCCAAGAACAAGCCAAGCAACCTCCTTGGGCATCACCATACAGCATTCGTCACCATAAAGGATCCAAAAGATATCCAGGTGAGGAAAAACGTTTACTCCACTGACTCCCATCTCCCTCATGCAAGGACAGAAAACATAAATTTCCACCCACTTCCAGCTACAACCTAGTTGACTGCATATCTTACTTCAATTTCCATCCTGATATGCCACACAATTCTTATGTTTTCATTTAGAGAAAGATTTTATTATCTAATTAAGGCCAATCACCCTTGTGGTCAATTAGGAAAAATGGTCCTACTGTTGACAATTCAAGTATATCTTGTCTTTTAGGAAGATAGCTATAAAGCCATTCATTTACCCATGATTTGAAGCTTTCACAAGACATAATGATTACCTCACGATCCTGGCTCTGAAAGGCATCTACCGTAATGATATATTTGCACCTTTTCCTTCATCAGATTTGAGGACAACATCAAACTCTCGGTGCAAACATTTCAGCTGTAGCTTGTAAGGTGTGATAATTCCCACAGAAACCTTTATGCCTACCAACTCAATGTGACTCGTATGAAGAAGCTCATATAATTGCAAAGCTAGGCAAGGGAAAAAATATAAAGGCTACATAGGCTAGGAGAAGAGTAAGATAAATGTTTTCTTCATATCAGTTGTGGAAATGCATTAACTGCACAAGACTAGCCACAACGACCTCCTCCTTCCAATCTCACGCAAAAGGACAAGGACGTAACCACGAAAAATCGATGCCGAATATCCTTCAGGGCATTACATAAGTTTGTGCAGAATTTGTACAGGTGCATTTGTTCTTTGTTCTCCAATATTTATAGAATCAAAAGAGCATCCGTTGGAGATCTAATGCATCATGTTGTATAGGTGTCGGAGAAGATCACAACGTGAAGCACTTTGTCTTTCCATTCTAAGTTTTGTGTAGAAAGGGGATTTTCTGCTCGGAGGGCTTAAAGTGGTTGGTTGAAAAGGCTTTAGAAACTTTAAATGAAATAACCAGCCATGGAATGTCTTATTATCATGCAAGATATGTATTCAAAGGGTGTTCTAAATGAGGTTGTAATTTTTCCCAAGAAAATACCCAGCTAAGTGTGGCCACATGAAATGCAACCATTTCTTGGTATATATGATTGGGGTACGCTATCGCAAAAGAAAAGGACTTAGAAACTTTCAGGTTGATGCACATTGTGGGAACTTAGAAAAGGCTATGGAATGGTATTTTTCAAACGGGGAAACCACAACCAAACTGTGTCTAATGGCTGATATTTGTGTAGAATTATCTAATCATTTTGCGGAATGGGTATAAAATCCTTCTAGAAAATGGTTTGGGAGAGAAAAATGACACCTAATGGTCTTCTCTAATTCTTGATAAGCATGCGGATTGTCTGGTGGAATGTTGAAAGTGTGTGGGAGTCTTATGGAATGCGGGTAAACCCTTTTGGAGCAATACTTGCACTAGAGACCCTGGTATTTCCACGCATGGTCTCCTTACCTTTATCTCTTATAATTTTCATATAATTTGGTTATTCATTTCCAATAAAATAAAAGTATTCAACTATTAGATACTCAAAAAATTAGACCTCATGTTTTGCTACCAACAGAAAGTTATAATTTGACCCTCAACCGTGTCATGACCACAACCTCTTATATTGCTAAACTCAGGGTTTCAAAACATGGTACTCGTGTCCATTTGTTTTTGCGAGAGCTAGACAAGTTAACTAAAACAACCATTTCTTTCTACCTTGAAAAGTTAGAAAAAATGCAATTTCTAGAGACTTATCATAAAAACACTTTGAACCCAGTAAAGGAGATGTCAAATGTCATATGTGTTCTTTGTTGATGTAGAGAGTCACATCAAGCATTAGCTTAACCTCGTTGGCCCACTTGCGATCTTGTCGTCGCTTCATCTAGGAGCCCTATTACTTTGTGGAATTCACACTTTTACATTAAACTGCCAAAACATAAAATTTGGATTTTGTTTTGGTTCGCCATGTGAAGCTTGTGCAATGAAAGACTTTCCTGCCTTCGCGAACCTTTAATATTTTTACCGAAAAAAAAGCTCTGTAATTACCATGGAACCATCAGTTTGAAGACTGAAAATAATCACTCTTCTAGTTAGTTTTTCAATGGTATTTTGTAGGCCTTCAGCCATAGTTTGACTAGTGTAATACTGGACTAATTATTGATAATAAGGTGGCTCCAAAAAACCCGTTGCTGTTTAAAACCCATTTACCAGTTCTCAGTCCCCTCAAATTGGATGAATTCTCCATATATAGGGGATCTTGTAGGAAACTTCTCATTGCGCATTCATCGATCGATCAAAGTTTTGGATGTGCTTTTCTGAGCCCTTTAATAACTTTTGATTATTTGCAACTAGTCCAATTATGACCGATGGCCTTGTGAGAAATGGCCGCCAATTGTAAACCCTTCGCCACTTCTGAATTCCATCAGTTCATGTGAAATTTTGGTGTAATAGGGGGACATGTTAGAAACTTACCCATGGGTTTTTTCTCATCAGAAGGCAACATTTGAAAGTGGATTCATAGCCTGAAAGCAGGAAAAGGTAAAAAAGAAGTTGTAGGATTGAAAACCTCATTCGGTTACCCAGCTCTTGTGGAAAGTTCCTGGATTTAACACTTGTAACTAACTGTTTGAAAACTCTATCATATGACTTGTGTGAAATTGAAGTTTTAGCTAAATAGAGGTTATCTCTCTCTCCTTGTTTAAATAAATGAAGTGAATTTCCACCTTCGAAATGAAATAAATGTGTCTCTAACACTCTCCTTTTGAATGCAAATTATTATTATTACGTAAATGAAAAAACTAAAAACATTATATTATGATAGATCTAGGTGGATTTCATGCCAATGATTTATCACTGATTTGCTCACAAGGTTTTGCAGCATGGAAGTAAAATGACGAAAAGGTGTGGTGTAATTCATTGAACTAATTATTGTAATTTATATATGTTATTGGAAAATGTAATATGTAAATGTAATTGCCACAACCTCAATAGAAAATTTTATATTTTAAATTTGTAATAATTTATGTATGAGATGCTAGTTTTAGGGATTCCTTGGGAAATGTGCAATTAATCATAGGTTTCATTTTTACATAGATCAAATTCAGATTTATGTATAGTAAAAACTATGGATATATATGTTAAATGAATTTGAATTTAATATGTTGTAGTACTTTTCCAATGTGCAATAGATGATTAAATAATTGGTGTTGTGTCTCTTGAGTTTCTTGACAATCTAATAAAGATATCTAACCACAACAGTCAACCCTAAAGTATAAAATTCGTGTTTATAAGTACCTAATGGTTCCTATGAGATTTCTCTTAAAGGCATAGAAAACACTAAAACCTTACAACAAAATATAAATCCTTACACTTGATAACATGGGGCATAGTGTGATTAAATAAATAAGATCATATCTTACAAGTATGTGGGACTATCATCATAGCTTGATGGCCACTTGAGAAAGTCATCCTTCACAAACCAGACAAATAGGTAGTGACATGGTAAACATTATCCAAAGTATGTGGTTCCCTTCCAGGATTGGAAAACATGTGTGAGTAAGGAGAATGTTATTTTTAGATTACAGGTAATGCTCATGGGTACCAACATTAAACTTGGATGATGAGTCACAATCCAAGTCTCTGATTAGCGTGGAGAGACAAATGGAGCTATTTGACAATTGAAGCATCAGATTATCCTTCACATGACTTAAAATCGTGTTAATGATCTCCTTAATTCCTTGCAAAGAACAAATGAGGTTACCTGCGATTACTAGAAAAATCACACCTTGGTCTTTCATGGGTTAGAAGGTTGTTTAATGCATATATTTGTTCTCTCATGAGTTAAAATCACATATAGTGGGGCAAGAGGACAATAAATGCCTTTGATACAATTAGAATTAAAACTTCACAAACCTTGCATGATTAAGGGAAGTTAAATTTTGGGTGGAAATTGTTAATAACCAACCCGTTCTCAAATGCAATTTTATTTTAAATATAAGTTGACTTAAGAGAAATGTAGAAACAAAAAAAATCTCCTTACCCCTTAAATCACAAAAGTGCCTAGTTTCCCTTTGTACCCGAGTGAGTGGCCCAAAACTAAACAAAGGTAGTAAGTGATATTCCTTGCTGAATGATCTCATGGTGGGATTTAACCATGACACCTTGGAATTGTATTTGATCGAACTTATTGCAACAGGTTTTTAATACTGCACTGGTAATTTTAGAGCAAAGATAGTGGGATGTCTTGTGGTAGGTCTACACTCCTTGTAGTAACGAATCTATTAGTGAAGCCCATAATTATTTGAATATTTGTTTACAATTGTTATAAAAAAATGCCAGACTAATGAGACCTTCATACCCAAATTGATTCTCCCTCAGAAGCTGAGCAACATCACAGTTTTGACAGGAAGCTTAGAGACAAGCAGAGCATGTTGTGTGTCATTTTGTAGCTGGGGAAGAAATGCAGCTTGCTCTTTGTCACTCAGATGTGGAGAAATGGGTAGCACCCTTAAGAGGATTTGATCTATCCTCACTACTTTATGGTTGTGCCTTTCAACCAGGGTGAGAGGACCCTTTTGTAGCCTGTTGTTTGTGGAGGAGATGGAGATGTCCTTCTTTGCAAAGTTATTAAGAAGACCTTGAAGAAAACATGATCAATACAACAAAAATCTAACTCTCACGAGTTGTCACCCTAGATAATGGAGATATTTTCTAAGCAAGGTTCAGGCTACTAAAGACAATGAAAACCTGATTGCTTCTACATGTTTTGGTAATAGAAATTATGCATTTGTACACACACAGGACAAACAAGGGTAGTATGGGTAGGATTGGTTGTTTTTAAATGAATTTTGGTGGGAGGTGAGGCAGAGTGGACTTTGATTCACCAGATCTTTGAGAGATTTTACAAAAATGGAAGGCTTGACCAACAGAATGCTTCAGAATAGCTAGAATGTTCCTTTAACCAGAAGGTGTGCTTCAATGGAGGCCCAGATCAACACGTTTTCACACAAACTTTAAGAATCCAAAATGAAGGCTCAAATTGAAAAACTTAATTAAACATTATCAACCTTTGTTTTATCATGCCTAAGATACCCTCAAAGGCTAACAAACAATCTTAATCATCATGCTAGGAGTAAAGTGATTTTAAATTTGTTTATTTCACTATCAAATGAAAGCTCTTCTGATAAATGAAATTGCAAATGCCACCAAACTATCACAAAGCTAAGATCTTGTGTGATTCACAAAGATTTCAATGTAAGATTGCAATGGGAACAAGAAAAACTATTTGCAGACATTCAGAGATGAAGCAGACACAATTTTTCTCAAAATCAACACAGATTTACTCAAATTTGATTAAATTTATCAGCAGGGGAAAGTTTCTAGAACAATCTCAGAGCTTGTCAATGGCTGTACACTCGCAACCACCTTGACATGATCAAATTTAACACAAAAAGAAATAAACAGGTTCCTCAGATAATGTCTCTGAGGAAAGATGGGCTATGTCAAACTTTTCTCTCAGGAATTAACTTCCGACCAATAACACTCCAACCATTTGCATGAATAATTCATGCAATTTATAACATTTCATTTACAACAAAGTTTTCCTCCCAAAACCAAAAACATTCAAAGCACCATTGCATGTTACGACCTTGATCGTGACTCCCAGAATCAGATTTGTAAAAAAGTTGTCAGGTGTGCAGAGGGAAAATCTCTCCAAATATTTCCAGCATTCAATTCTTCACCTGGTAAGTCATTCTTCATCTCACGCGCCAACTACTTCCTCCTCCAATCTGTCAAATCTAGTTCTTTGCATGCCAAGGAAGGAAAACTGGAAAATCAGATCGAGGCCAATAGTCAGATCACATCTTAATGGTAAAAGACATTTTCAGATTTTTTTCCCACCAAACCAAGATATCAACAGGTTTCTTGCATGCCAAGGAAAGAAAGATCAGGTCGAATCCGATAGTCAGATTACATCTTTAATGGTAAAAGACATTTTCAGACCTTCCCCACCAAACCAGGATATCAAATTAATGTTCCTCTTCATTTGGCATGTAGGAGACTCCAAGAAATGATAAAAAACCATAAAAATTCACATCCCCAGGAGCTTTGGAGTAAAAATGGTAGAAAATCAGATACAGATGCATAGTTGCCATCAATTTCCCTTTTGAATTTGGACCATCCACGTGGGAGATCCGAGTTAAGATGGGCCTGGGGGTTCCTTTTTACTTTTTACACCTTTTGGAAAAAATGCAAAATTTCTCAATTTTCATCGCCCCTCCACCTTTGAAAAATGGGCTTGACACGTGTCCTAATGTGGGTCCCAGCGGAACCATGGCTCAATTATGCTATTTTACCTATTTTGGGAAAAAAGAAAATTTTCCAAATTTCCCCCGAGAGTCCCTGCCTCCACCTTTTGAATTTTCAAATTGCCACCACGCATCTCAATGGCACATCTTTTTGAGATGGTCCCCAAAAGTAGAGACCCCAAACAAGCCAAGTTGCCAAACAAGCACGGGCTCAACACGTGTCTCAGTCTGGCAGAGTCTGTTAAAAATTTGAGAGTTCAGTGGAAGGCGCCATGTGTCCAAGGTCTGAGACAGTCTTCTTCAGGCCATTGAAAAGTCCAAGCAAAAGGTAGAGTGAGCAGAAACCTCCAAGTGTCCTACTGGCACTTCTTCAAAATAAAACTCAAAGGCTAGTCCCCAAACATGCGCGGTCCCTCCACATGTCTTAGGCCCTTTAGGAAGTTGCTTGAAAAATTCTAAGTAAAGGAAGACCCGGTGGAAACCTCCACGTGTCTTTATGGCGCAACTTCAAGATGGTCCCCAAAAGTGGAGACCCTGAATGAGCGTGGGCTCACCACATGTCCTAGGCCTTAGAAAATTTCTTTTAAAAGTTAAAGTCCCCAGCGGAGCTGGCGGAAGCCTCCACCTGTCCCTCTGTCACATTTTTTTAGGTGGGACCCTGAGAAGATCTTCAAATGAGTGCCAGCCCACCACGTGTCCATGGCCCACCAAACCTATATCAGTTGCATGAAAAAAATTTCTAAGTCTGGGAAAGTAGCAGAATCCTCCACGTGTCCCCCCGGTGCAACTCCAAGGCCAAACAAAAAGGTGAGTCTTCAAACAAGCATTCGTTCCTCCATGTAGACAAGTTTCGGGTTAAAATGATCCACAAAACATTTTAGAGTGCCCCACCGAGCCACATCCAACCAAAAAGGGCCACGTTTCCACTGATGCAGAGATTTAAATTTGACAGGGAGAAAAACACACCGTCAAGCCGCGAAAATGTAGGGAAACCACTGTTTGAGCCCAGAGATGAAATTTTCTTCAAGGATAGAGAATTTGGAAATGTTGTAAGGTTCACACATGATCCTCTGAGCTACATTCAATCACATTTCCTCAGGTATTTGGGACAAAAAATGGTAGGGACAACAACACACATGACTGCAGAAAATGGAAGGGAAGGAACAACCCAGTTTTACACCCAATTTACAGACACCTTCAGATGGACAGAGAAACAAAAAACAAATTCTAGATTTTTAAGTGACCTTCGACCAAGGAGGAACTAATCATGGCAACCAAATGGAGGATAGAGTCTTCAAGCACCAACACGGGGAGATAAAAAATGTGACAGAGGCCACAAACTGAGGGATTTTAATGGCAAATGGGGTGAGACTAATTTGAGCACCAACATCAGCTCTGACTCGGGGATGGGCACTCCCTGTGAGTGCCACAAGAACCAAATAATAGACCAAGTGCCAAAAAACATCCATTGGGAAAAGGAGTCAGCTTGCAGAGTAGAAAACCAGAACCATCTCCTAAAAATGAACCGAGGAACCAGCAAAACCAGGTCACCAAGGACCAGAATGAGCAAAAACACAAAAGACAGAAAGCAACCAACAAACTATACACTATACAAATGATGCTCACCTTGATTCTGGGGAATCAATCTAGGAAATGTTTCAAGTGCCTGCCATTAATAGGAAATTCAAGCAATTCCCCATCCAAGTCTTTCAAGAAGAAGGTATGTTCACCAATCCGAATGTCAATGGAGTAAGGGCCCATCCATAGTGCATCAAATTTACCATGCTTTCCCTTGTCTTCATGTCTGTTATCCCATAACAACACAAGATCTCCAATGTTGAAAGCTCTGGGAGTGACCTTCTTGTCAAATAACTTCTTCAATTTTTCTCTGAACTTCACATGCCTTTGGTGAGATGCTCTCCTTTCTTCATCAAGTTCAACAATCTGGTTAATGCGAGCATCATATGGACTAACTTCTTGATCTTCCAAGTTGTTGAATGAACTGATATGAGGATAATTGCATATGCAGGGGCAGCAGAGCTTGAGTTCCATACACCAATTCAAATGGAATTTTTCCAGTAGCTCTTTTAACAGTAATTCTATCAGCCCAAACAACAAACTTCAACTGCTCACCCCATTTCCTTTTGTTCAGCTCCAAGGTTCTCCTGATGATTTTTAATAAATTTTTATTGTTGGACTCTACTTGTCCATTGCCTTGGGGGTTATAGTTGGAGGCATATGTCAAATTGATCCCATATTCTTTACACATTGCCACCAAAGGTTTAGCTCTGAAGCTCATGGCATTGTCAGCAACAATTTTAACTGGCACTCCAAACCTGCAGATGATATGGTTCAGCATGAAGTCCATGACAATTTGGTGTGTTGCTCTCTTGGTGGGGATTTCCTCCACCCACTTAGTGAAGTAATCAGTGGCTACAAGAATCCACTTATGGCCAGCACTTGAAGGGTCTAAAATCTCACCAATGAAATCCATTCCCCATTGCTTGAACGGGGCTTCAATTGATACAGGCTGCAAAGGAAGGGAGCCTGAAGCTTTCAGTCTTCCAGAAAAATGCTGGCAACTCTCACATCTTCTAACCAACAAAGTTGTATCCTTGAAAAGAGTTGGCCACCAATAACCAGCCCTCAAGATCTTGTGTGCTGTGACTTTTCCAGCAAAATTCCCCCCACAAACTCCTCCATGGAGATCAACAATTATCTTGGGGGCTTCATCTTCAATAATGCACCTTAAGAGGACTCCCTCAGGGTTCTTCCAAGCTAACCCAAAATCAGTAATGACATATTTCTGGGAAGCCAACTTAAGAGCTCTTTTCTGATTTTTACTCAAATACTCAGGGCAGTATAGATGTATGAGATAAAAAATTATATCCTTGTACCATTCAGAACTCACCAAATTTTCAAGGACATCCACCCTTCCTTCTTCTACCTCATTCACCTCAATAGTTTGCAGGTTGCTCTCAGCCATAAGTTTAGCTAAGCCCAAACCTCTTACCAATTTTGTGGTTTGGATATCCATGTCATATTCCTACAACTTGTTCACCCATCTACATCTTTTTCTTGAGACCTCCATCTCTGATAAGACATCTTTCACCATGGTGTGGGGAACATAAGCAACAACTTTAGAGCTCAAAATGTAAGGTCTGAAAACCTTTGTTGCTTTTACCAAGGAAAATGCTTGCTTCTCCATAATGGTGTACTTCAACTCAGCCCCTTGCAATGCCTTACTGAAAAAGGCAATTGGCCTCTCATCCCCTTCATCATCCTTTTGCAACAAGACATATGCAATAGTGTTCTCTAAAGCAAAAGAAAACATTTGAAAAGGCTTCTTATAATCTGGAGCTGCTAAAACAGGGGCATGCTTTAATGCTTCCTTGATCCCATTGAAAGCCTGAATGACAGCCTCTTCCCATTTGATTACTTGGTCCTTCTTTAGCATGCAAGTAATTGGAATGGTCAACTCAGCAAAGTTTGATATGAATCTTCTGATAAATTTATTTTCCCAAAGAAGGACTGAATTCCTTTCTTGGTTCTTGGAATTGGGACCTTGCTGATGGCCTCTACCCTCTCAGGATCAATCATGACACCATCCTTTGATACAATGTGACCAAGCAACTTGGCCTTTTGCACTCTGAAATGAACTTCTTTGGATTGAGTGAAATGCCATACTCTCTGCATCTTATCAACATCTTTTCTAAATGTTGCAGGTGATCACTTCTCTTTCTAGAGAAAACTGTCACATCATCCTGATACACAACAATGAATTCATTTATATATCCTGAGAATGCTACATCCATTGCTCTCTGAAAAGTAGCTCCAGCATTCATCAGGCCAAATGACATCCTCACATACACATAGGTACCCCATGGAGTAGTGAAAGTAGTTTTGATTCTCTCTGATTGCTTCACAACTACCTGGTTATACCCAGAGAAACCATCCAAAGTAGATAACAACTCAGAACCAGTGACTAATTGCAACATGTTATCCATGTTTGGTAAAGGATAATTATCCTTCATTGATGCTCTGTTCAGATTTCTAAAATCCATGCACAGCCTGATATCACCATTCTTTTTTCTAACTGGCACTAAGTTTGCAACCCAAGAAGAATACCTTGTTGGCTGAATGATCCCTCCATCTCTTAGTTTCTTCACTCATCTTGCATCTTCACAGAGAGGAGTGGATTAATCAGCCTCTGTTTTGTCTGAATGGTTTTGCATTAGATTCCAAAGGAATTTCATGCTGAAACAAATCCTCTCTGTATGCCTTTAACTCTGAATAAGACCAAGCCAAGCAGTCCTGATATTTCTTCAACAACTGGACATAGGACTATTTTTTCCTCCTTGTTCAGATTGCTTCCCAACCAGATCTTCCTTGGTTTCTCCTCTATACCTAGGTCATGCTCTTCAACATCCCTTGAGGCTGCTATATGCCTGTTAATAATGCAATCAACATTATCAAAGTTTGATTCAAGAGCAACCAGTCCTCTAGGAATGGTATTAGTTTTCAGTTGGATGATGTATTTGCCAAACAAAGTCTCTCTACCCTCTGTTGCACACACCATTGGCTCCCAATCAATACACTGATCAACAAAATCCCCTTTGTTCTGCAGAAATCTTTTGACCTGAGCATCATCATCAAAAATTTGCCAATGTTTAATGTTGTCAGGGACAGATGGCCTTGTTAACACTTCAACATCATATTCACAATATGGGGACATTGCACAATTATCAAACCGAGATCCCAACACTGCAAGCTTGTCTGCCATAACATTGAACTTCCTATCATGATGCACAATGTTAAATGAATCAAACATCTCAATCAAGTCCCAGACTGCATGCTTGTACTGTTTCATTCTCTGATTCTTAGTAGCATACAGTTTTCTGATTTGTTTAACAATTAGTTCTGAATCTCCCTTAACAATGATGTCTTTAACATAGTATTTCCAAGAAATTCTCAAACCTAACAACAATGCTTCATACTCAACAATGTTGTTAGTACACTCAAAGTTAAGTTTGAAAGAAAAAAAAAACTCTTCCAAGCTTGGAGAAATCAGAACTACACCAGCACCATTTCCAAATTTGGAGCAAGCTCCATCAAACAAAAGAGTCCATGGAGAGCCTACTTGTTCAAGATTCTTACATTGATCCATTTTGTTCTCTTTCCCATCAGCAAATCCAATAAAAAATTCAGCATCAACACTTGTGTACAACACTTCATAAGATGCATTGTTGGGATCTTCAATGAGGTGCAACATCTTCTTTTCTCCATACAAATTTGACAAGGCTGCCCTCAATTGGGATGGTGGCATAGGACATATCCATTTGAACACTCCCACCAACACTTGCAAGCCCATTTTCTAGACAACAACATACCCCACTTGACTAGGCTCAACAATAACAACATCAAGTTTCAAGTTCCTACCCGGATAAGCTGCAAGTTGTACCACCAAACCTTTCACACATCCCACCACTGGCACCTCTCTGGAATCCATGGTAGTGCACTTCCCATATGCTGTTGTTACTTTGATATCCAGTTCATTCATGACTTCCAGAGGCATAACATTGCATGATGCCCCCGAATCAAACATACAGTTGTGTAGCAATCTATCCTTAATGATCAGAGTGGTGAAGAATGGATCTACATTTAGCTGAGACTCTACCAAGGATGTTCCCAAATAAACCTCAGGTGGTTCACCTAGTTCTTCCAATGCTGGTGGTGTTTCTAGCTCTTCAATGATTGGAGGAGTCTCCACAATGTTTACATTTCTACCTGGGGTACTCTTCTCTTCTTTCAATCCCAAAATACTCCAATGCCCTCTTCTTGTGCTCAGGAATCCTAAGCAGCTCAACAATTGGAACACTAACTTTGATTTGACTCAAAACTTGGGCAATGTCATATGGAACACACTTTGGCAAGGCAACATTGGAAGGGAGATTGACACATTCATCAGATGGCATGGGATTTTTGACAGTTTGAGCATGAGGAGAAGTATGAATCTTGTTTGGGACAGCAAGGCCTTTGGAAGGTGTATCTTTCTTAGGAACCTCTTTAGGAATATTTGAAAGCAATGGATCTTTAGGTTTGGCTTGAGGCCCTGCTCCTTTGACAACTCTACTCCTAGTATTATAATCCTTTTCTTGAGCAACAACAATCGTTCATCAATAACTGCCTATCCTCCTCAGATGGGATTCCTCCATCATACTTATTTATCATTAAAGCTCTTAAATATTCAAAGTCATTATTGGGAAATTCAAAATCTTGTACAATATCTATTTCTAAAGTATGAGAGGGAGGAAGAAGAGGTACCCGGTGAATGCAATCCCAAAAATCAGCAGCAGTTCTAGCACTTATTACCTCAGTTGAAGTTGCTCCTTGTTGTGAGCTTATAGAGCACTCCATCATGCATGCATCATCATCAATGTTATCATCATCAACTTCCTCTTCTACTTGCTGATCTACTTCACATGGAGCATGGGGCATGAAACATCTGTCACACCAATCAATTACATTTGTTTCTTCAACAACAACAACTCTGGCAGCCAAAGGATCAGGCACCATTCTATTTTCCCTAGCTTGGGGATGTCTATTTGCAGATCCCATGGGTCCCTTGCCTCTGTCATCAGATCTCTTCTCATTTCTAGGATGATTGGTAAAAATTTGTTCTCCTTTTCAAGCCAAGCAGCAACACAGATTCAACAGGGAGCTTAGAGGTAGATAGATCATAAATATATGTCATTTTGTAGCTGGGGAGGAGATCTAACTGTCCCTTTGTTACTTGGATTTGTGGAGAGATGGATAGCACCTTAAAAGGATGTGATCTTATCCTAACTATTTTAGGTTGTGCCTTTCAACCAAGGTAAGAGAACCTATTTTGTAACCTCTGTTATCTGAAAGGAGATACAGGTACCTTTCTTTTGCATAAATTTTATAGAGAAGACCTTGGGGAAAATATGATCAACACACCAAATCTGACTCTCATGAGTTGTCACTTCCAGATTATGGAGATATTTTTGGAATCCTGATCTGTTTTGCATACTTGAGAAAATGTATTTTGTTCTTGTGTGGGTATACAGAGAAAAAACAGGGGTAGTATGGGTAGGATTAGTTGTTTTTAAATAGATTTTTTGTGGGAGGGGAGACAGGATGAACTTGACTCACCAGATCCTTGAGAGCTTATGCAAAATAGAAAGATTCAACCAACAAAATGCCACAAAAGTTAAAAATGTTTCTTCAACTAGAATATGTGCTTCAATGGAGGCCCAGATTAGCACTCTTTCACACAACCTATGGGATTCTATCATGAAGGCTCAAGTTAGAGAACCCAATAAAGCACCAAGATTTAAACCAAATCACGCCTGAGGTACACCCAGAGGCTTACAGATAATCTCTGTCAACAAAATGAAAGAAAAGTGATTTTAAACCATTTATCTCACTCCCAGATGAAGGCTCTTCTGAGAAATGAAATTGTAGATGCCACTAAACTATCACAAGGATTGAGACCTGTGTGATTGGACCAAATTTTGGTACAAGATTGCAACAGAAACAAGAAAAACTACTTGCATGCATTCAGAGATGAAATAAATACACTTTACTCAAGATTAACACAGAATAACTCAAGTTTGATCAAATTTATCAGCAAGGGAAAGTTTCCAGAACAATCTCAAAGCTTGTCAATGGTTGTACACTTGCAACCACCTTGACATGATTAAATTTGACACAAAGAGAGATATACAGGCTTCTTAGATGGCTTCTCAAAAAGGATGGGCTCTGTCAAGCTTTTTCTGCTAGAAAAATCAGTCCTTGACCTCTCCAAAAACTCCTAACCATTTGCACGATGAAAAATTCATGCCATTTATAACATTTACAATAGATCCTCTTTTCCCCCAAAAAATCCAGACATTGAGTGCCACCAGTGCTTGCCATGATCACAATCACGATTCCCAGAATCAGATCTGCAAAAAGTCACCAGGTGCTCAGGGGGCAGATCTCTTCGAATACCTCCCACATTCAACTCCTTCCTCTGGTAGATCACTCCTTCCATTCACCAACCACTTCCACCCCTAATCTGTCAAATCTGCTCCTTGCATGCTCGGGAGAAGAAAAATGGAAAACTAGATCGAGCCCGATAGTCAGACCATTTTAATGGCGAAAGACGTCTCCAGATCTCTCCCACCAAACTCTAGATATCAAAATTAACTTGCCCTTCTATTTGGCATGTATAAAATAACAAGAAATCATGAAGACTCACACTTCCAGGAGCTTTACAGTAAAAATGGGGGGAAAATCAGATTTAGACACTCAGTTGTCGTTGATCTTTGATTTGAATGTGGGTCATCCACATGGAAGATTCAAAAATAGGCTCGGGGGCTTCTTTTTGACTTTTTCTGACCCTTTGAAAAAATGTAAAAAATTTACATTTTTCTCCGCACCTCCACTTCTGAAAAATGGGCCTGACACGTGTCCTAAGGTGGGTCCCAAAGGAACCACAGAAAAATTCTACCATTTGACTCTCTTTTGGAAAAAGGAAAATTTTCCAAGTTTCCCCCACAGCTCCACCCTTCCGCTTCAAGTTTCTAATGTGGGTCCCAGCGGAACCCCGGGTCCTTTTATGCCTTTAACTCCTTTTCCCTCAAAGGGAAAATTTCTCACTTTTCATCCGAAAGTTTGCACCTCTATCATTTACTAGAGCAAGCTTTGAGCCTTTTCCATCGGGCATGGGTCATTTTGATAATTTTAGTCATTTGAATACAAGAGGAAAAATTTCCAAGTTGCCCCCAATGGTCCGCCTTCCCACCCCTTTGACTTTCCAAACAAATTTTGACTTTTTCTTTTGTCGGGCTTGTGGGCCATTTTGATATTTTAACCCTTTTGAGACAAAGAGGAAAAAAATTAAGTTTCCTCCGATGGTCCACTTCCCCACTCTTTTGACTTTTCAAACTACCACATGTCACAATGGTGCACCTTGAGATGGTTCCCAAAATTTGAGACCTGAATGAGGCACGAGCATGCGCCACGTGTCCTGGCCTGTTGAAAATTTGTTTGAAGGCTTGAAGCTCAGTGGAAGGTGCCAAGTGTCAAGACTCTGAGGCAGTCTCCTTTGTCCCTATTGAAAATTCCAAGAAAAAATTGTCTAAGTAAGTGGAGTCCTCCAAACCTCCACGTGTCCTCCCGGCGCTACTTCAAAATGGCCAAACCCAAAAGTAGAATCCCTCAAATGAGCGCATTCCTCCACGTGTCCCAGACTTCCCAAAAACCTTTTGAAAAAAGACTAAGTATGGGAAGACCCAGTGGAAGCCTCCATGTGTCTCTATCGTGCCAAATCTCCACGTGTCCTCCCAGCACTACTCTAGAGCCAAACCAAAAAGTAGATCTTCAAATGAGCTTTGTTCCTCCACGTGGTCACATTTTTAAGTTGAGGCTTTTCATAGAATTTTTGAAGTATCCAACCAAGCTACATCCAACCAAAGGAGGCCACATTTCCTGTTGATGCAAGGATGCAAATTTGAATAGGAGAAACGCCCATCAAACCGTAAAATACAGAAAAATGACCATTTGAGCCTGAAAATGAAATTTTCTTCAAGGACAGAAAGTTTAGAAATGTTACAAGGCTCAAATACGTTCCTCAGGACACATCAATTCATTTTTCTTCAAGTATCTAGGGAAAAAAATGACAAGGAAAACAAATCCTGACTGTGGAAAATAGAGAGAACGGGAAAACATGAGTTTTGAAGGAACAAAGCATGGGAGACTCAAAATACAGACCTTTTCCAGAGGAACAAAGAAATGAGGAGACAAATATGGACCCATACATGATCTTCAACCCAGGAGTTGATTAAAAATGGCAACAAAGACTGACCAAGCACAACATGGGGAAGGAGAAAATGACAGAGGCCGTAAATCAATAAATTTTCAAAGGCACAAATGGGGTGAGACTATTTTGAGCACCAACATTGGCTCCGACTCAGGGATGGGCACTCCCTGTGAGTGCCACAAGAACAAAAGTAGACCAAGTGCCAAAATATCCATTGGGCGACAGAGTCAGCTTCACAGAGTAGAGAAACAAAGCCATCTCCAAAAATGAAAGAGAAACCAGCAAAAACAGGTCACCAAGGACCAAGAACGAGAAAAAACACAAAAATAGGAAACAAACAACAAACTATACACTGTACAAGAGGTGTTTACCTTGATTCTGGGGAATCAATCCAAGAAATGCTTCAGATGCCTGCCATTAACAGGTAGTTCGAGCAATTCACCATCTAAATCCTTCAAGAAGAAGGTGTGTTCACCAATTCTAATGTCAATGGAGTAAGGGCCCATCCATAATGAGTCAAATTTTCCATGCTTGCCCTTATCTTCATGCCTGCTATCCCATAGTAGCACAAGATCTCCAATATTGAAAGCTCTGGGAGTGACCTTCTTGTCAAACAGTTTCTTCAGCTTTTCTCTAAACTTTATATGCCTCTGGTGGGATGCCCTCCTCTCTTCATCAAGCTCAACAATCTGGTTAATGTGAGCATCATAAGGACTTACCTCTTGATCTTCCAGTTGTTGAATGAACTGATATGAGGATAATTGCATATGCAGGGGCAGCAAGGCCTGAGTTCCATATACCAACTCAAATGGACTCTTTCCAGTGGCTCTTTTAACAGTGATCCTATCAGCCCAAACAACAAACTTCAACTGTTCACCCCATTTTCTCTTGTTCAGCTCCAAGGTTCTTCTGATAATCTTCAGCAAGTTCTTATTACTGGACTCAGCTTGTCCATTTCCTTGGGGATTATAATTAGAGGCATATGTCAAATTGATCCCATATTCTTTGCACATTGCCACCAGAGGTTTAGCTCTGAAACTCATGGCATTATCAGCTATGATTTTGACTGGTACTCCAAACCTACAAATAATATGGTTTAGCACAAATTCCATGACAATTTGGTGTGTAGCCTTCTTGGTGGGGATTGCTTCCACCCATTTGGTAAAGTAGTCAGTGGCTACAAGAATCCACTTATGGCCAGCACTTGAAGGGTCTGAAATCTCACCAATGAAATCCATTCCCCATTGCTTGAATGGGGCTTCAATTGATACAGGATGCAAAGGAAGGGAGCCTGAAGCTTTCAGTCTTCCAGAGAAATGCTGGAAACTCTCACATCTTCTGACCAACATGGTTGTATCCTTGAAAAGAGTTGGCCACCAATAACCAGCCCTTAGGATCTTATGTGTTGTGACTCTTGCAGCAAAATTCCCCCCACAAAATCCTCCATGGAGATCAACAATTATTTTGGGGGCTTCATCTTCAGTGATGCATCTTAAGAGGACTCCCTCTGGGTTCTTCCATGCCAACCCAAAATCAGTAATGACATATTTCTGGGAAGCCAACTTAAGAGCTCTTTTCTGGTTCTTACTTAAATGCTCAGGGTAGTTTAAATGTCTGAGATAGAACATCACATCCTTGTACCACTCAGAATTCATCAATTTTTCAAAAACACCTGCCCTTTCTTCTTCAACCTCATTTACCTCAATGGTCTGCAAGTTGCTCTCAGCCATAAGCTTAGCTAAGCCCAAACCTCTCACCAACTTCGTGGTTTGGATGTCCATATCATATTCTTGCAACTTGTTCACCCATCTACATCTTTTGCTTGAGACTTCCATCTCTGACAAGATGTCCTTTACCATGGTATGGGGAACATAAGCAACAACTTTTGAACTTAGAATATAAGGCCTGAAAACCTTTGTTGCTTTGACCAAGGAAAATGCCTGCTTTTCCATAATGGTGTATTTTAATTCTACCCCTTGCAATGCCTTACTGAAAAAGGAAATTGGCCTCTCAGCCCCATCATTATCCTTCTGCAACAGGACAGAAGCAATAGTGTTTTCTGAAGCAAAGGAAAATAGTTGGAAAGGTTTCTTATAATCTGGGGCTGCCAAAACAGGGGCATGCTTCAATGCCTCTTTGATTCCATTGAAATCTTGGATGGCAGCCTCCTCCCATTTGATGACCTGGTCCTTCTTTAGCATGGAAGTGATTGGGATGGTCAACTCAGCAAAGTTTGATATAAATCTTCTAATGAAGTTTATCTGCCCAAAGAAGGACTGAATTCCTTTCTTGGTTCTTGGAATTGGGACTTTGCTGATGGCCTCCACTCTTTCTGGATCAATCATCACTCCTTGTTGTGATATAATGTGACCCAGCAAATTTTCCTTCTGCACTCCAAAATGACACTTCTTTGGATTGAGTGGGATGCCATATTCCCTACATCTAATCAACATCTTCTCTAAGTGTAGTAAATGGTCACTTCTCTTTCTTGAAAACACTGTTACATCATCTTGGTAAACAACAATAAACTCATTGATGTAACCAGCAAAAGCAACATCCATTGCTCTTTGAAAAGTGGCTCCAACATTCATTAGACCAAAGGGCATCCTGACATACACATATGTTCCCCATGGAGTAGTGAAGGTTGTCTTGATCCTTTCTGATTCTTTTACCATGACCTGGTTATAACCAGAGAAACCATCTAAAGTAGAGAGAAACTCAGAACCAGTCACCAACTGCAACATGTGTTCCATGTTAGGTAAAGGATAGTTGTCCTTCATTGAAGCTTTGTTCAGATTCCTGAAGTCTACACACAACCTGATGTCACCATTCTTCTTTCTTACTGGCACTAGGTTGGCAACCCAAGAGGAATACCTTGTGGGCTGGATAATCCCTCCATCTCTTAGCTTCTTCAGATCCTCTTGCATTTTGAGAGATAATAGAGGATTAATTGGCTTCTTATTCTACCTGAATGGTTTTGCACTGGGCTCCAATGGAATCTCATGTTGAAACAGGTCTTCTCTGTACGCTTTGAGCTCAGAATAGGTCCAAGCCATGCAATCTTGGTATTTCTTCAACAATAGGATGTATGACTGCTTTTCCCCTTTGCAAATATTGCTGCCTAACCAAATCTTCCTTGGCTTCTCCTTTGTGCCAAGGTCATACTCCTCAATATCCCTTAAGGCTGCCATATGCATCTATTAATAATGCAATCAACATTATCAAAATTGGACTCAAGAGCAACTAGCCCTCTAGGGATGGTATTGGTCTTTAGCTGGATGATGCCTTTGCCAAACAAGGTTTCCTTTCCCTCTGTTGTACATACCATTGGCTCCCAATCAATGTTTTGATCAGAAAACTCTCCTTTGTTTTGTAGAAATTTTCGGATCTGAGCATCATCGTCAAAAACCTGCCAGTGTTTAATATTGTCAGGGACAGAGGGTCTTGTCAATACCTCAACCTCATATTCACAATAAGGGGACATTGTAGAATTGTCAAACCGAGACCCCAACACTGCAAGCTTGTTTGCCAAGTCATTGAACTTTCTATCATGATGCACTATGTTGAATGAATCAAACATCTCAATGAAGTCCCAAACTGCATGCTTGTATTGTTTCATTCGTTGATTCTTTGTGGCATACAATTTTCTGACTTGCTTGACAACTAACTCTGAATCTCCTTTGACAATGATGTCTTTGACACCATACTTCCAAGTAATTCTTAAACCTAACAACAATGCCTCATACTCAGCAATGTTGTTAGTGCACTCAAAGTTAAGCTTGAAGGAAAAAACAAACCTTTCCTGGCTTGGAGAAATCAAAACAACACCGACACCATTTCCAAATTTGGAGCAAGCTCCATCAAACAATAGAGTCCAAGGAGATCCTGCCTGCTCAAGACACTTAGATTCCTCAATCTTGTGCTCCTTTCCCTCAGAAAATCCCACAAAGTTGTCAGCATCAACATTTGTGTACAATACTTCATAGGACGCATTGTTGGGATCCTCAATAAGGTGTAACATTTTCTTCTCCCCATACAACCTGACAAGGCTTCCCTCAACTGGGATGGTGGCATAAGACATGTCCATTTGGACACTCCCACCAACACTTGCAGCCCATTTTCTTGACAGCAACATACCCCACTTGGCTGGGCAATCAACTATGACAACATCAAGTTTTAAATTTTTACCTGGGTAGGCTGCAAGCTGCACCACCAAACCCTTCACACATCCCACTACTGGCACTTCTCTGGAGTCCATGGTAGTGCACTTCCCATATGTTGTTGTTACCTTAATATTCAGCTCATTCATGACTTCCAGAGGCATGACATTGCATGATGCCCCTGAGTCAAACATACAGTTATGGAGCAGCCTATCCTTGATGATCAGAGTGGTGAAGAATGGATCCACATTCAGCTGAGAGTCTACCAAGGATGTCCCCAGATAAACCTCAGGTGGTTCAGCTAGCTCTTCTGATGTTGATGGTGTCTCAGACTCTTCAATGACTAGAGGATTCTCCACAATGTTCACATTTCTTCCTAGGGCAGTCTTCTCTTCATTCAATCCCAAGTATTCAAATGCTCTCCTTTTGTGCTCAGGAATCCTAAGCAACTCAACAATTGGAACAAAGACTTTGATTTGACTTAAAACTTGGGCAATGTCATATGGGACATTCTTGGGCAAGGCAACATTGGAAGGAAAGCTAATACACTCATTAGGTGGTACAAGATTTTTGATAGCTTGAGCATGAGGAGGGGTATGATTTTTGCTTGGAACTGCAGGGCCTTTGGCAGGTGCATCTTTCTTAGGAGCCTCTTTAGGAATGTTTGAAAGTAAGGGAGATTTTGGCTTGGCTTGAGGCCCTGCACCTTTGACAACCCTACTTCTTGTGTTATGCTCCTTCTCTTGAGCAACAAAAATATTCATCAACAAATACCTATCTTCCTCAGATGGGATTCCTCCATCATACTTTTTTATCATTAAAGCCCTTAAATATTCAAATTCATTATTGGGAAATTCAAAAGCTTGTACATTATCTACTTCTAAAGTATGAGAGAGAGGAAGAATAGGTACCCTATGAATGCAGTCCCAAAAAGTGGCAGCAGTTCTAGCACTTATCACCTCAGTTGAGGTTGCCCCTTGTTGTGAGCTGGTGGAGCAACCCATCATGCAAACATCATCATCATTGTCATCATCATCAGCTTCTTCTTCTTCTTGTTGATCTTCTTCACAAGGAGCATGGGGCATGAAACATTTGTCACACCAATCAATGACCTCTGTTTCTTCCACAACAGCAACTCTAGCAGCCAAAGGATCAGGCACCATTCTATTTTCTCTACCTTGGGGCTGCCTATTTCCAAATCCAATAGGTCCTTTGCCTCTATCATCAGTTCTTTGATGATTTGTAAATCTATCTTGGCCTTGTTGCTTGTGTTGTCCTTGTGAACTCTGCCCAACTCCTTTCTCAGCTCAGGCTAGTTTGTAGGAGATCTCCTTGACAGCCCCTGCCAAAGTCTTCACAACTTCTTCCAAATCAGTAACCTTTCTTGTCTGAGGTTTTTCTGGGTTAACCAACTTCACACCATCCCTCTTAGGAGGTTTTCCTAATTGCCTTGATATTATTCTCTATTTGTAGGGCCATAGTGAATGCTTGCCTCAAATTGGTAGGGTTCTTGTCTCTCAAGTAATATGCAACCTTTTTATCAAATGCATCTGTATATTTGATCAAACATGATTCATCACATGGCCTTATCCTAACAGGAAATCTCCTCAAGGTCTTATTGAACCTTGTGTTGAAATCATGTACTGACTCATTGGGATTCTTCTTGATGTTTTCAAACTCTGATAGAAGAAACCTAGGGTCAGTCCTATCACCATATTGCAATCTAAATGCATTGTTCATCTTCAGCCCAAGAATCAATAGAGTTATCTGGAAATGCTTTATACCAGTCCCTTGCATCCTCTTCTAAAGTGTGAACAAACAATTTGATGTATACATCTTCATGTTCAATCTCAAAGTCTTCCATCATATTGAGAAAAAGCTTTAGATGTTGATCACCAGTTATAGCATTGTTTCCCTGGAACTTTGGAAGTCTTGTTCCTTACATCTTGAGGTACTGCATTTGGATAACCAGCCATTCCCACAAAATTTATAGGTCCAAAGGTGTTTACAACAAATGGAGGTCTGGGTGGGGGCTGAGCCATATTGATTCGAGGAGGTGATCTTGGAGGGGTGACAAATTGATAAGGGGCAGAGGGTCCTTGGAACACAGGAGTGTAGCTTTCAAAATGGACACCCTCTAAAGGCCTTGCTTCTTGGAAATCCCTATCAACTTCAGAAAAGATAGGTGCAGAATGTGAAGAAAATCTTTCAAAATCAAATGAAGGCCCTTCTCCAGTTGGAGAATTCAATTCCACAAAGAGGCTACCTGATTCAGAGTCACTTGAATGGTAGTCTTCAATGATAGGCCGATCACTTTCATCAATGGAGACCCCCCTTCTTGTCTGTTGTTCTCCCACAACTCTCCAGGTTTTCCTTCTAATTTTGCTTTTCCTAGCTCTGGAAACAATTTCCTAGCATGATCCCTAGCAAAGAAAGATCTTTTTCCTTCCAGCTTTGTAAATATTAGTAACAAATCTTACTTGACAGAGGTTTAAGACACTGGTCCTTATCAAAATCAAATCAACAGGGAGTCACCACTAAGGATTTCCACCTTAGTTGTGCAAATGCACTAAAGTATGCTCTGTCAAATGTCTGTCAACACTTATAAACTGGAAATGAAAGCTCTGACCTTCCTTTACCAAAATTTATCAATGAATACCAGTGCAAAACTTGTAGAGACTGGAAAAGTTACATACAACACTTGTAACTTGAAACTTCATACAGGGTCAAACACAGGATAATATTTAAAATAAATTTCTGGCACTTTAGAGCATACAAGAAATGTTTAACAGGGTCTGAGACTACTGTCACAATGTAAAATCCTCAGGAAAAATGTCCACTGATGTTGGTGTTGTTGATGGGTCAAATAGATATGAACTGGCAGTGGAAGAAAATTAGTCTCAACGATGATAAATTAGTTCCCAGAATTCAAAACAATCCCCGACAATGGCGCCACTGATGTTGGTATCCAAATTTGTTCTCCTTTTCAAGCCAAGTAGCAACACAGATTCAACAGGGAGCTTAGAGGCAGATAGATCATAAATATATGTCATTTTGTAGCCGGGGAGGAAATCTAACTGTCCCTTTGTTACTTGGATTTGTGGAGAGATGGATAGCACCTTAAAAGGATGTGATCTTATCCTAACTATTTTAGGTTGTGCCTTTCAACCAAGGTAAGAGAACCTATTTTGTAACCTCTGTTATTTGAAAGGAGATACAGATACCTTTCTTTTGCATAAATTTTATAGAGAAGACCTTGGGGAAAATATGATCAACACACCAAATCTGACTCTCACGAGTTGTCACTTCTAGATTATGGAGATATTTTCACAACAAGGCAAAGGTTACTAAAGACATTTGGAATCCTGATCTATTCTGCATACTTTAGCAAATGGATTTTGGTCTTGTGTGGGTATACAGAGCAAAAACAGGGGTAGTATGGGTAGGATTAGTTGTTTTTGAATAAATTTTTTGGTGGGAGGGGAGACAGGATGAACTTGACTCACCAGATCCTTGAGAGCTTATGCAAAATGGAAAGATTCAACCAACAAAATGCCACAAAAAGTTAAAAATGTTTCTTCAACTAGAATATGTGCTTCAATGGAGGCCCAGATTAGCACTCTTTCATACAACCTATGGGATTCTATCACGAAGGCTCGAGTTAGAGAACCCAATAAAGCACCAAGATTCAAACCAAATCATGCCTGAGGTACACCCAGAGGCTTACAGATAATCTTTGTCAACAAAATGAAAGAAAAGTGATTTTAAACCATTTATCTCACTCCCAGATGAAGGCTCTTCTGAGAAATGAAATTGCAGATGCCACTAAACTATCACAAGGATTGAGACCTGTGTGATTGGACCAGATTTTGGTACAAGATTGCAACAGAAACAAGAAAAACTACTTGCATGCATTCAGAGATGAAATAAATACACTTTACTCAAGATTAACACAGAATAACTCAAGTTTGATCAAATTTATCAGCAAGGGAAAGTTTCCAGAACAATCTCAAAGCTTGTCAATGGCTGTACACTTGCAACCACCTTGACATGATTAAATTTGACACAAAGAGAGATATACAGGCTTCTTAGATGGCTTCTCAAAAAGGATGGGCTCTGTCAAGCTTTTTCTGCTAGAAAAATCAGTCCTGACCTCTCCAAAAACTCCCAACCATTTGCACGATGAATTTGTGCCATTTATAGCATTTACAACAGACCCCTTTTCCCCCCAAAATAAGACATTGAGTGCTACCAGTGTTTTCCATGATCACGATTGTGATTACTAGAATCAGATCTGTAAGAAGTTACCAGGTGCTCAAGGGAAAATCTCTTCGAATATCTCCCGCATTCAACTCCTTCCTCTGGAAAATCATTCTTCCTTCCATTCACCAACCACTTCTGCCTCTAATCTATCAAATCCAGCTCCTTGCATGCTCAGGAGAAAAAATGCAAAACCAGATCGAGCCTGATAGTCAGACAATTTTAATGGCGAAAGACGTCTCCAGATCTCTCCCACCAAACTCTAGATATCAAAATTAACTCACCCCTCTCTATTTGGCATGTAGAAAATAACAAGAAATCATGAAGACTCACACTTCCAGGAGCTTTACAGTAAAAATGGGGGGAAAATCAGATTTAGATGCACAGCTACCATTGATCTTTGATTTGAATGTGGGCCATCCACGTGGAAGATTCAAAAATGGGCTCGGGGGCTTCCTTTTGACTTTTTCTGACCCTTTGAAAAAATGTAAAAATTTTACATTTTGCTCCGCACCTCCGCTTCTGAAAATGGGCCTGACACGTGTCCTAAGGTGGGTCCCAAAGGAACCGTGGAAAAATTCTACCATTTGACCCTCTTTTGGAAAAAGGAAAATTTTCCAAGTTTTCCCCGCAGCTCCACCCTTCCGCTTCAAGTTTCTAATGTGGGTCCCAGTGGAACCCCGGGTCTTTTTATGCCTTTAACTCCTTTTCCCTCAAAGGGAAAATTTCTCACTTTTCCTCCAAAAGCCCGCACCTCCGCCATTGACTGGAGCAAGCTTTGACGTTTTTCCATCGGCTCGCAGGTCATTTTGATAATTTTAGTCATTTGCATGCAAGAGGAAAAATTTCCAAGTTGCCCCCGATGGTCCACCTTCCCGCCCCTTTGACCAGAAACAAACTTTGACTTTTTCTTTTGTTAGGCTTGTGGGCCATTTTTGATATTTTAACCCTTTTGAGACAAAGAGGAAAAAAGTTTTAAGTTTCCTCCGATGGTCCGCTTCCCCGCTCCTTTTGACTTTTCAAACTGCCACATGTCACAATGGCGCACCTTGAGATGGTCCCAAAATTTGAGACCTTTTGAGCGCGGGCTCACCACGTGTCCTGCCTGGAAAAATTTGTTTGAACGCTTGAAACTAAGTGGAAGGCGTCATGTATCAATATCTGAGGCAGTCTCCTTTGGCCGTTGAAAAGTCCAAGTTGAAAATGCAAAGTGAGCACGAGGCCTCCAAGTGTCCTCTTGGCGCTTCTTCAAAATGGTGAACCTAAAGTATGGGAATAAAAATTTGTCTAAGTCCCTGAACTTAAGAGCGTAGATTTCAAATGAGTTCCTCCACGTGTCCCAGACTTCCCAAAAACAAATTGAAAAAAGACTAAGTATGGGAAACCCAGCAGAAGCCTCCACGTGTCTCTATCCTGCCAAGCCTCCACGTGTCCTCCCGGCACTACTCCAGAGCCAAACCAAAAAGTAGATCTTCAAATGAGCGTCGTTCCTCCACGTGGACACATTTTTAAGTTGAGGATTTTCATAGAATTTTTGAAGTATTTAGCCGAGCCGCATCCAACCAAAGGATGCCACGTTTCCCTTTTGATGCAAGGATGCAAATTTGACTGGGAGAAATGCCCGTCAAACCATAAAATATAGAAAAATGACCATTTGAGCCTGAAAATGAAATTTTCTTCAAGGATAGAGAGTTTAGAAATGTTACAAGGCTCAAATATGTTCCTCAGGGACACATCAATTCATTTTTCTTCAAGTATCTAGGGAAAAAATGACAAGTACAACAAATCTTGACTGTGAAATGGAGAGAAATGGGAAAACGTATGAGTTTTTGAAGGAACAGAGAATGGGAGACTCAAATACAGACCTTTTCAGAGGAACAAAGAAACGAGGAGAAAAATATGGACCCATACATGATCTTCGACCCAAGGAGATGATTAAAAATGGCAACAAAGACTGACCAAGAATTGGGGTGAGCCTTCATTTTGGATCCTTGAAGTTTGTGTGAAAAGTGCTGATCTGGGCTTAAGCCATTGAAGCACATATTCTTGTTAAAGGAACATCCTAACTATCCTGAAGCATTGGATTGCAGTTAGAAATCTCTCCTTTAGAGCATTTGTAAAATTTCTGTTGCAAAAGAAACCTAGGATCCATTTTCATGCTTCACCTACTGCAATCTAAATGCATTATTCATTTCGGAACAACCAATCATAATCAATGGAATTATTTGGAAAATCTTTATACAAGTCCCTTGCATCTTCCTCCAAAGTACATGGATAAACAATTTGATATATACATCTTCAAATTCAATCTCAAAGTCTTCCATCATGTTGATAAAGAATATTTTATCTAGATGTTGATCACCAGTTATAGCATTGGTTTCCTTGGATGATTTGGTAGTATTATTTCAAGGTACATCTTGGGGAACTTCACATTTGGATAACATATATCCATCCCTCTAAAATTTATAGGACCAAAATTATTTACAACCAATTGAGGTCTGAAAGTGGGGGATGGGCCATGTTGTTTTGAAGGATGTGACCTTGGAGGAGATCTCAAACTAATAAGGGTTAAGGGGTCCTTTGAAAAATGACATACAGTATAACTTCCAAAATGGATATCCCCTAAAGGCTTCAGATTTCTTGGGAAACCCTATCAATTTGGGAAAACATAGGAGCACCACGATTGAGAAGAAAAATTTTCAAATTGGTGCAAATGAAGGCCCCTCTCCAGATGGACAAAAATTTAATACCACACTAAAATGTTATAAATAAGATTTTGCACATGAATGAAAGGGTTCAATGATAGGTAGATAATTTTCATCAAGGTCAAAGATCTGATTTTCTTAAACGCTAATCTCCAACAACTCTCCAGGCTCTGAGAAAGCATTCCTTTGTTTATCTTTGTTTTTCCTGTTAGCTCTAGAAATAATGTCCTAGTAGGATCCCTAGCGAAGAAAATATTCTTCCTTCTAGCCTTACAAAGATTAGTAACAAATATTCTTGACATAGGTTAAGACACTGGTATTTATAAAAAAATCAGATCAACATTTGAGTTCCACTAATTGGAAAAATTCCAACTGTTTTTTAAATGCGCTAAATAATGATCTATCAAATGTTTGTCAACACTAGAAACTAGAAATGGAAAATCTGACCTTGTTTTACCAAGATTTATCACTTGTGAACTTGGTGAATTTGAAATGTCATTTATAGAAGAGTTTCTAGAAATATTACACAGTGAAACTTATAACTTTAAAATGACTTCTTACATACCCAAACTACATAGATGATGTTGAAACAATGTACTATCACTTAGAAGCATATGTAAGATATGTTTAACAAGGCCTTTAGTATGTAGAACTAGAATTTGATCAACAATTTTGGATCACCGAAGGTTTGTCAGTTAAAAATGGATAATGGAAATCAATTAAAGCACATATTTTGGTAAAGGAAATCCTAGTATCTTGAAGCATTCTGCTATTCCAAGAATTGGTGTTGGTAACCAAATTTATTCTCCCTCAGAAGCTGAGAATCATCACAATTTTGATAGGAAGCTTAGAGGCAAGCAGAGCATGTTGTGTGTCATTTTGTAGCCGGGGAAGAAATGCAGCTTGCTCTTTGTCACTTAGATGTGGAGAAATGGGTAACACCCTTAAGAGGATTTGATCTATCCTCACTACTTTATGGTTGTGCCTTTCAACCAGGGTGAGAGGACCCTTTTTGTAGCCTGCTAGTTTGTGGAGGAGATGGAGATTTCCTTCTTTGCAAAGTTATTAAGAAGACCTTGAAGAAAACATGATCAATACAACAAAAATCTAACTCTCACGAGTTGTCACCCTAGATAATGGAGATATTTTCTGAGCAAGGTTCAGGCTACTAAAGACAATGAAAACCTGATTGTTTTTGCATGTTTTGGTAACAAAAATTATGCATTTGTGCACACACAGGACAAACATGGGTATTATGAGTATGATTGGTTGTTTTTTAAATGAATTTTGGTGGGAGGTGAGGCAGAGTGGAATTTGATTTACCAGATCTTTGAGAAATTTTACAAAAATGGAAGGCTTGATCAATATAATGATTTAGAACAACTAGAATGTTCCTTTAACCAGAAAATGTGCTTCAATGGTGGCCCATATCAGGACGTTTTCACACAAACTTTAAGAACCCAAAATGAAGGCTCAAATTGGAAAAACTTAACTGAACACTATCAACCTTGTTTTATCACGCCTAAGATACCCTCAAAGGCTAACAAACAATCTTAATCATCATGCTAGGAGTAATTTGATTTTAAATTTTATTATTTCACTATCAAATGAAAGCTCTTCTGATAAATGAAATTGCAAATGCCACCAAACTATCACAAAGCTAAGATCTTGTGTGATTCACAAAGATTTCAATGTAAGATTGTAATGGGAACAAGAAAAACTATTTGCAGACATTCAGAAATGAAGCAAACACAACTTTGCTCAAATTCAACATAGATTAAATCAAATTTGATTAAATTCATAAGTAGGGGAAAGTTTCTATAGAAATCTCAGAGCTTTTCAATGGTTGTACACTCGCAACCACCTTGACATGATCAAATTTAACACAAAAATAAATAAACAGGTTCCTCAGGATAGTTTCTTAGAAACTATGGGCTCTGTCAAATGTTTTCTCTCAGGAATTAGCTTCCGACCTCTAACACTCCAACCATTTACATGAAAAATTCATGTAATTTATAATATTTCATTTACAACAGAGTTTTCCCCCCAAAACTAGAAACATTCAAAGCACCATTGCGTGTTACAACCTTGATCGTGATTCCCAGAATCAGATTTGCAAAAAAGTTGTCAGGTGTTCAGAGGGAAAACCTCGTCAAATATTTCCAGTATTCAATTCTTCTCTGGTAAGTCACTTTTATCTCGCGCGCACAACTACTTCCTCCTCTAATCTGTCAAATCTGGTCCTTTGCATGCCAAGGAAGGAAAAATAGGAAAATCAGATCAAGTCCAATAGTCAAATCACATCTTAATGGTAAAAGATATTTTCAGATCTTTCCCACAAAATCAAGATATCAACATTAAACTCTTGCGTGCCAAGGAAAGAAATAAATCGGATCAAATCCAACAGTCAGATTACATCTTTAAGCTTTGGAGAAAAGATGTTTTCAGAAAATTTCCCCGCCAAATGCACAGAATATGCATATTAATTTCCTCTTCATTTGGCATGCAAAAGACCGTCCAAGTGGGAATGATAAAAAACCATAAAAATTCCATCCCCTTTTACAACTTTTGGAGAAAAAATGGCAAAAATCATATACATTTTGTTTCCGTCAATTTCCCTTTTGAATTTGGAGCATCCACATGGGAGATCTGGGTTAAGATGGGCCTGGAGGTTCCTTTTTACTTTTTTACCCCTTTTTTCAAAAATGGAAAATTTCTCAATTTGCTTCGCCCATAGCTCTACCTTTGAAAAATGGGCTTGACATGTGTCCCAATGTGGGTCCCAAAGGAACCACGCAGCTTTTCTACATTTTACCTATTTTTGGAAAAAGGAAAATTTTCCAAATTTTCCCCTACAGTCTGCCTCCCCACCTTTTGACTTTTCAAATTGTCACTAGTCTCAATGGCACATCTTGAGATAGTCCCCAAAAGTAGAGACCCAAACAAGCACGGGCTCAACACATGTCTCAGTCTAGCAGAGATTGCTAAAAAGCTTGAGAGTTCAGCAGAAGACTCCATGTTTCCAAGGTCCGAGACATTCTTCTTCGACTGTTGAAAATGTCTAAGAAAAAAGGGGGAGTGAGCAGAAGCCTCTAAGTGTCCTCCTGGAACTTCTACAAAATAAAACTCAAGGGCAGTGTGCTCCCTCCATGCGTCTTAGGAATTTTAGGGAATTGCTTGAAAGGTCTAAGTAAAGGAAATCCTAGTGGAAACCTCCACGTGTCTTCATGGCACAACTTTAGGATGGTCCCCAAAAGTGGAGACCCTGATTGAGCGTGGGCTCACCACATGTCCCAGGCCTTAGAAAATTTCTTTAAAAAGTTTAAGTACACAGCGGAGCTAGCGGAAGCCTCCACTTGTCCCTTTGTCACATTTGTTAAGGTGGGACCCTAAGATAGATCTTCAAATGAGTGCACTAGCCCACCACGTGTCCACGACCCTCCAAAACTATATCAACTGCATGAAATTTTTTCTAAGTCTAGGAAAAGTAATGGAATACACCATGTGTTCCTCCTGACGCTAACTCCAAGGCCAAACAAAAAGGTGAGTCTTCAAATGAGTGTCGTTCCTCCACGTGGACAATTTTTCAGTTAAAACGATCCAAAAATTTTTATAGTGCCCCCCCCGATCTGCATCGAATCAAGAAGGGGCCACGTTGCCACTAATGCATAGATTTAAATTTGATAGGAGAGACACACCCGTGTAAAGCCGTAAAAATGTAGAGAAACCACTGTTTGAGCCCATAAATGACAATTTCCTTCAAGGATAGAGATTCTGGAAATGGTGTAAAGTTCAAACATGACCCTTCGAGCTATATCCATTCACATTTTTTCAAGTACTTGGGAAAAAATGGTAGGGACAACAACACATGACTGTAGAAAATTGAAGGAAATGAACAACCCAAGTTTTACACCCAATTGATAGACACCTTCAGATGGACAGAGGAACGAAATCAACAAATTATGGGTTTTTAAGTGACCTTCGACCAAGGAGGAACTAATCATGGCAACCAAATGGAGGAAAGAGTTTTCAAGCACCAACACAAGGAGACAAAAAATGTGCCAGAGGTCAAACAAATGAGGGATTTTAATGGAAAATGGGGCGAGACTGATTCGAGCACCAACATGTTGCTTCCGCCGACCCTGCTTATAGCTTAGCTGATTTGGCAATGACTAAAAAAAAAAATCCAAATGACTACGTGATGATTTGGCACATAATTGGGGACCAACTTTGGATTCGCTTCTTAAATGTATACCAAAGAGACATAGTGGATCCTTCCGCAGCTTAGCTCTGTTTCAGTTTAGAAACCAGGCATAAATGATACATACTAATAGACATCAGTCATACATGTGACACTATAATACATGAAGGCTAAAAAAACATTTACGCTAACATATACTTTGTAATTGAAACAATTGCTTTGAAAAATATATGTCATGCTGACACGTGGCTCCTTTCATGCTGGATTTGGAGCTTATGTTAGTAGAGAAGTCAGACGGCCGATTTATACCTTTTTAATGTTTTACATGACGATGTTGAGGTCCAATAGCTAACATTGATGAATATGACTAATGAAAAACATACAATTGATATTTACATTGGTGGGTACAACAATGGTGCCATTTTCAATGCCCGAAACATATTTCACTTGCTGAATGCAATAAGCTACATTTATTGGACCTAGAGATAACAAATGAGAGGTGAAGAGTACTTGAATCTATAATGACTAGTATTTCCAAGGTTTTCTTCCATCCCTTAAATGCCAATGAGTACACGTAAATGGGTTCCGATGGTTCTTTTCTACTTAGTTGATTCAGGCTATGCTACCCATTTGACTTTATGATATGGAGCCTAGATATGTGGAGATTTGGCATTCCAATTGAAATAAAAGCTAAATTACGCCGCACATTTGAAGTTGCGCTGATGAGGCACGTGGAAGCTTCACGCTCATATTGAGAAAAGGTTTATTCCAGAAGATTTTTATAATCATGAATGATTGCGCCGATATGATGTGTGGAGGCTTTCGTCGGCCCTTCTTCAATAACATACATCGATTCAATGAGATAAGATCAAATATTTTATATTTTTTTATTCTGACCACGTGACAATCCTGAACTTATATGGAGACTTCCCCTTGGAAAATTATAACCTGAAGTGCTTACCTAAAGCGACATCAGACCCCTAAGGCTGGATAAGTAAACAACATTGGAAAAAAAACATCAAACAATGGCCCCGCAACTTTGCAGCTATGCACTTGAAAATTGCACCATTATTACGAAAAGTGCAAAAGTTTCACAAATGTACCCGCAGACACGCCAGCCTAAAATTATCACCTTGGGCAAGAGACTTCATGAGCGGCCCCGCATATTCTATCTTAGCAATATGTTGGGAAGTCATCTCAAGATGGACCAGCCCACATTTTCAACTTAATGTTTCTCAAATTTAATGACATTCCTAAACTCGCGGGGCCCGCAATTTTAACTTGTGTTCTTTCATGGAAAAATTGCAAAAATGCTTCACAATATCTCTCAACCGCACCTTCAGACTATGACAATCTTCCCATAGGTGGCGAAAAGTCTTACCCAGGAATTCCCACTATCAACAAGATTGTGATGCAACCAATATCACTTGACACAAAAATTGTGTGGCATAATACTTTGTAAAATATAGATGATAGAGGGAAGTAGTTTATATTCCTCTGGAATCCATGAGATAGAAATTTCCTATCTGATGAAGAAAAACATATTATGGGACCTTGACTTCCTTTCAATCATATAGATCCTACATCAGTTTGAATCAGTATATCCATGGGAGAAGAACTGGTGTTAGTTGACTCATGAATAAGCATGAGCTAAACTGTTAGTCAATTAAACCCATACTCATTTCACCTTTTATATTGTAATCACCTCAAGATAAACACCTACATGCCATTGTACATGAAAACTAGAAGTACAACTACATCAAAATGCTAAATAATGTCTTAGGCCCATGTTCTCAATTTTTTATTTTTTCTTAGTATAAAGATGGGCTACCCTTTCTCACATCAAAAACATTCTTACCTATACTAAAAATATTTAGTTTTTAGGAAGGCATCAAAGTGTTGTAAAACATGATCCATTTGTCTTTTATCCTAATTGAAAGAAGTGTTAGGTGGATGTATAATTCATCTAGTTATACCATAAATCACATCCATTGAGAAGGAGAGGTATATCAACAACATATTATTTAGTAATTAGTCCCAAACTATTATTTTATAATAGTCAATACATAAGGTTGCACCTCATAGATGTGTTTCCACTTGCTAAACTTCTAAATAAAAATATATCACTTCTTACATGTCTGAATAGTCAAATCACTTGTGTGCCCAGGGTCATGACCTCCAAGTCCACTCCGGATACCAATATTCACTATTGGCCTCACATGTAGAAACCACCTAGGACCATTAACAATAAATGTTGTCAAGTCTTGAGATGCAGATCACCACCTCTATGAAACGGTGCATGAAAACTTGTAGTGATACACATCAGGGATGCCAAATAATGTCCACACCAAATGAAGAAACTATTGTTGTAATTAAAAGGACCTAATCAAGATCAACATTATGAAATAATTGATAATCGAGATATTTTTCTTAAGGAAAAATATGATTTTAATCATGCATAACATATTGTATTTCACAACCCACCTTTTGTTTATCATGAAGAAATATGTATAAAATCTAAAGGAGCAATGAAGTGGTATTTTGAAATTGATGAAAATATTTTGAATAATATGAGGGGAAAAAATCATTTGCATACCATACGGATATGTGTTTTAAAACTCTTCAAAAAATCTTGAGAACGAATCCTAAAGTGAGAAGTTTCAATTTCTTATTCAATTGTTAAGAATGTATAAAATGAAGTGTGTCATGAAAAATTTAAGAATAATAACAAGTAATTAAAGTGACTGAGATAAAATTATTGTGGAAAATATTGGCTATATAATTATTTATATTGGAAAAATAGTCGAGATCAAGATAAAAATGCAACACAAGATAATCACATATACTATTATAAGGAAGTTCTTGAAAAAATATCAAATACTCAGGTTAACTTGATTGATCTAAAAATACAACAAGCAAAACAAACTATTATAAGGCAATCCATCAATTTATTGCTTGGGCTGTAAGGGATAGAATTCAAATACTCAAGTTCCATTATTTTTAATATAATCATTTATTTGACATGAAACTACACAAAAAAATGAAATAGTTTAAAATTTATGTGAATTTCGATACTGGCACACCCCATGCAAAACACTCACTTCTTGTACAAAATAGCCAAATTAAAATGATACAAGTTTTTTTTAGATGCAATCAAATTTGAAAATTGTCCAAAATTGAGTCTTGTAAACCATAGTATTTTGTAACCCTTACTATTTGCATTACATAGTGGTATAAGAATAATGTTGAATTGTCAATGTATCATGAATCAGTTTTTCCATAAACAATATCCTTTAATACTAATCAGTTGTTGTAATTATAGGGTGTTATCTAACTACCTAATATATATAATTGTCTTAAAAGTATGATTGCAATCAATTTTATAGTCAAAAGGATTGAATAATGAATGTATAAATGTGGATGCTATGATAAATGTTAAGTAAATGCTTAATGAAGATCAAGAACATGATTTTGTGAGTAGTTTAAATACCTGTAGTATGAAATAGTTATGTAATGCATCTCGTATTTTATTGTACTTATCATGATTTTGTTATTACATTATTTTATACCAATATGACTTACCCAATTATTTAACTACTCGTCCAATTCCAACATTAATTGTTTATGTATATATAAATATTTACTAGGGTGCATATTTGAATATGTCTACATACCCTTTTAAATTAATTATCCCATGTACCCTTTTATTGTTGTTTACCCAACTACCCATGAAAATTCCATACACTATCATGTGTAAGATTATAATGTGAACCAGTAGGATCAAACTAATCTTACACACAATATTGGCATTGATTTAAAATTTGCCCTAAATGTGCCCTAATCAACATTCTTGTTTTTTTTCCCTATCTTTACTATTTGTGAGAGGAATTTATGTAGGATTCATGTATAAAGGTTGTATTAGTAACATGAGGTTTTGGATTCTTAGGGTTGCCGTTATAAGATATTATCCTTATTCCCCACTATTTTTGTCTTTCATTTACCAGGTATTCTCTGGTTGGGTATATATTATACCCTTTTTTGTTCAATGAAGGCAAATCTGCCTATATATATAAACAATTAATATCATCTTTCGAAAATAAGCAGGACTCAATATAAACTTTTTGCAGCATTTGAAATGGGGTGAGGGTGGCATTTGATTGACAATGACCGCAGTAAAGGAGTGTTGGGCGGAGGTAATGGAGAGGGGTTTGGGTTATAGTGGATGTGTGGAGGTTGGGAGGTCTCTACAGGGTTGTGGGATTAAGCATATGCATAGAGCTTCAAGGGTTTGGGGTTTGAGAGTTAGGGGTGGTGTGGTTGTACACACCACCATAAGTTTAGCGACAGGGTTTGGGGGCTCAGCCCTCCAAACAATTTTATTTTTTTATTTAGTTTTAAAACATACAACATTTCTACAATCCGAAGTATTATTAATAGTTTTAGATTTAAATTTGTTTACATATATATATAATATATTTTATTTATATGCATTCATTAAATATATAATATATATATTCTACACTATATTGAAATAATTACTAGTTATAACATGGTAAGTTATGTTTTGTTATTTTTTTGTGAAGTATGCAACTTCATAAATTTCAATATATCTATATTAAAAATGATTTACTTATTTGTGTGATAAAAGGGAATGTAGCAATGCATTTCAATTAATAAAAGAGGGCTTGGAACATATTTCAAATTTAGTAAGGAAGGAGGTATATTCACAATTGAAACTTCCCTAATATAAGCATTTTGTTAAGTTTCACATGGAAAGGAAAATAAAACTAATTTCATTCCATTTTATAATGTTACTAGAATTTGCAAGAAAGAGATATATTATAAGAATGATAGTATTACATTCAATATTAAACCTCAATCTCCATATTACAACTAAATTTCCATTCAAATGCAATATCAAATACCACTATACATCTTCTTTAGTGCTCTTAACATCACATTTTACATTTTTATTGGGGAAAAATATTTCCAAATAACAAACTTTCTTTTCAAAAATGAAGTTCCAACAATCCATATTAAAGGATCAACTATTTTACAAGATTTCATTTCCAAGAAGCTTAAGCTCACAGATACAACATATTTCCAAAATACTTAAGATACACAAGGAACCACATTACTAGGGTTCTTTCGAAGATTGAAGGAAGGTTACACATACTAATGTAACACTAGTTTACTAGGCAATCCCAATCACAAAATGGGAACTTTACAAGAACATAAAACATGCAACAAAGCCATATTCACATGATTACAATAAGTATAACTTCCCAAAATTTTGGGAACAACATGAGGCCAAGATATCAAGGAAACTCCAACCATCTTCCAAACTTGAAGCTCCAACTTTTGTGTTTTTCTAGGAATCCAACACATAGAGAAAGGCTTGTTTTACCACCCAACCTATGGTCATAATTACATGTCTTTCCAAAGGTTGGAAGACATTCTAGCCTCCCCCAAGCCCATGGGAGAGAGAGATAGTGTCCATAAATGTGCATAAGAATAAGGGATAAATACACACAAGCATATCACATACAAGACTAATTCATACACTAAAGAAACACAACAATTTACCAACCAAATAAAAAGAGGATAAAACAAAATTCATCCTCAACAAAGGGGAAGAGTATATGAGACATCCAATAGTGTCAAAAAGTGTGGTCTAACCATAGGATGTACACTAACAAATTCTTCAAAACCTCCTTATCCTTCCAAAACAAACATCCCTCTTTATTTCTCCTCCCATTCGCCTAAAATCCTCCTTGGGAGTATTTTCAAACCCATTAGGTTTCCTCTCCAAGGATGGGTAAGGGGGTTCAAACCATCTAAACCACCTTCCCCACCTCAAACCATATGAGGGGAATAAAAATAACCAACATGGCTTTCCCATCAAGCCATGAGGTTTAAGAGGGAAAATCCCTCCCTCTTCCCTAATAAAGCTCCAAAATCCATCAAGCCATATGATGGATGGAGAAAATAAAAATAACTTACCCAAGAAATACACAACACATGCAACAAGACATGCATTTCAACCATAAGAAAATATAAGATCTAACATGTCAATAAACATAAAATAAGATCAAAGAGCCTACCTCCACAAGCTCTCCAAATCTGTAAGCTTTTCCAATTCCTTGTCCAATCAAAACACTAACTCCAAAAGTCTCCAAGCACAAAGAAAAAGCCAAAAAAAAAAATCCTCTTTCTCCCCCATGAGGGAGTATTTTAAGAAAAATAAATAAATTTCCTCAAAAATGAGGGGCAACATGTGTCACCCCTCTCTTCCCTCTAAGTCAAGATTCCCAAAAAAATAGAGAAAAGATAAACTCACATTTAAACACCCCTCTCCCAAATTACCCAAAAAGAAAATGAGACAAGCTTATGCAAGTTTATCACAACACACACATTCCAACCCATGTTACATGGATGGTGACAAAAGAGAGGCTAAATGGGAGGGAAACTTCCTCCATGCCTTGGAATTAAGCCCCCTACCTAATAGGTAGGGTCCAAGGGCTTATTTTCATGCTAAGTGAACTCCCAAAACAAAAAGGGGTCACTTAAAATGCCAAAAATAGACCAATTTCAGGTTTGGCACATTTGGACACATATGTAGAGGATGTGGGTCCCACTCAAGGGTGCTCATGTGACCCCAATCCTCTTTAATTAACACACACTTACAAAAATACATACTTAATGCAAGTGGGAACCATTAAGTCCCCCAACCTAGTTTACTTAACAAAAATAAACAACCTAAACACAATTAATTTTACATGAAATACAACTTTACAAATAAGGGTCACTCATGGTGCCCAATAATACAAGAAAACAATAAGGCCTCATACAACTAACATGGTTAGTACTTAGCCCCATGGGCTGCTTATGCACAATTTGTGTAGCCACCTGAAACCCACGTTCTCCTATGCCCTGTAACCTAAACACTCAATGCAAGTAAAAGACAGGATATTTTTTTTTTGACTTGCTTGACACATAACATGACGCAACATGTCGTCACCAAGGATACAACTAACTCTGTGAACAACTTGATACAAGGATGGCCATAAAAGTAGCACGGAAACGTTCACACCTATCAAGGACAATATACTTTTCTTTTTCTTTTTTTTGACAAAACAACATAGAAGCCCAACCACATGACACTCTCACAGCTAGGGCAAGCCACAGTAAGAAATGATTGGAGGTTATTTATTTTGATAAGACACCCTTTAACTCATGACTTAAGTTTTCAGAAGGATTCAATATATGATTCGCACAAATTCATCTTACCAACTGAGTTATGTTCTTATACACTGTAGAGTAGTTCGCTTAAAGTCTTCTCCTTTATAACCATTATTTGTTTTATATATTTATTTGATAAAGATGGTAATTTAATTCCATAACGCCATCTATTCACACTTACCTTACTAGAACTCGTTCATGCCCTTATGACAACATCGGTTCACGTTCAACAAAATTAAGAGAAAATTACAAGGTAGCCTGGATAAAGTTAAAGGAAGAAGGTCAAATGATTTCACCCTTAAGACGTCATTAGTTCTTACTAAGGTTTAATTGAAGCTTGAGGTTTTATACGTAGTTAAATAGCGCTCTTACTTAGGCTTCACCGAAAGAGCTTATCAAGAGGAAGCTACTTACTTTTAAATAGGCTGAGAGATAAATTGAGTGGTTTCAAAATTTTCTTCTCTTACTTGTTAAATCTTATTAGAAACTAACCATTGTTTTCCTTTAAGCTTGTCTTTAGCGTTCACCAAAAGAGTAGTGTTTACTAGTTCAGTTAGGGATAACACGTTATATAAAATCACTTTGCAAGGATAGTCTCACTCTTGATTACTTAAGGTATTGTTTGTTTACAAGGGGATCTAAACCACAACATATTTCTTTGAATAAAACTTTTAGGTAACTTCTGTAAGGAAAAGCCACCCCATTAAAGCTTACATATAACCCATCAATACAAAGTCTTAGAAAGATTTAAATTAACACTTAATTCTCAAGATCAAAGTTTTACAATGCTTATGCCAGTGAAGAGATTGAATATTATTTCTCACTAAGAAGAGTTACCAGCCAAAATACAAAAAAGGACAAAACTACTACTTCACGTAATTCTCCGAACAATTCCAGGCAAGAGGTCATATAAACTCTCTTTACAAGCAATGTTACACAATTTACAACACATTGGACATTTTTACAAGGAACTTCATAAATTGTACAGATGAACCTTTAACACTCTTTTCCTCTAGTCTACTCGCATAATCCATCTGCACAAATATTAACTAGAGTCAGTTCGCTAGAACTGAGCATGTTAAGACTACCCATTGCAACAGTAAGCTAACATTTTATAATATCATGAAAGTAAAATTCTAAACTCAAGAATGGATCAAATCACAAACCACTAATCAATATGTTTCACAAGATGAAGAGATTTATACCAGCCAACAAGGAGGAATCCCAATATTCAAGTGAGAGAGATATTCCAAAGACAAACAAGGTGAGACCTTATTGGTGAAGACAACAAGGCTGAGAGTATTGAGATTTCAGTCATGTAATCCTATGGATTACGTGATTGAAATCTAACACCCAAACATCATTCTATTATTATTAACCAAAAGGATAAAGATCAGTCAAATGACTTAACATATTCAAAATTGCTTGGTAACAAGACTGCATTAACACACATCCTTGTTTTAGGAAGAATATAGGCCCCAACCATATATGAACACAAATCAGTCAAAGATTAAAGTTAACTTCACTCGACTGAATAAACCAACATACATATAATACTCACAACACAATAACTGAATCTGAAGATTCAATATACCAAGTAATTCTCACCGAACCTAATTATTTTTCTTCAAGAAGTTAAATAAATTAGATTCTATCCAACTAAATTACATTCAACAACTATAGTTGGATTACACAAGCAAGGATCAAGAAGAAGTCTTTTCACCAAAGGTTGTTATTATCTTACATCACATAATCAGTAATAAACCCGTAATCCACCACTCGTATGATCATTGTAAGAGTTAAGGACTTAGCTCACTAAAATATGTAACTGAGTCGATTCCTACCTTTTCCATTTTCATACAAGTCTAACCCAATTCGAAGAAAGGTAACCATTCTATTTTCATACATGCCTCAGTCAACACTTACTCAGAAAGTCCCTACCTGAATTATTGAAGGTTTGCTAAGCTACAAAATGGATTTAATAGAAACCCATTTCATTCGATACTTGAATTTAAACAAGCAAGGGATAGTCTGTTGAAAATATAAGTGAATCGACACAAGATCCTCTACCGTGACCCAACTCGAGTCACCAATCACAAGGTTAACAGTCAGCGAAGGAGGAATACAAAGCAAAATACTCTTCCTACGAACTATGCCTTCTCTTCCGTCTCTAAAACAACATATGAATAGTTTGGGCATACCCATCTATTTCACGACAGTCTACTCGACCTATCCTCATAGTCGCTCCAAAGAAAACATCTGCTACTACAGAGTTCGATTGAACTCTTTTATCTTATGATACAGTGACTCACGTCACAGGATCTGTATTGAGCAGTCAATATTTCACTCACGTAGGCCTCTAAGAAAACATCATGCTCACTATGCGAGGTCTACACACAGATTCAGCCCAAGAAAAGCTTTTACCAAGACAAAAACAAACATTTAGCCTAAAACTGGCCATGAGTCGACAAATCTACAAATATCCACTAATGTTATTCATGGCTCAAGTTTATATCTGCTACTGCTGGTTTAGAAATCGAACTCAACGGCCATTGTTCACTATCGTCTCTAAATGTCACCCGAATTTTAAGAATTAAGCAGGAAAGCACCCCGGTTAAAGATCTAACACCCACGGTAAAACTTCAACCATTATTTTGCTATCACATAGCAGTTACTCTTTTATTTCGAAAAGAAAAAAAAACGAGGCAGAAAAGAAATGTATACATGCTATCACAGTTGCTATCAGGGTATGAAAAACAAACAACTCCCAACAGTCCTTCCTTTCCTTCAATCTGGGTCGATTCACAAGGAAAAGCAGAAGCCCATTCTAAATGCCATAACAGATAAAAAAAAATAGAAGGACATTCAATTCATGACATAATAAAAGGGTAGCAGAAGATTGCAAGGGCAGGTTTAACATGCCTGGTTTAAAACGCCATCTCCATATGCATATGATTGTTTCAATGCAGCTGCTTGCCCTTAACCCAAAGTGCTCTGCGAGCTCGTGCTAGCGCCACATTCACGCGGTGAAAAACAGCTACAAAGCCAACCCCATGATTTGAAGCTCGGACACAAGACATAATGATTACATCACGCTCCTGGCTCTGGAAGGCATCTACCGTAATGATAAATAAACCTTTTCCTTCATCAGATTTGGGGACAACATCAAACTCTCGGTGCAAACATTACAGCTGTAGCTTGTAAGGTGTGATAATTCCAACAGAAAACTTTATGCCTGCCAACTTGGTGACTCGTTGAAGAAGCTCATATTATTGCAAAGCAAATCGTGTTTCATGAATATTCTGATATGAAACAGATCGGCCTCTATGAGGTTCTCTTCCATGAGTTACATCGTACAACAAGTAAGATCTTAATAGAGAATCTTTGTAAATAAATTTCATCAGGTCTTCTGGTAACACCCTCACTGTCACATAACCGATTTTGAAGAAACAAACTCAGTACATGTTCTGGATCTGAAAAAAATATCCTGCTACCTTCATCTCCCAAGACATTTTCTCCAACATTGCATAGATCTCCTGTGCCCGTGGGTGTGATCTGTCACCTTGAAGGAGAATCCCGAATTGAGGATGCAGTCGATACAAAACAGATAACATCATATTTGGATGACCTGCTTGTTGGAGGTGCTCAAACGAAGGCTTCTACTAATACTGTAACGTGCCTGCTGCCTGGTTGGAACACCCTTGCAACTGCTAAGGCTTCTACTATACTAGCAGTGGAGGTGCCTGCTGCATCAATGCACCAAGATGGAAAAATGGCAAATTCAGGAACGTCTCTAGATTAACAAGCTTGTACATTTCACTGTGGATCCCCAACAAGAACACACCTTCTCAACACCCAATGAAAGTGGAGGTAACACGCCTTTCCCTAGCTTGTAGCTTCATCTATAACCACCATATCAAACCCATGGGCTAGGCGCTGGAATAACTTCCGGTCAGTCGACTTTTCCTTCTGAATAGATAGTAGAACGTCAATCTCAGAACATGGATGATCTCACTTGCAAAACTTGCCTCAATGATTTGATCGAGCTTCTTCACCAGGCTAGAACATGTTAAATTCACCACCTGGATGGACAAGCGACTTTCCAAAATGAAAAGGCAAGACAGCTCAACTAAAACTTTATCTCGTTCTTCTACTACAGCTGCAAGATTTTGCAACAACTGATCACGACTGTGGTCGCGTGCAACCAGAACATCAGGATCAACACCAACGGTTCCTTGGGATCACCCTGCGGTAGCTGTCGCACTTAACTCTCTCTGGAGGCCACTGATTTTCTGAGATAAGTTTACTTCTCTACCCTGTAGCTACTGCATATAGCCAAATTACTTCCTCACGGCACTTTCCTAGGAGAATTTCAGTTCTACGCTCCACTGATACTGCCTGTGCAGCACGATTTTGAGAACCCACACCCACCCTCGCAACATCAGGGCGATAGACCTTCATTTCACCATCAATGAATCCACTATCCAGAACACGTTGTAGCAATTCATCTGTTGCAGCATTTGATGGAGCGCAAACAAGCATTCGTGGTTTAGGGCAGAAAACAACAGGTAGACCACGTGAGACAGCAGATTGCAAGTCAACATTTTAATAAATGGGCATGTGCGGCCACCAACCAGGAAGTTGAACACGCCAAGAAAGGTGCAGGGGGTTTTTAATGCAATGGCAGGTGGCCATTAAAGCCACCCACCTCCAGCCGACCAAGGAAACAAGGTCAAAAAAAAAAATTAACCTTTCCTTCCCCATTCCAAACGTGGTACACAAGGAGATCAAAAGGGAGAGACAAGGTAGGATTGGGGACATAAAAATCTTATTTAAAAATTAGTAATTTAAAACAATTCAAGTAAGAACATAGGGTTCGGTCGACATTGCATCTCCAGGAGGAGAACTCCATTCTTGTAATTAAATGAAATATTTACGCAACGCCACTCCCAAACAAGTGGGTTATACTGTTTACCACAAAACATACTCTTCCTCATTTGCGAAATAGGCTCGTCAACAAGATACCAAACAAGATCAGCGGATAGCATAACATAACTGAATAACTTTAACGATAACACGAGGATGATATCGATAAAATCGATATAAAGAAGGTAATAATAAAAACAATCGTTGATCAAATACAATCATAAGGTCATTATTATTATTATTATTATCAATATTATCATTTTAAGCTTGTAAAATAATTATCAATTATAGTCATAATGGTCAGTCAATCCTTCGTCGACGAAGGCACAACATTACACTCCATGCTTAGCACTCGATCGCCACAAGATGACAGGTGTAACGTCGAACAGGGCATTACATTCTCCTCCCCTTAAGAAAGCATCGTCCTCGATGCGACATAACACAACGGAAAAGAAATGGTTCGCAACCAAGAACAGGTAAAGGAGAAAGTACACCCTATGGTTTAAAATTTTAGTTGATTAAAGCACGGTCACAAGGTAGCCTTAGGAACATTTGGTAGAATTTTTAACTTTCAATGTTCTGTGAAGATTGGCAGTTCTTTCTTGTTCATCATTTCATTAGTCTCTTTCCATTATCATTATTTCTAGTTTTAGTTTCTTTTAAAAAAAAATATCATCATTGAAGAGTTTTGATTTATTCCTTATTGTGGGTGCCCAACATGAGCTGCTAACACAACACCCTATCAGGTTCACAAGACCCTACGGATTCACAAGTACACAAGTATATACTTCAAGATTGTATTACACCACAAAAGGTTACACAAATACGGAATAGAATAGGCACACTCCACATAACATAGTACTCGTCACACATCAATGACTGACATACAAAATACTCAAACAAAAGAGTACTACAATCCACCAGACATTTCCTCAATTCCACGTATGAAAATTTTCCATGACTCATAAAACTACATGTACATAGTTTCCACAAGGGTCTCAATGACATATCCACAACATCACAACACATATCCATCTGACATGAGTAACACATACATCAAAAGACCACTACCAAACATCACAATAACTCAACATATATCCTGAAACATCAACCATACAGACAAATATCATAAGCCTCCCTCAAACTCTTATGCCTCCCTCAAGTCTCTTATGCCTCCCTCAAACTCTTATGCCTCCCTCAAAGTCTCTTATGCCTCCCTCAAACTCTTATGCCTCCCTCAAGGAGGCTGGTTGACCCTATGGTCCAAGACACATAGAGTTCGAACACTCCTAACCCAAGTGACATAATAACGCGTGGTTCAACAACCCGCTAGTTATCTGTACTCCTTGGGGCGTACCCCTATACAACGAAGCGGGTCCATAGGTCCAACCATTCCATGGTGCATCCCATGACCCTATTCCACACATCACGACAATAGAACCAGCACAACAATCCAATCAAAGTGCCAAGTGGCAAAGTACAAGCCTTGGGCAAGGCGGTAAAAATTCCAAATTTAAAAGAAGACCCAAAATCAAGCAAAATAAATGGCCAAATAGCCATAGTTAGTATCAAAATCCCCATGTTAGTGCCACAAACCAAGGAAATGCCCAAAATTGTAAAGCATGGCAATCAAGAAAAGCTGCTGGTCCTTACAAAATAAAGTAAAAAGCTCAATTTACGAATAAAATCAACTTATAATAATGTCACATTACGATAACTGTGTGGCCTTATCTAGCCACCAAAGGGGTACTCAACGAGTTGCTAGCACTCGGAACATCGAGCCTCAGCTCGTAAAATACATATCAATAATACAACTGTCATCACCTCCATCTGAATCATCCCGCCACCACTTCGACAAGGCTAAACATAGTCATAGTTGCACTTAGGTTGCATACATACAACCACATAGGGAGAGAGGAAAGAATCACATGTTATCTACTAAACCGAGTTTCGGCTCGAGTTATTGACCCATGGTACACCATTCCTCACTCTCAACATACACTTCTACCGATTTCCCTCAGGGTCGGTTAGCGTAAGGTTCACAACATAACATACAACAACATCACTAACATAACGGTGGCACACACATAACTACCATAACGTCTTACATATGGTACATATACAGGGTAGATCACGATCATACATTCACTGAGTGTAACACATCACTTTACCACATTCTGCACCCAAAGTGCAATCACCATACGATAGGGTTCATACACTCACCGTATGACCCAAAATCACAACATGAAGCATTACATATTTGCACAGTCATACATACGATGAACATAGTACATCACAACATAACATCCATTGCTACATAACAAGGTGGTACACACATTTCTTCAAAACATGGTAAAAACATCATGATACAACTCATTTCTTTTAACATCAATCTAGTCATACAACACATTGATACACCTACATATCACAATATGTCACAATGCTCCAACACTATGTCATCCACATTATAATTCTTTTCACACATCACAAACAGTAATTCACACGTGAACTCTTCATAGAATCCACAAGAAGGAGAGAGAATACTCCCATCCCCAACATATCAACATGATCACAAACACGCACAAGTGACATACACATCACGTGCGTTCACAATATCACAATTACGACAATAATCACATCACGTTTAAAGCACATTACTCTTCCAATATCTACCACCATCATGCAACATCATCATCATCATGCAGTATCATCATGTAACACCACCACCACCATGTAACATCACCATACAACACCAATCCGGCCCATAGGTTCGAGAGCATGAACCTATGCTCTGATACCAAGTGTAACGACCCAAAAATCACACACACGAACAACACAGTAAAAGACAGGATAACTTTTTTTTTTTTGACTTGCTTGACACATAACATGACGCAACATGTCGTCACCAAGGATACAACTAACTCTGTGAACAACTCGATACAAGGATGGCCATAAAAGCAGCACGGAAACGTTCACACCTATCAAGGACAATATACTTTTCTTTTCTTTTTTTTGACAGAACAACATAGAAGCCCAACCACATGACACTCTCACAGCTAGGGCAAGCCACAGTAAGAAATGATTGGAGGTTATTTATTTTGATAAGACACCCTTTAACTCATGACTTAAGTTTTCAGAAGGATTCAATATATGATTCGCACAAATTCATCTTACCAACTGAGTTATGTTCTTATACACTGTAGAGTAGTTCACTTAAAGTCTTCTCCTTTATAACAATTATTTGTTTTATATATATTATTTGATAAAGATGGTAATTTAATTCCATAAGGCCATCTATTCACACTTACATTACTAGAACTCGTTCATGCCCTTATGACAACATCGGTTCAAGTTCAACAAACTTAAGAGAAAATTACAAGGTACCCTGGATAAAGTTAAAGGAAGAAGGTCAATTGAGTTCACCCTTAAGACGTCATTAGTTCTTACTAAGGTTTAATTGAAGCTTGAGGTTTTATACGTAGTTAAATAGCGCTCTTACTTAGGCTTCACCGAAAGAGCTTATCAAGAGGAAGCTACTTACTTTTAAATAGGCTGAGAGATAAATTGAGTGGTTTCAAAATTTTCTTCTCTTACTTGTTAAATCTTATTAGAAACTAACCATTGTTTTCCTTTAAGCTTGTCTTTAGCGTTCACCAAAAGAGTAGTGTTTACTAGTTCAGTTAGGGATAACACGTTATATAAAATCACTTTGCAAGGATAGTCTCACTCTTGATTACTTAAGGTATTGTTTGTTTACAAGGGGATCTAAACCACAACATATTTCTTTGAATAAAACTTTTAGGTAACTTCTGTAAGGAAAAGCCACCCCATTAAAGCTTACATATAACCCATCAATACAAAGTCTTAGAAAGATTTAAATTAACACTTAATTCTCAAGATCAAAGTTTTACAATGCTTATGCCAGTGAAGAGATTGAATATTATTTCTCACTAAGAAGAGTTACCAGCCAAAATACAAAAAAGGACAAAACTACTACTTCACGTAATTCTCCGAACAATTCCAGGCAAGAGGTCATATAAACTCTCTTTACAAGCAATGTTACACAATTTACAACACATTGGACATTTTTACAAGGAACTTCATAAATTGTACAGATGAACCTTTAACACTCTTTTCCTCTAGTCTACTCGCATAATCCATCTGCACAAATATTAACTAGAGTCAGTTCGCTAGAACTGAGCATGTTAAGACTACCCATTGCAACAGTAAGCTAACATTTTATAATATCATGAAAGTAAAATTCTAAACTCAAGAATGGATCAAATCACAAACCACTAATCAATATGTTTCACAAGATGACGAGATTTATACCAGCCAACAAGGAGGAATCCCAATATTCAAGTGAGAGAGATATTCCAAAGACAAACAAGGTGAGACCTTATTGGTGAAGACAACAAGGCTGAGAGTATTGAGATTTCAGTCATGTAATCCTATGGATTACGTGATTGAAATCTAACACCCAAACATCATTCTATTATTATTAACCAAAAGGATAAAGATCAGTCAAATGACTTAACATATTCAAAATTGCTTGGTAACAAGACTGCATTAACACACATCCATGTTTTAGGAAGAATATAGGCCCCAACCATATATGAACACAAATCAGTCAAAGATTAAAGTTAACTTCACTCGACTGAATAAACCAACATACATATAATACTCACAACACAAAAACTGAATCTGAAGATTCAATATACCAAGTAATTCTCACCGAACCTAATTATTTTTCTTCAAGAAGTTAAATAAATTAGATTCTATCCAACTAAATTACATTCAACAACTATAGTTGGATTACACAAGCAAGGATCAAGAAGAAGTCTTTTCACCAAAGGTTGTTATTATCTTACATCACATAATCAGTAATAAACCCGTAATCCACCACTCGTATGATCATTGTAAGAGTTAAGGACTTAGCTCACTAAAATATGTAACTGAGTCGATTCCTACCTTTTCCATTTTCATACAAGTCTAACCCAATTCGAAGAAAGGTAACCATTCTATTTTCATACATGCCTCAGTCAACACTTACTCAGAAAGTCCCTACCTGAATTATTGAAGGTTTGCTAAGCTACAAAATGGATTTAATAGAAACCCATTTCATTCGATACTTGAATTTAAACAAGCAAGGGATAGTCTGTTGAAAATATAAGTGAATCGACACAAGATCCTCTACCGTGACCCAACTCGAGTCACCAATCACAAGGTTAACAGTCAGCGAAGGAGGAATACAAAGCAAAATACTCTTCCTACGAACTATGCCTTCTCTTCCGTCTCTAAAACAACATATGAATAGTTTGGGCATACCCATCTATTTCACGACAGTCTACTCGACCTATCCTCATAGTCGCTCCAAAGAAAACATCTGCTACTACAGAGTTCGATTGAACTCTTTTATCTTATGATACAGTGACTCACGTCACAGGATCTGTATTGAGCAGTCAATATTTCACTCACGTAGGCCTCTAAGAAAACATCATGCTCACTATGCGAGGTCTACACACAGATTCAGCCCAAGAAAAGCTTTTACCAAGACAAAAACAAACATTTAGCCTAAAACTGGCCATGAGTCGACAAATCTACAAATATCCACTAATGTTATTCATGGCTCAAGTTTATATCTGCTACTGCTGGTTTAGAAATCGAACTCAACGGCCATTGTTCACTATCGTCTCTAAATGTCACCCGAATTTTAAGAATTAAGCAAGAAATCACCCAGGTTAAAGATCTAACACCCACAGTATAAAACTTCAACCATTATTTTGCTATCACATAGCAGTTACTCTTTTATTTCGAAAAGAAAAAAAAAACGAGGCAGAAAAGAAATGTATACATGCTATCACAGTTGCTATCAGGGTATGAAAAACAAACAACTCCCAACAGTCCTTCCTTTCCTTCAATCTGGGTCGATTCACAAGGAAAAAGCAGAAGCCCATTCTAAATGCCATAACAGATAAAAAAACAAAAGAAGGACATTCAATTCATGACATAATAAAAGGGTAGCAGAAGATTGCAAGGGCAGGTTTAACATGCCTGGTTTAAAACGCCATCTCCATATGCATATGATTGTTTCAATGCCGCTGCTTGCCCTTAACCCAAAGTGCCCTACGAGCACATGCTAGCGCCACATTCACGCGGTGAAAAACAGCTACAAAGCCAACCCCATGATTTGAAGCTCGGACACAAGACATAATGATTACATCACGCTCCTGGCTCTGGAAGGCATCTACCGTAATGATAAATAAACCTTTTCCTTCATCAGATTGGAGGACAACATCAAACTCTCGGTGCAAACATTACAGCTGTAGCTTGTAAGGTGTGATAATTCCAACAGAAAACTTTATGCCTGCCAACTTGGTGACTCGTTGAAGAAGCTCATATAATAGCAAAGCAAATTGTGTTTCATGAATATTCTGATATGAAACAGATCGGCCTCTATGAGGTTCTCTTCCATGAGTTACATCGTACAACAAGTAAGATCTCAATAGAGAATCTTTGTAAATAAATTTCATCAGGTCTGCTGGTAACACCCTCACTGTCACATAATCGATTTTGAAGAAACAAACTCAGTACATGTTCTGGATCTGAAAAATATCCTGCTACCTTCATCTCCCAAGACATTTTCTCCAACATTGCATAGATCTCCTGTGCCCGTGGGTGTGATCTGTCACCTTGAAGGAGAATCCCGAATTGAGGATGCAGTCGATACTGAACAGATAACATCATAGTTGGACCAACCTGCTTGTTGGAGGCACTCATTCCAGGCTTCTACTTCTACTACACTGTAACGTGCCTGCTGCCTGGCTAATTACTGGCAGGCAGTTGCTGTGGATCCCCAACAAGAAGCACATCCACAGTTTACAAGTGGACCCTTCCCTAGCTTTGCAGAAGCTTCAAACCCTTGAACTTCTATACAATATGTTTTTCCTACTTCTTGTCGACTAGCAATGAAAGTGGAGGTAACACGTCTAGCCTACTTCCCTAGCTTGTAGCTTCATCTATAACCACCATATCAAACCCATGGGCTAGGCAACTGGAATAACTTCTCGGTCAGTACTAGAAACAGTACATGGCATGACTTGTGAACGCAATCTCAGCCTCACTTGCAAAACTTGCCTCAAGATTTGATCGAGCTTCTTCCATGTTAAATTCACCACCTGGACGGAAGCGACTTTCCAAAATGAAAAGGCAAGACAGCTCAACTAAAACTTTATCTCGTTCTTCTACTACAGCTGCAAGATTTTGCAACAACTGATCACGACTGTGGTCGCGTGCAACCAGAACATCAGGATCAACACCAACGGTTCCTTGGGATCGCCCTGCGGCAACTGTCGCACTTAACTCTCTCTGGAGGCCACTGATTTTCTGAGATAAGTTTACTTCTCTACCCTGTAGCTGCTGCATATAGCCAAATTACTTCCTCACGGCACTTTCCTAGGAGAATTTCAGTTCTACGCTCCACTGATACTGCCTGTGCAGCACGATTTTGAGAACCCACACCCACCCTCGCAACATCAGGGCGATAGACCTTCATTTCACCATCAATGAATCCACTATCCAGAACACGCTGTAGCAATTCATCTGTTGCAGCATTTGATGGAGCGCAAACAAGCATTCGTGGTTTAGGGCAGAAAACAACAGGTAGACCACGTGAGACAGCAGATGCAAGTCAACATTTTAATAAATGGGCATGTGCGGCCACCAACCAGGAAGTTGAACACGCCAAGAAGGTGCAGGGGGTTTTTAATGCAATGGCAGGTGGCCATTAAAGCCACCCACCTCCAGCCGACCAAGGAAACAAGGTCACAAAAAAATAGCATTAACATTCCCATTAAATTATGTTTCCAGTCGGATCTGTGACCCTTTTTGTAAAATCTCGTTTTAACATTGAAGTCGCTATTTTCCAAAACATAGCTTCATGTCAAATCTCACAATGATCTTGACTCCATGGTTCTTGATTAATAGAATGCCTAGGTTTTGGTTTATGCTTGCATAGTCGAGGTCTAGGTTATACTGTTTAGAAACATTCAAGTCTTACCTTAGGAAAAAAAAGTTGAAGTCCTTAGATATAGTTAACATGATATCGACAAGATACCACAAGATATGATAGCATAACATAACTGCAACCACTTTATTGAAATCACGAAGACAAAATAAAGACTTGAAACCAAGCCACTATGCCAAATATCAAATGAACTCAAGGTAAGATTGTTCAAACCAATAAATGTCAACTAAGGTCACAAGGCAATAACGAAATTGAATACGGAAATGGCGTATTGATGTGATATCCTTCTTTAAATAGGTTAACAACAGGACATTACACAGTCCACACACAAAGTGTCATTGCGACAAGGACTAGGGTACACGCCGCCACACGAGGAGTTATTCATCTCTTTCTCGTTGGTCTTATTAATGGTTTCATCATCATGTATGTACTGTAAGAATTTGATTCAATTGGGAGCTATGCAAAAAAAGTTCATGGTACACTTTACTCAAAGAAGCTGCAAAGGGTGTAGCAGATACTGTCATGACATATAGGCTATTTCGTATGGCCTCAAGGTATGAGTATGGTTATGATATTTAATTCCTCATTCTCTATTCTCTGTTGTATACTTTATATGCATTCTATTTGTTCGGCTGAATAAAAAACTGTATTATGACTATATGACAGAGAATACCTGAATTCACCCAAGTATTGGATGCCAGAGCAGCAAAAACTGGAGCAGATGCATAATGCTTCCTTATTAGTTAGTGTCTCTTCCCTAAACTACTATTGTACCAAAATTATGGTACCATTAATTCTTTTATGGTTATTAGTGGACACTAAAATCAAGCAATTATTGATATAAATCTTCATTTAAGTGTTATCAGCCAGCTTGCATACTGTGGAGCTCTTGAACATACTGCGGCATCAGAAATGGCAGAAGATACTTGATTTTGGCCTATTCCAGCCAGAAACAATGGTGGTAGGTTACGAGAGATTGCAGTAGTTTTAAGCCAAATTGTATGAACAAATTGATGAAGCGAAAAAAATGAGGTGTGAAGAGAAATGAGAAGCTTTCAAGGAGAAGTGCAGGGTTTAACTTGAATGTAAATTTTGAAACACCCCTTATGAAGACTGAATTTTGGAGTTTGAGAAGTTTAAGAACTCCATTTGTTTTGTTTGTTGCTAACATATGACTGTCATATGAAGCTGGGACAACATAGTTCAGTCAACCAAGACAGACTTAAACAGTCAGTTAAGTGGGATTTTTGTGAAGGAAGACCGCACAAGATTATCCATGCTAATAGAAGCTCTTAATGGGTATTAGGAATAAGGATTACCTTGTTGATGAAGTGAACAAAACTAGAGATGGCAGGGGAAAACATGCCCAGGCAGGGGTACTTAGAGTCTAAAAACACTCAAGAAAGCTTTTATGAAAAGAATACTTCCTCAAGAAATCAGGTAACTCAAATAGGTACACATTATTGATGAGTTGTAGGGAACTTGAAAGTGACTCCAGTTTGGATGGAAGAGATCCACATCCATCCAAACATTGACAAAGCAAGTGGCATTGTTCTTGAGTATAAGAAAGAGCAGATTTAGTAGAAGAAGGTAAAGAATGAGACTTTTTATTGTTTGAGGCAAGTGAAATGGATGAGGTAGGTTGGTCGTGGGCTTAGAAGCATGAGAAGATGGTTAATTGAGTTCTATATGATTAAGACTCAGACTTTACCAAGATTGGAAGACTTTTCCCTAAGGGGAAATGAGCTAATGCGGACTATTGATAGATGAAGTTGAAGCCAAATCAGAGTCTAGGGACTTTTGGACAGTCAAGAGGTACAAAGCAAGCTTAAGAAGGACATGAGGTAGGTACAGTGGCAGCATTGAAAAGGGCATGTAAGAGAGGTACAAGTTATGCTTACTAGAATCCTATTCCTTAAATGCTAGTATAGGCAGGTTCAACTGAGGAAGAATACTTGGTCTAAATCTGGTTCATGATTATTTTGAGTGATATTATAGCATTATAACATTCCTTAAGGAAGACAAACAAGACCACAAGAAGCAAAGAGAGACTAAGTTGTAAGATCTACTTGTGTGAGTATTACAGTTTGAGAAATGGCAGGATTAAGGTGCTCTAAAGGCAAAATTGCATTTATTTGAAGTTAAGAATTGTGTTAAATGATGGAAGCAGTTTTGTGACTTCATCAATAACTATAAGAAGGCTCTTCTATCTGTTAATTCAACATTATGGGTTTCACCTAATCTACAAAATCTGGTGGCTATTGAATGTTGAATGTATTAGAGGAGACACTGTTGAATGTATTAAATGGTTGTTGGGAGCTTCATTGCATTTTTTGGCTTTACTCTGTTATTCTGTACACTGTTAGTGTTGGAATTACATTCCAAAGTCATTTCCTTTGTCAAAGAAGTGCTTAGTTTTAATCTGCTCTTCCAGTGAATGCCCTTTTTCTTCATTCTTTTGTACTTTTCCAAAGCGCTAGGGCAAAACTAATAAAAGGAAGACTGTCACCATATATGCAGGTATACTGATTCTTGCTTATGCCTCACGCCCACTTCCTTCCTTCTCCCAGCCAATTCTTTCCCTTCTCCAATTCTTGTCGAGCCGAGACCTCAATATAATATGGGGTCAGTCCAGTGTTTGTAAAAATGAAAAATATGTGAGCAATTTTCATGAAGCTCGTGATATCTTCAATCTATTTTACCAACATGGCATTGTTTTCATGAGTGACCGACCTTTTCTGTGAATCTTAACATATAATTTATTGCAATCTTGTTCATGTACACAATGCTTTGAATATTCTCCCCATCCTTTCAGCTCTCTAGAGCCTGGTATTTGTCTGACTTGACTTCATTTCTAAGGTCTTCTTTCTTGATTGAATACAGTGATTAATTCTCTCCTAATTTGGTGTGCACAATCAAAAACTTGAACCTCAAGCGTGGGCCATGAAACAGTCACCGAGAATTTGTTAAAATTGCGGTAATACCTCCTGAGTGGATCTAAGAGGCCACTTTCAAAACACATTAGTGAATGTTGTAGCAGTAAGGCTCGAGGCCTCTCCAATGGAAAAATACAGTTATTTCTTCTTCGAAGTAATTGTTAGATCACCTTAATAATGAAATACTCAACTTCAAAATTAAGCAACACTTCTCAACTTATAAATGCAATTGCAATGACGAAACTATTTCGCAGGGTTAAAATCTGATTATTTATCTCCATTTGCATTCTATTTTCTTGCAAGAATATTCTCCACCTCCCCCTCTTGGAAGATTCTATTTTCTTGCAAGAATAATCTCCACCTCCCCCTCTTGGAAGTCCTAATGCCCTGTTAAACAGAGCTCCCCTTACAATTCCTCGAACGAGTTATGTTCAATATGATAGGATTACTTCAACGTGTTTGATACCTTCTTATGGGAAACAAAGAAAACAAAGTGGAAAAACCTTAAAAATTCACTTTAACACTCTGGATACCAAATCTGGGAGACAGTCAATTTTCAAGTTTATAGACTCGTAACCTAGCTAGCACAAATAATTTGATTTGATTTATCACTTAACCAATCTGGAGAGTAAATCAAGGATTGCCAACCCACCTACAAAATAATTACAGTATTGAATATAGGAACCATAATATACATTGAAAAAGTCACAAGTGTGCCAGACAGGGATTCAACACAATTTCACAGTATTTTGTGGAAAAAATAAGACACTAAATTGAAAAGCATTGAATAAAGCTAAATCATAGGCTTCAAAAGCTTCACACTTAATGTTGATATTCAAATACAGGTATTAAGAAATTGTAAAACATACGTTGATTTGAAGGCATGTGCATTAACGAATGAGCACTTATAGAAATGGTGCTATTTTGCAAGAAGCTCAGAAATTCATATATACATTGAATATTTAACCCCATTCTATTCATTAACCATAAAAATAAAACTAAGAAACTTACAATCTATAGTAGATATAACAGTTATTTTAAGTGGATAGGCACGTAATACAAGGGGAGACATCAATTAGGATGAGTTCTACCAGGAAGGCAATGGGATTATGTGAGTAAAAGTTTAAAAATTTGAACTTGTGGATATGTTTTACTATGTAATATTAGGTGGTGTATCAAGCATCCAGACAACACACTATTAAAAACCCATTAGTATCTAAGTATCTCCTAGGGTTTGGTCTAGTGGTTGAAATAGGGCAACAACCTTCCTCAAACTTGGTTGATATTCGAGTCATTGTGTATGTCTGATGCATGAGTTTAGGACTCAAATTCATGCTAGGAATTATCATACATAATTAATTCTACAGCGAGCAGGTTGGCTTTCTTCTGAAGTATAAAGTTTACTCTAAATCTTCCTAAAATAGATGCATGGTGTTTAATTAAGTTTGAGATTCATTAAAATGAAAAAAGAAAACCCTACATTGGATTTTAGAATTTTGATCACTCTCATAAACTACCTTCTTTAACACAAAGCAACTTTTGATGGTTTCAACATTATAATCCATCAACTAAACACAATCCACTTTGGCATTCCCTAAGACTAATCCAAAGTCAAAAATTGTCTCTCAAACATAGAAAAGAAAATGTAAGAAACAAAATGCAAATGAATGGACAAAATCTACAATCTACACGGTTCACAATTCACAAATCACTAAAAAAAATGTTTAAAAACTGAAATAATTCATTTTTCTACACTAAGCGACCTAGATTCTATCCAATCTACATTGACCCAATTCTCATGTTCTCAGATTAATCTTCCAAAAACCATAAAAACACAATTACTGGAAGAAAAAAATCTAAAACACAAATTTGTTTTCATCATTGAATTTCAAAACATATAAATATAATTTTTGAATAGAACATCTGCTTAAGAATATGAAATGATGAAATGGAAGACATTTTACACCATTATAACATACCACAATACTAGAGAATCTAGATGGTTATATAAATCCTTACAAAAATTTCATTGGTTTTTCTTTTCATTTTATTGTGAGCCATGCGCTATAGATATATATAATGCTTCACAATAATCCAACAAAAATAAAAAAATATATGTTGGCAACAATGACATGAAAAACTAACGATCATCCACATATAGTTTGTGGGACAAGTGATTAGGGATTCAATATGATGAAGATAACTAACTCAATTCAAATTCATAAGTTTACCCAAAATAGTTGATATCCAAAATCACTGGTTTTGAGCTGATAAGATGACTGCATTTATCTATACAGTCAGAGGAAGAAATACTTCAATGCTATAAAAAGCAGCAACAAGCACTCCATCCACGAAGCATAGCATGCCTCCAATCAAATAACCAGGTGGGTAAATTGAGTGCCGTATTGCCACTATGACTACTTGATTGAACAGGGGTAGGCATACAGTTACAATCAACCTACACCATCATTTCCAATGTAACACATGAATAATAATTTAGATAAATAACTTCAAGCATTTCAAATTTATAATATATAACATTTTCAAAAATATTGTCATTACTGATTGTGAAAATCAACCTATCAAACCATACTTTGTGGTTTATCATTAATAATAATTTAGATTAAAGACTTCAAGCCTCCCAAATTTATAATATATTTATCATTAATAATAAGTCAGATTAAAAACTTCAAACCTCCCAAATTTATAATGTATAAGACTTTTCAAATATATTCTAAGTATCGATTCAGAAAATCGACCCACTAACCATACTTTGTGGTTTTATCATGGGAGAGGGACCATTTAATCATTCAACACCAATTTAATTTTTCAATCATTATTTTAATAATTTTAAATATTGATAGTTAATTAATTAAAATAAATTTTTATAAATAAAATTAATAAAATAAATTGGTATTTTAAATTTAATTATTAAAAATATTAATAGATATTAATTTTGAATTTATTATATAATTTTTTTAATTGGAAAACAAATATATCTTCTATATAAAATTTTCTAGTAAATGGTATAGGTAGCCTCAATTTAAATATACCACTCACTTAAGTTTTAAAAAATGGGGTCCATATTCTTTTTTTGTCTAGAGTGATTTTAAATTTGATTTTAATTTTTTATTAACAGTTATTTGAATTGTACATAGAATCAAATGGGTTGTAGTCCAATAATACTTATGGGTTGTACATAGTCCAACAATATTTATGATAGTGTAAAAAGTGTTGCCTAACCATTCACCAAAAATTAAAATCTTAGAAGATACTAAGTAATAAGGGATGAGGTGAGATGGCGAGGTTGATGAATTTCATAGAATAGAAACCTCTTCCGATTCAATCAAAAATAATTATGCATAATAATAGTGATGTATAATATTAAAAATCAATTTTATTTTTTTAATAACAAATTTGAACATATATTTATAAATATCATTATAACTTGTATATAAATTTTTTATTAAAAATAATAATTATATTAAGTCTATAAATTAGGAGACTCATTTCAAAATTTTACAAATATATTATGATTAAAAAAACAAAATAAAAATAAAAATGAAGGATTAAATAAACATCAAATTAATGCACGACATTTCTATTAACAACTCATACTAATACAATCTTCCACCAATTCCTCGACTGCTTTCATTATAAATCACATATATTAACATTATTATTAAATTTTTAAAAATAAAATTAAGAAAATCATTATATGAATAAACCTAATAAACCAAAATATAATTAAACATCTACATAAAAATCACTGCAACAATATGACCGCTACAAAAAAAAATTAAATCACTGCAACAATATAACATTTTTTCCTATTTTTACTTTTGGGTCTGTTTGTTTGGTGAGTATCATTTTCAAAAACTAATGAATGGTGAAAACTTGAAATATTTAATTTTGTATAACATTTTAAATAAAAAAATTAAAAAAATACAAAGAAATTAGATGGTAAAACATACATTTAAAAAAAGTAAATAGACCTGTTTAAAATTATGATGAAAAATCAACTCTTACATTAATATTTCTTAAACATAATAAAATTAATTGTTTCTATTTAAACATGTTCAAAATAAGCAAACACTCTCTTATAGAACATACAGTAAAGAAAATTATTGGTTCAAAAGTAGTCAATCATATTTATATTTACAGTAAGACTGTCATCGTTGTATTTATACTCACAGTGCAAGACTTTTGCAAACTCCAGCAATCACCATTTGGAATTTTGTTAATGGATTATTGTGTCTCCGTGTGGCTATTACACCAAATGAATAACCAAACAGTAAAAATGCAGACGCTACCAACCCTAAATTCGAAGGGGAAGACATCTGGGGATTTCTTTCACCTGCAAACCAAGTAAATCATAATAAGATGGTTTGATAAATGACTATGTCATGATAATGTATGTTTTTGTCTTAAAAAACTTCAAACATACAATGTAACCAAATGTTTGTACCACTTTCTTATGAGTTCCAAACATATAATATAATCAAAAGTTTGTACCAAATTCTTATTAGTGTCATATACTCTGATGCCGAGCACACCTGCTTCCAAAAATATTAACAAAATAAGGAACAAACTCACAACATTCGCTACCTTAGACATTTTGTTAACCAACTAAAATGAAGTACTAAGGAAAGCTAGATTAGATATGGAAATAAATAAGCAAATGAGTTGAAGTTAAATATTATAAATAACAATCAATTTAGTATTAATGTGTAAAATAAATATGAAAGCAATTTTTTATGTAGTATTTTAAAGGGTCCCATATACCAATTATATTTAATTTGATAATTAAAGAAATTAAATTTAAAACTTGATTTGGGAGAGAAAATGATACCTAAATATAGGTTTAGTTCTCTATAAAAATATGACACCAAGTGGGTGTTGTCTTAGTAAGATGGAAAAACTACATATAAATTGTTATCTTAGTAAAATGGTAAAAACTAGTTTATGTATATTAGATAATTGTATCTAAACAAGATGGTAAAAAACTGCGTGTAATCATGCATTGAGAGAGTTTTTTATTTGTAATTTTTAGTGAGTATATTCATAAAAATAGGAGTAATGAAGTACAAGGAAAATCTAAGAATAAAAATAATGGGATGGTATATTTTAAAAATGGGATGGTTCAAAAGAATAACGGCAGTGGTGTGAAAAGTTCCAATCATTTTTAAAAATGGGATGAAATTTTTTAAATAAGATGGTAAAATTTAGTGCAACAATACAATGGGGTAATTTTTATTTGTAATTTTCAACAGAATTTTTATAAAAAATTGGGATAGTATAAAGTAAAGTTCCAATAATTTAAAAAATTGAGATACTACATTTTTAAAATTAAGGAAATATTATAAAAAAACACTGTACAAGAAGTAATTTGTTGTGTGTATAAAATGGCAAAAACTATGTTCAATCATACAAAAGATAATTTTTGTTTATAATTTTTATAGATGGTATATCCATAAAAATAAGCATAATGATATTAAAAGAAAGTTATAAAAATCTAAAAAATGAGATAGAACAATGTAAAAGTAAAAGCAAACTTATTTAACAAATTGCCACTATTAAATGGTTATGTTTTCCACCATAACCCTTACAATGTGATTTGAGACTACCTAACAAATTTGGACATGAAAAAGGAACGATTACCAAAAAAAAAGTCCAAAAATAGGAAGGTAGGAAAATAATTTTAAAAAATAATTCTAAATCTTGTAGTTGCATGTGTTTTGATTTTTTGAACCAAGTAACCCCATGTTTCATGTTCCAAGTGTAACACTTCAATAACTAGTGTATGTTTTTTATAATAAGGTGATGTCATCTAAAAGATGGGCTAGTACTTGTCGTATTAGTTAGATGGTATGAAAAGCTTAAGGTAATTTTCTATATGATGGATACACAATTTGTATTAAGTGATTGAAGGTTAAGGTAAAAGTGGCTAATACTTCGAATTTTTTAGATTGTTGATTTAATTATTTAGTGTTTTGTGCTTAAATAATTAAGACTAATGTATATAATTTATATTCTATAAATAGACAGTAAAATTGTAGCTTGAATTTCAATTATTTTGATAAGTGGTAGTCTAACCAATAAAAAATGAAAAGCAAATGTTAGAGCACAAGTAGAGGAACAACCCAACTTAATTTGTGAGTGAGATGGATCCATAGAAGATTCAGAAGCTGAAAACAGGACTAAAAGTGGTTCCTTATCAAAACCAAAAAAATTGATTGATTGAAAACCTATTTGGTTTAGGTTTGATGGAGAGGTTTAGGTTCCTGAATTTAAACTTGTATGAGGTTGCTGAAAATTTCCTATGCTAATATGAAATCTCTACAAATTTTGGTGCTCGTATGTATGTCTCTGCTCTTAAAATATAATCTAGATCTAGATTATTGTGATGTGATACAATGTTATTGAATTGTCTTATCCTTTGCTTGAACCATATAAAACCTTGAACAATTATTGGCGAGGAAAATTGTCAGGTGGACAAACTTGTGGATTCCTTGCCAACGCTCTGGGAATCTAAGTCTCTCTACTTAACCATTACAACTACCGTATATGCATGCACATGAAAAGGTGGATTTTTGTGGTGGCTTTTCGATCGGGGGTCTAACAGGGGCACTCCACTGACCCTACGACAAAGTTAGCAATCTCTTGCTAGGGAATAATCTGTTTAAAAGTGGGAAAGGGAGTGAGAAAAGAGGTAGGAGAACTAATGTTACAGGTAGGAAATCAAATTCCTGCACACACTAGTTAGAAAATTTGTCACATGCATTCATGAGAAGAAACAACCCTACAAATGGCAACACGATGAGATAAGATTGCAAACTCAAAGTTTTTGAAATCTCCTTATCAAAGAGGCTAAAAAATCCTTCTTATTGTATTTCTACTTAAATAGAAGTTGTACATAGTGGAGAAATGGAGGAAATTGAGAAGAGGTGGGGGGGGAAACAGAAGGAAAAATATGTTCTCTCCTTTGTTCTCTCGAAGTATAATATACCCATGAGTTTACAAGATCAATTGTCAATGCTCTACAATGGCGTGAAGAAGCCATTAAATCTCCTCCAAGAAACGGTTACAAATTCTTCTTTGTTAGCAAGAAACGGTTTACAATTTCGTTTCAATCATTCGTGTCCACTCGGATTCTTGATTCGCGAAGAAATGCCAATGGTGGAAAAACCAGACTTTTCATAATGCATCTGTTACACTTGTTTTGTAACTTTGAATTTGAACTATTCATATTGCCTTTGAAACCTTAAATCAGATTCGTACGCGTAAGAGAAATTTACTGGAATGGGCACAGAGGATGGCTTTTGCATTTTGTGCCTTTTGGAGAAATGAAATTTTGAAACATTTTGGTCCGCTCAACCGCTTTTGATATGGTCATGACACGTGGCTTCACTTGATTAGTGAAGGAGTCGCGGGTCACTTTTATAATTTTAACTTTTTTTCAATGCGGGCTTAAAAACACAAATTGCTTTGCCGGCCCTCCTCCCTGCTTTGACTTTCCAACGGCGGGCTCAAGATTTGACTTTTTCCTTTAAGGCCTAATCGGAACGGTTGCGGGTCACTTTTAAATTTTCACCTTTTTTACAAAGAGGCTCGAAATCTCAAATCTCCCCGATGCTCCACCTCCTTGCTTTGACTCCTTTGATTGTGGGCTCAAGATTTGACTTTTTCCTTTAAGGCCTGATCGAGGTTGCGGGTCACTTTTTAGCTTTTCACCTTTTTACAAAGAGGCTCAAAAACACAAATTTCTCCACCGACCCACTTCTTTTTAGGTATGTCCACGTACCCATGGATGATAGGGCCAAAATTTGATGGGGAAGAAAACGCCCATCGTTCCCAACTGTGGAAAAAACTGCAGAGAAGAAGAAAACTCCACCATTTCTTGCTCGATTTTCAAATTTCTTTCGCGAGCCAAGGAATTGAAAATAATACAAGGTTTGATGATCTAGGGGCATAGAAAGATTGAAAATTTCATTCAAATGAGGAAAACAATAAAATTTTCACGCGTCCAGACAGGAAAATGAAAAATTTATCAAAACGAGAAAATTGGGGATTTGAAACAACTTTAGGGCATGGATTTCTCTATCTCTTTGAACTTTCAACTTGGCTTAAATACTTTAGGAGGGAAAGAGCTTGAAATTTTGAATTTAACTTGGAAAACGAAAAGTGGTTTTCGGGAGACAACAATTGGCTCTAGCGTGGGGACATGACATGGACTGAGCATGGAGAAGACGTGGTATGAGGATCCAGAAGCTCAATTTTTAAACCGTATAACGTTGACCAGTGCCTTATTCATTGGGCCTTGCAGAGTCATGTACAATTCTGAGAAAGAATGAAAGAAGGAGGGAAAACACACAACATAAGGGGAAAAAAAACCACACAATAGAAAAGGGGAAAAACACACCTATGGTACAAGGAGGGGTAAAACCCGCTTTCACTGATGATACAGTTTCAAGTACTGCATGATTTGAGGAAATTACAATGGCATTCCATCCAAGTATGAGAGGAAAAAAACATTCTCACCACAAGCTCCATGAATTTGGAATGGGCCGAGCTATAATGAATCAAAATTTCTATGGTTGCCCTTTGGTTCTCTTCTCTTGTCCCATAACAGGATAGAGTCTCTAACCTTGAATTCTCTTGCCTTAGCCGTCTTATCAAATATCTTCTTCACTTTCAATTGGTGTTCTATGATTCAATCCACCACTTGGAATCTATTTTCTTCTAGCTTCTCCAGAAATATGATCCTTTTGTCTATGAAATCTTTGTATTGACCATCTTCTATTTCCTGTAGCAACTTGAGAGCTGGCATCTCAATTGTGAGGGGAATCTTTGCTTCAACTCCATAGAGTAGTTGGAATGGAGACATAACTATTGCCTTCTTGGGAGTGATGCTATCTTCCCACAATGTTTCATACAACGTTTTTTACCAATTCCTTTGATTCTCGTCTACAAGCTTGCAGACAATGGTCACAATGTTTTTGTTGCTTGATTCAGCCTGTCTGTTTCCTTATGGATAGTAGTCATAAGAATGAGCTAGGGAGATTCCGTAGCTATAGAAAAAATCAGTCAGCTCTCTTGAAGAGAAATAGGTAGCATTATCTGCTACAATCTTCTGTGGCACTTTGAAACGGACTATAATATTCTCCTTGATGAATTTGCATATTGTTTCAGTGTTGGCTTGTTTAGCCAGAATGGCTTCCACCCATTTGGTGAAGTAGTTTGTTGTTGTGAGTACATAGGTGTGCCCCGCGCTTGAGTGAGGGTTCAGAACAACAATGAAGTCCAACCCCCACTGTTAAAATGGTTCTTCAATAACCACAGGCCTGAGTGGTAATGTAATGAGCTGTGGTCTTGTTATCCAAAATTCACCGCTTGAGGTAAATTTTGATAACACGTATCAGATTCTTGAGTCCCGAGCAAGTATATTGATTCAATGCCCAAAATCATGTTTTCAGGGCCCCTTCGGCTTCTCTCTAACTCTCCCATCCAAAAACAAATCCCAACGAGTAAGAAAAAATGGAAAAAATGAAGTTGCAGGCTTGTTTTAATGCATTGTGGGTTTGAAGGCTGTGGGTTCTATCAGTGCGGGTTGTACCGATGTTCATCGTACCAAGTTTGGGGTTGAAATACAAAGAAAATCAGCTAAGTCAGACATTTTTTTCCCAAGTATTCTGCAGGACAATTGGGATGTTGCGACGCGAATCAGTCGATTTGCCGCAAGTCGGTCAATTGTGGGCGGTGCGGAGATTTTCGTCTGGGACAGTTGGGACAAAAGTATGCGTGGGACGCGCAAAGGCGAAAAGTCCGCAAAAGGGGACAAGGAAGCCCAAATCAGCCGATGTGGAAGAATGTGTCCAGGACAGCTGGGACACGCGGACCTGATTTTGCCGCAATATCCGCAATTCAAAGGAAAAGTCAACGTTTGACTCCTGAAACTTCAAACGGCCATAACTTTTGACTCTGAGCTCTGATTTTCACAAAATTGGACTTTCTGGAATGAGGGTAGATATATTTAAATAAAAGAAACATATTCGGCTCCAGTTACAGTTAATGCTCATTCCTGTCAAATGACAGAAAATGCCTGCCAGACCCAAAACAGCTGTTCGCACTCATAAGGCCATAAATTTTGCATTTCTCAACAAAATCACACAAAATTGGTACCATTGGAATTGTGGCTCCAAGCCCGATGCACAAAAATCAAGAAATTATGGATTTGATGAGAAATTGGTGGGGATTTTTCATAAAACGTGGCCGGGTTCATAACAGTGTTTTATTTGGTAGTTGGGAGTGCAATTAAGAGGCATGGTCATCATTCCTTCTCTGCTGCAGCACCTGGGATAGTATGGGGAGCCTTTTGCAAGTAACATACAATCATTTCACTCCATTTAGTGCCTCTTACAAGTGGTTGAAGGACAGATTTCAGGATTTCCATTTTCCCTTCTCTCTCTTCTCATTTTCCTATAAATTGGAGTGTTGGGCTCATTATAAAAGGAATTAGTTTTATTATAGAAAAGCTTTGTCAAAATTGCTTTGTGAATCCAATGTGTTGCAAGCCCTTGTTGTGGACTCCTTGCATGGTGATCCAGGCCCTTATCTTGTAATAGATTGAACTGTGCATATCATGAAGCAATAAAATATAAGTTTGTGGATACATCTTCCCCTGCTGTGTTTTCTTGCATTCTTCTTGCCCCTTCAACCTTGATTACAAGTGTATTGTGTCTATCCTTATGCTCTTGCAAGGATCTATTATTATTGTGCATGTATGAAACATTGTTGTGAATGCATTTTTAGGATTGTGGAGAACTATTATCACCCCTTCTAGTATGTACTTTACTCCTAGTTTTCACACATTGGAAGACTACTCTCACACCCCCCTCCTTTTCTGGTGTATCACTGCTTTAGTGTAGGCTTTCATTTTCATGCATTTCTCTCCTTGGTCCTTTGGAAAGTTAGATTAGGAAAGATAGTTTTTCCCTGCATTAGAGTAGATTGTGGCAGATAGTTTAAGAGAAAGGACCAACTTTTTCTAGAGGTCTATTTCAAGTAGAAAGTCCCACAACTTGGAGATAGTACCCATGTTATCCAATCACATCGTCAGCTCAAATATATGCACTTTTGTAAACATAAGGGTGATGTGATTCACTAATAATAGGTCTTCCAATGAACTATTGGCATGCTTTGCATTTAGAAACTCAATCTTGAGTATCTGCAAAGATGGCGGGAAAATAATACCTTCCTCGGAGTATTTTGTGTGCAGTGACCATTGCTGAAAATTTTCCACCACATGCTTGATCATGGTATGTTATAAGAAAATTTTCTTGTTGCTCTTTATCTACGCACCTGAGGAAACAACCATCCATGCCTCTTTTGCAAAGTGCATGATTCCAAATCACAAACTTGGTTGCCTTCAGCTTGAGTGTTCCTCTTTGTTTGTAATCAAGATGAGGATGGCATTCTCCATAAGTCAAGTAGTAGGCAATATCAACGTACCACTCATCAATAGTGGTGACAAAGAGCACTTGTGGGTTATCTATTTATGTTAACTTCTGAACAAGTTGAGAAAATACCATTTTCTTCTCCATGTTGAACTTTGAGATTTTCATCTTCAGAAATCAACTTGCATAAGCCATTTCCCCTTACTAGATTAGAAGGTCAAATCTCCAAGTCATACTCTTGATTCTTTGCAATCCAATTTCCCCTCTTGGCTCCAAGGCTTTGCTGTGTCAAAATGGACTTGATTGCACTACCAGGGACCATCACCACTATATGAGAATTCAGGATGTAAAACCTGATGTTTTTTTACAGCCTTGACCACTGCATAGGCATGCTTCTCCAATTGTTTGTACTTTAGTGCATGCTTCTTCAAAGGAAAACTCATGAAAGCAATAGGTGCTTTAAAATCTTCATCATTTTTCTGAACAAGGACAACAGAGAGTGTATGCTCTGATGCATAACAATACATGATGAACTCTTTGTTAAAATATGGAGACACAAGGGTTAGAGCCTTGGTAATGGCTTTCTTGATCTCTTTAAATGTTTCCTTTCATTCATTGTTCCATTTGAAACTTCCTTGAGGTTTCATCAATGGAAATGATGTGCTTTGTCAATTCAAGCAAAATCAAGCACAAAATGACGAAGAAAGTTTACCTTTCCAAAGAATGAATGAGCTCCCTTCTTGCTTGTGGGTAGGGCTAGTGCTTGAATAGCTCTTAATCCTCTCACGATCAATGTGTGCTCCATGTTTATTCACAATTTTCCTTAATAAATTGCCTTATGTGACTCTAAAATTGCACTTTTTTGGATTTAGTGATATTTCATGTTTCCTACACCTTGTAAGTACTTGTTCCAAGTGATCAATATGATCTCCCCTCTTCTTTGAAAATACTGTGAGATCATCAAGATATATGAAAATTCAACGCTTCAAATCTTTGAAGGCCAAATCCATCACCCTTTGGAATGTAGCTCCTACATTGATTAGACCAAAAGACATTATGCTGTATGAAATAGTGCCCCAAGGTGTTGTAAAGGTTGTCTTGGTACGGTCTTCCTCTATTACTTTGATTTGATTGTATCTTGAGAATCCATCAAGTAATGAAAGCATTTCAAATCTGGTGATTGCTTGCACGATATGGCCCATGATAGGAAGAGGACAATTGTCCTTGAGTGATGCCTAGTTCAGGTTGCGAAAATCTACACATATCCTTATTTCATCATTATTCTTGCACACTAGAAAAATGTTAGCCACCCATGTTGAATTGGTGGATGAGAAAGATGATACTTGCATTAAGCACCTTCATTACCTCCTCTTTGATGGTATCAACAATCTTTGGGTTATACGACCTTTGTTTCTGCCTAAAGGGCTAAACACCCTGCTTCAAATGTTGAGTTATGGAGCTTAATCATGTTATTTTAGCATGCAATGGAAACTTGATGGAAAATACAGTAACTGACATCGGTTAAGGAGGAACCGAAATTGGTCACCCGGGACTGGCAGCGGTCAGATAAAACTGACACTAGTCAAGCAAGGAAGGAACCAACAGCGGTTAGGGCTAACCAGTGTCGGTTACTTGTGCGAGGATGTTTTAATTAAATCTCGAGAATTAGATCTATTTTTAGCATTAAAGTATTTATATTGATTGTAATTACATGGCTAGGGAGATTCCTTAGCTATAGCAAAAATCCTTTGTTTCCTTATGGATAGTAGTTAGAAGAATGAGCTAGGAAGATTCTGTAGCTATAGCAAAACTCAGCCAGCTCTCTTGAAGAGAAATAGGTAGCATTATCTGCTACAATCTTCTGTGGCACTCCGAAAATGATCTATGATATTCTCCTTGATTAAGTTGCATATTGTTTCAGTGTTGGCTTGTTTGGCCAGAATGACTTCCACCCATTTGGTGAAGTAGTCTGTTGTTGTGAGTACATAGGTGTGCCCCACACTTGAGTGAGGTTTCAGAACATCAATGAAGTCCAGCCCCCACTATTGAAATGGTTCTTCAATAACCATAGGCTTGAGTGGTAATGTAGCGAGTTGTGGTCTTCCAACGAACTGTTGGCGTGCTTTACATTTAGAAACTCAATCTCGATTATCTACAAAGATGGTGGGCCAATAATACCTTCCTCAGAGGATCTTGTGTGTAGTGACCATTGCTGAAAATTTTCCACCACTTGCTTGGTCATGGTATGTTATAAGAAAATTTTCTTATTGCTCTTTATCTACACACTTGAGGAAACAACCATCCATGCCTCTTTTGCAAAGTGCATGATTCTAGATCACAAACTTGGCTGCCTTCAGCTTGAGTGTTTCTCATTGTTTGTAATCAAGATGAGGATGGCATTCTCCATAAGTCAAGTAGTAGGCAATATCAACGTACCACTCATCAATAGTGGTGACAAAGAGCACTTGTGGGTTGTCTTCTGAACAAGTTGAGAAAATACCATTTTCTTCTCCATGTTGAACTTTGAGAGTTTCATCTTCAGGAATCAACTTGCACAAGCCATTTCCCCTTACTAGATTAGAAGGTCAAATCTCTAGGTCATACTCTTGATTCTTTGAAATCCAATTTCCCCTCTTAGGTCCAGGGCCTTGCTGATTCAAAATGGACTTGATTGTACTACCAGGGACCATCACCACTATATGAGAATAGAGGATGTAAAACCTGATGTTTTTTTACATCCTTGACCACTGTATAGGCATGCTTCTTCAATTGGCTGTACTTTAGCTCATGCTTCTTCAAAGGAAAACTCATGAAAGCAATAGGTGCTTGTAACATCTTCATCATTTTTCTGAACAAGGACAATAGAGAGTCTATGCTTTGATGCACAACAATACATGATGAACTCTTTGTTAAAATCTTGAGACACAAGGGTTGGAGCCTTGGCAATGGATTTTTTGATCTCTTAAAATGTTGCCTTCCCTTCATTGTTCCATTTGAAACTTTCTTAAGGTTTCATCATGGAAGTGATGTGGTTTGTCAATTCAGCAAACTGAGGCACAAAATGATGAAGAAATTTTACCTTTCCAAAGAATGAATGAACTCCCTTCTTTCTTGTGGGTAGGTCTAGTTCTTGAATGGCTCTAATCCTCTCAGGATCAATGTGTGCTCCATGTTTGAATTCACAATGAGACCCAATAACTTTCCTTCTGTGACTCCAAAAATGCACTTTTTTGGATTTGGTGATATGTCATCTTTCCTACACCTTGCGAGTACCTGTTCTAAGTGATAGATATGATCTCCCCTCTTCTTTTAAAATACTGTGAGATCATCAAGATATATGAAAATGCAATTCTTCACATCTTTGAAGGCCAAATCCATCGCCCTTTCGAATGTAGGTCCTACATTGATTAGGAAAAAAGATGCATTCTGCTTTAGGTAATAAGTGCCCTAAGGTGTTGTAAAGGCTGTCTTGGTGCGGTCTTCTTCTACCACTTTGATTTGATTGTATCCTGAGAATCCATCAAGTAATGAAAGCATTTCAAATCTGGTGACTGATTGTAGGATATGGTCCATGGTAGGAAGATGGATAATTGTCCTTGAGTGATGCCTAGTTCAGGTTGCGAAAATATACACATATCCTTATTTCAACATTCTTCTTCTGTACTCGCACAATGTTAGCCACCCACGTTTAATGGTGGATAGGAAAGATGATCCTTGCATTAAGCATCTTCATTACCTCCTCCTTGATGGTTCAGCAATCTTTGGGTTGTACGGCCTTTGTTTCTACCTGAAGGGCTGAACACCCTACTTCAATTGTTAAGTTATGGAGCTCAATTACTTCATTTTAGCATGCAATAGAAACTTGCTAGACAATAACATAACCAAAATCGGTTAAGGAGGAACCGACATTGGTTACCCAGGAAATGAAACTTGTGGTCAGGTACATAGTAACCATAACTAGCATCAGTCAGGTAAGGAAGGAACCAGCAACGGTTAGGGCTAACCGGCGTCGGTTACCTGTGCGAGGATGTTTTAATTAACTCTCGGGAATTAGATCTATTTTAACATTAAATTATTTATTGAATTTAATTGCATGGCTAAGTATAAGTCATAAAAGCTAGGGTTTAGAAGAATGAAAGAAAGAAGATGATTAGACAAGAATTAGAAAGAAATTGCAAAAATTTGGTGAGAGAAAGAATTCTTGGTGATGAAGTAAAAATCTTGAAGGAAAAGAAAGTACTGTGCATCTGAGAGGTGTGGAAGATTGTAAATCTTCATTGTATATCTTTTCAAAGCTTTGGATAATAGATTGGCTTGTTTCTTGGTGGACGTAGCCCACACTGGGTGAACCACGTTAAATTTGGTGTTGATTTATGTCTCTTATTTTGTATATTTCTTCTGGTATAATATCCACTTTTATTTACATGTGTGCTTAGATCTGATATATTTTCTGTACAACCAGTGTCCTAACCCCAACAACTGGTATCAGAGATTTGTTTGAGGGTTTTTTTTTTGTTGATAGATTTACTCACAGAGGGTCTTTTGATTGAGTTGGAGTTACAACAATGGCAAAAGATAATAAATACAAGGTAGAGAAATTTGATGGCCAAAATTATCAATTATGGAGGATACAGATTGAGGATTATCTGTATCAAAGAGATTTGTATTTACCATTCGATGAGAAGTCTAGACCTACGAAGATGACTGATAATGAATGGAAGATTATTGACATAAAGGTTTTGGGATCTATAAGATTGAGCCTGGTAGTATCCATGGCTTCCAATATTATAGAAGCAACTTTTACGATAGACTTAATGAAATTTATTGCTAATTTATATGAAAAGCCTAGTACTTCAAATAAAGTTTATTTGATTAAGAAACTATTTAGTTCTAAGATGCATGAAGGTGAATCTGCTTCTAGTCATTTGAATGATTTCTAATCTTTTGTAAATCAATTAAAATCAGTTGCTATACCATTTGATGATGAAGTAATAGAACTTTTATTCTTATGTTTTTTGCTTGATAGTTGGGAGAACTTGGTAATGACTGTTAGTAATACAACATCTGCTAATAATATTTTGAAGTTTGATGATGTGGTTAGTATAATCTTGAATGAATAAATTCGCAGGAAGATTACAGAGGAATCATCATCTAGGAATACTTTGAATGTAGAAAGTAGGGGCATGTAGAAGGAGAGATCTAAGAGTAAGAGTTATGGGAAATCAAAGTCAAGGGACAACAGATCTAAATTCAAAAGTAAGGGAATTACTTGTTGGAAATGTGGAAGGAAAGGACATGTAAAGAAAGATTGTTGGAAGAAGGATAAAGAGAACCAACAACCTGTTGGCGTAGCAGTTGATTAACACGATGAGATCCCTCTCCACCATCAGTTCGAGCTTTTGGTGTGACGGAAAATTTTTTGGTATCCATAACACGAGCACAATCTCTATTTGTAGAAATCCAGCTCAACATCAGCGGATGAAGCACGTTGAGATCCATATGAACTTCATACGGGAGCTTATCCATGATGGTATCATCAACATTCAGTACATTCAGACAATTGATCAGATTGTAGACTTATTCACCAAGCCCTTCACTGAGATGAAGTTTTTTCACTTACGGTCTCTTCTTAGGGTGAGGTCTTCTGCATCTTCCCATCTTCTTAGGGCTATGTAGTCCTTTTCTTCTTCTTCTTCTAGAAAGATTGTGTTTGTATATGGGCACCTTATCAGGCCTTTAGTTGTCGGGCCCCATTGACACATCTTTCTTAGTTGTTTAGGAGTGTCTTCCTCTTCCGTCTGACTCATCACAGCGTATTCCCCAGCTTCGATGAAGGGGGGTGTTAGTGTGAGTTATCCTATGTTTCCTCCTCTCATGTTGGAGGGTCATCTCACATGGGCTAGGTTTAGGGTTAGGTTTAGGGTTTCATGTGTGTCATACACTAGGGTTACTCAACACCCTATATGTATCCCTTTTCTATTCATTTATGAGCATGCCAAGACACTCCGCTATCTTTCCTATAAAAAAGACACCAAATGATTTGGCATCACACCAAAAGCTCGAACTGATGGTGGAGAGGGATCTCATCGTGTTAACCAACTACTACGTCAACACCCCCCCACATGATGGTGCCAGATGTAACCACGTGAGCTTTGGGCCCACCAAGTATACAGGCCCAATCAGGTCCAAAAACATTAGGAGGCAAGTGACACTAGGAAATTTCTTGGGAGGTCACCCATCCCAGTACTTCTCCAGGTCTGGCGCATGCTTAACTACCTGGCTCTGATACCATGTATTATTTGCTATCACACCAAAAGCTCAAACTTAGTGGTGGAGAGGGATCTCATCGTCTCACATCAGCTGCTACGCAAGAATACCCTGCCTCATGATGGATCCGTCCTATACACCCAATGAAACCCAACAACATATTAAGAGGAAGTGAGACCGATTGTATAGTTGGAGGAACAGGTAACCCATTCTCAATGCACTACATCTGGGACTAGCGCGCTTCTCATGACTTGAATCAGAGCTACGTGACTCTGTATGATCACACCAATAATTCCTCCAACTCATGGTGGAGTATTGGCCCTCATCGTGTTAATCAGCTGCTGCACGAACACCCTCCCAAAGCTATGATGGTGCTGAGGGATAGGCCAACAAGATCATGGGTTGACGAAAATCATTAAGATCAAGTGACACAATACTTGTTCTCCATAAGGTCATCTCATCTCATCACTACTATGATCTTGCTAACGCGCTGTCAACTAGGTGGCTCTAATACCAAAGGACTAGTTTGTCAAAAGAAGAAAATCGAACTTATGGTGGAGATGGATCCCAACATTTTAATGAGATGCTATTTCCTTTACATTCTCACGCTCTCATGAGTAAAGAAGAAAATGTTCACGTCCATCAGATGTAATGCAAGATTGTCTCATTAGTTATTTAGATAGTACGAATTAAATCATGGATGTGAGATATACAGGAGCTTCTTTCCATGAAAAGGCCATAACTGAGTGTGGATTTACATAGGCATTATGATTTCAGGGCAATCTTGGGCATGTTTATTTGGGTGATGATGAACCATTGCAGTGTTACTGGTAATATTGGAAGTTCCCTCCACTCATTGAATTACTCATCATGAGAAGATCTCATCATTGGTATTCAAGGGACCTGAGTCATGTGCCAAACCTTAGGTAGGTGATCTCTCTTTCTGTAGGACAACTAGGTGAATCTGTTTTTCCTTTGATCGTAGTTGCAATCCAACTAGTTGTTTTGTGCTTCCCGATTAATGAATTTGACTTTCGGATGCATTTTGATGATAATTGAATTATATTACCCTACCTTATTGTGCTTCAACTCTCTTTTGAACCTAATAGCTAACTCTTCCCATTGTAGTAGTTTTTCACATTGATAAAGTTTCTTTTTTTGCACCGCGTTCTAGCATATGTGTTAAAAATCTTGCCCATTGGTTAGCAATGATCTCCCGGTGTGAAAGATGCACATCACTAGTGTTTGGAGCCTATTCACGCCCTTTAATTTATCGTACACCCCTTCGTAGCTTTTTTGTATGGGGACTCATCGATATATATCGCCCTGCCTCTCAACGTATTCGTTCCAAAAAGAAAGTTCCAAAATTTTTCAAACCTTCAATATTCAACTCGCCACTAAAACAATGAGAAACACAAAAGGTTAATAGGGAAATTTATTAAATTTGACACATTGGTGGAAAAAATGAAAGCTATCCCAAAGTATAAAACCTCCTAATTGCGAGTGACCTAAGTGATTAGGTCTCCATTTGTTCACCAGAATTGTCGAACAAATCTCAACACACTCTTTTAATCTTTCCATATCCGCTCCTTATTCACCCTTTGTTGTTTCAACCTAGAAGTGGCTTGTATTGGAGCCTCAAATAAGTTGGAGGTGAGCTCTATTGTTTTCACTATAATGTTCTTTTTCCACCACTTGCCCCTTCAAAGATAGTTGTTTGATGCTCAACTCATAAATTAAACTCTTTCTATAGATTCACCAAAGGTCTCCTTAACCTTCATCCATCGAATCACATTTGTTATTCCCAATAGCCTCTACTCCCCAGCCCCCCCTCTGTACAGTTTCACAAACGTTCAGAAAAGAGTTTGAAAAGAGTTAAAAGCCTTACCATTTAATTCAAAATCTCAATCCTTTCACTATTTGAGAAAGAATTGCAATCATCTCAGGAAACATGACTACAACTACCCCCATCTCTTTCTCCCCAATTGATCTAAGCGTTGTCTAGCCCGACCAAATATTTGACTTAAGTAAAGGGTGATGAAGCTTTATGGGCAGCGTGGTTGTTGGGCCCTTTGTTCAAGCAATGTTGAGGTCAAAAATATGCCCCATTCATTGTACAAAATTCCATTTAGAGTTTAATCCCTCCAACATAGAGAAGTTTCTGATATGTTTCATTGGCTGAAACTGGAGCAACAATGGTGTTCCAGATTACAGGATAGTTCTCACTTAAAGTTTGTGTATTTATATTTGTCGATAAATTGCAATTGTTGAAGGTAAAAGGATTTGTGGTTCCATCATTGATCAAAAATGAACATGAGAGATTTATTTGAATAGTCAATGTTAAGTGTCATCTGCGGATTTTAAGGAAGCGAAGGTCCTTCAAAGGAACTATTGTCTAACTACGTCTCTCGTTTAAGTGTACCTTCCTTTATAATTCCATTCGGCTTTTTTGTTGATTCTTTGATACTATGGTACTCCCCATCTTTTCGTCCCATGTGAGCATGAAGGTATGTGTAGATCCCATGTCTATTTAATTAAGTAATATAAGCGTGCGAAGGGTAAGTAGGTGACAGATTAATGTGTGGAACCTATTTGTGTGCAAGAGTGGAAAACTATCCCAATTTCATTTTTGCTCATATAGAAATTCCTCAAAAGGAAGAAACATCAAAACATAGGGATAATAAAACAAAACCTTCAAATAGAAAGATAATTAAAAGATGACACACAAATGTGATTTAATAAAATCTAGAGATTAAATCTAGTTTAAGAATCACTATGATACTATAAAATAGAATACAAATGTTAAACACTCTAAAGCTAAAACCGTGTAAGAAAATGAGAGAGATACAAAACGTATCTAATTCTCACTTATCCCAAAATAGATCTGAACCAAAACTGATGAACAGGCTTCCCAGAATGTCATAAATTCTTGATATGAATTTTTCAAGATGTGGACAAAGCTAGACATAGGAACTTGGGGCAAGGAGAGGATGACAGAGACCATGGCTGGGTACTGGTGACTTCCCAAATGCTCAAGATTTAATTTTTTTGGTGTCATAAGGGTTTTACACTTGTTCACTATTGATCACCTATATGTTGCACTTAGATCACCATTGTACCTATAACTGCACCAAAACCATATCACCCTTGCACAAGCCACAAAACACATCAATCTGAATAAATATAATTGTGAATTAGATTGACCTCGTTGGTCATCTAAAGGATGAACTTATGACCGATCATTGCACTACATTTCGGACTCCATGTAGTTCTATGTGCTTGTGTGTGTAATGGTGATCATAGGTTTCCCTTGTACCAATAACGCCCAAAAGCAGGTAATATAAAAGTAGATTGTATAAATGCAAAATAGTGAGATGGAAATTCAACACTTCTCCTCCTATGTAGTGTTAGGGAAAAGTAATAAATGCGCCCAACATTGTAATTGTCACTTTGAAGTATGTGCTCTGCTTTCCCTTTTGATTAATTTCCTACTTTATCTACTGGTATGGATGTTGTGGATATTAAGGGATCTTTTATATTATTAAAACTTTTGACACGATGATTAAACATGGTGATAGGTCCGTCAAAAATAGCAGTAAGAAAACTGAAAATGCACCACAAATGTCAAAAATTTGAACAAGAATAATGAATATAGGTGCACCTAAGGTGGACAGGAGTGCCTAACCAATGGGGTCTGGGATAAACTATGAAAATGTGAGGAATACTGGTAGGGGAGATGGGATCCTGGGACCTGAGCAGAACTGGGGGTGGAGAAGTGACATATGTGAGAGCTAAAGACAAAAACATAATGAAAGAAAAAGAATGAACTAGGAGTTTTGTCAACAGTTGAATAATTTCTTGCCTTGATATCCCTCAAGAACAACATACTTGGTGGTTGGTTATCGTAAAAGTAATTATATGTGCATGATTTTTTTATTTATTTTTCTCTCCCTTTTTGATATTGATGCATTCAAGTAGTGTAAAGGAATAAGGAACACAGTGAGGATGTATAGAGAAGCCCCATTTGTAGATAGTTAATGGCTAGATAAGAACCTAAGCATGGAATTCATGGATCAACTTGTTGATCCTGTGGTGTAAAATGAGATAGTAAACATTATAATGAAAAAAATAGAAGAAATGATGATTTGATTTGGAGAGTTTCAATAGTTTGAATTGTTTCTCATGGAGATTTGAAGGGCAGGAAGGTAGTCCGTGATCAATTTCCCAACAGGATTTTGTAAAATTTTTGATCCAGGAGGCTTGGGGCTCTAACTACTCGAGGAATATTTTTGGGGGGAGAGGTATAGTTTTACTCTCTCCATGATTAACTCCTCAAAAGGTTGGAATGAGTTTAGTGGATAAGGACCAAAGTTAGTTGCTTTCAAATCCATGCTTAAATTCAAGTAAATAACCCATCTAAGAAGCAATCTCGGAAGGAAAAGAAATACATCTCATTTCCCCCATTCCACTAGGATCTGATGTATAGGTATATTTAAGGATATATCTTCGGTTTCATTGGAAATTGATATAAAATGTAAAGTTTTCCCATTGAGGTACAAGAGGAAAGTAGTACAATGATGTAACTCCCAAGGTAGGGGTGGTAAATATGAGGAGAGATAGTTAAAGTATCGTAGGGTTGTACTCGATCAAGTCATTTGATTCAAATTCAGAAATTTCTTTGAAAGTGGAGTGTTGTGCCCTAGAAAACTTAAGAGATATTTCACTTTTTTTCCCAAATTATGTATCCATTAGGGGGAAATACCTAGACGATGGAATAGAGTGATTTTGCTTTCTTTGTTGACTAGTGTGAAGAAGAATTTTTGTTGATAATGATGATTAGGGAGTATGGAATAATTGTATAGTAGCCTGAGAGGGATCATAGGTTGATCTTGATTATATGTCCCCCTTTTAGAAAAAAGGTGAGGGGTGGAGATAACAAGCGCTGAACCAAAAGTAGAACTAAAATAGTGTAATAGTGAATGATATGTAGTATAGAAGATGTGGTAAGATTATGTGTTGTTGAGGAAAATATTGATATATAGATATAGTATTGTGAAGTGAGTACATTATGGTAGGTAAGAAAAATTATGCACGGAATAATACAACATTACTTACGGAAGAAGAAAATGAAGCAACGAAAGCGCAAGATATGACCAAAACCGGTGTCGTGATTAGTTGAAGAATGAGTGTGAATAGTAACCTATAGTGACTGAAAAATTGAACCTTGATATATTATAGTGATAGTCAAAAGTGAATCGTAAATTCATTTTATCTTTGGATTATAAGAATTTAAGATAGGCTTGCGGAGGTGTCGTTTTAGTTCGGTAGCGAGCTTGAATAGGTTTGCAAAAGCAACGGCAGCCATGGCATCGCAGATAATGAAAGAATTGCTAAGTATGATTATGTTTTACAGATTTGGTGAAATTTTTTTCGATGGGAAATTTTTTTTGTAAATTTGAAAAAAACTTTGAAATTTGTAGGCATTTCTAAGCTGGGTTGCGCCGTGGCCAAGGCCTTGAATACCTTTTCAGACGTCCGTGCCCAGTCAAAGCACTAGCGACCTATTTTTAGGGCTGCCATCTGCTCATTCGCACTCGTGACCCAGGAGGGAGAGTTGTTTGCTAGTTCGATAGAATGATGAGATAGATGAGTTTCATGGTTGCTTTATAGTATGAGAGGCTATTTCTATTAATGTATATGAGGCACAATGTTGATTTTTGTGTTTGTTTGTGGTGTACAGAGAGATATACACTCGAAGGAATTCTGTAGAGGTCAGAATTTCAACACATTATTGGCCTTCTTAGGATTTCTTGATGCATGCAGTTGGGACATACTAGAATGTGCCAACACAAACACATAGTGAGATGTGAAGATGGTACCCCCATAATATGCCTATGGTGAATTACATTGTGTAAGCACAGTTGGCATGGTTTGTGCGATAACTTTACATTTTCGTTTGCTTAGGGGAGGAGATTGATAGTTGCCCCAGAGGATGTATATCCAAATAGGATTACCAGTTGGGATGGAAGAGAGATTATAGGTATATTAATGCATATAGTGGATGATCAGAGGAAGAAGATTCCTTAGGAAATAATTTACCAAGACATAGGGTCGAAGAGACCCCATATAGTCAGATGCCATATTGAGATTAGACTTTTGCGGGTTGTAGAATTTTATTTACAGTTGTCTCATTACTCATTGTAGAGTATATTTTTTTTTTTTTTTTTTTGGTGGTTAAAGATTGGGAGCTTGTATTAAGATGAAGTGTGATTATTATTATGAAAAGTCTGAATTGAGGATTCCTTCAGAAGAAGATAGAAGCTATTAGGAATGTTGTAGTTGTCCCAATAAAAGAGCACATGCCAGAATACTCTTCCAAGGGCCACCAGCCAAGTCAAATTTCCTGTTCTTTCTTACCAAAGAACCCCAAAGAAAAATGCATCTAGAAAACCTACGTTCCTCCCCATGTACAAACTAAAAATAATCCCATTCCATTTGATGAATTTTCCAATCTTTCTCCTAGTGCTACTTTACCCAAGTTTTTTCTATATGACATTGCCCAAGTTTTGAGTCAAATGAAAATTCCTGTCCTAGTTGTTGAGCTACTTAGGATTCCTGAGCACAAGAAGAAGGCTTTTGAATACTTAGGATTCAAAGAGGAAGAAAATCATACAAGGCGGAGATGTAAACAAGGTTGATATTCCCCTTACTGTTGTAGAGTTGGAAAAGCCACAAGTGTTGAAATATCCGGAGGGAACCACGAGAGGTTTATTTAGGAACTTATTTGGTTAAATCCCAGCTGAGATGTGGATCCATTCTTCACTATCCTAGTTATCAAAGACAAGTTGTTACATAACTATATATTTGATTATCAGAGCTTCATGCAATGTCATGCCTCTTGAGGTCATGAAAGAATTAGGTATAAAAGTAACAATTAGCATATGGGAAGTGCAATGTCATGGACTCTAGAGAGGTGTCCAGTGGTGGGATGTGTCAAAGATCTAGTTGTGTAACTTACATCTTATCCTTGGAAGGAACTTAAAACTTGACGTAGTGATTGTTGATTGCCCTTGCCAAGTGGGCGATGTTTTTGTCAAGAAAATGGGCAGCAGGTGTTGGTGGTAGTGTGAAAATGGACATGTCTTATGCCATTATCCCCATTTAAGGAAAATTAGTGAAATTATATGGAGAGAAGAAGATGATGTACTTGATTAAAAACCCAAACAATGCATCTTCTGAAGTTTTGCAAGCAGATGCTGATCTTAACAACTTTGTGAGTTTTTTGGATTTAAAGGAATATGAAAGTGTTGAAAACAAAGCTCCTAAGTATGCTTTTTTTTCTGGGAATTTGGTCTACGATTCAGCCTTGAAAAATGTTAAAGAATTTGACTCAAACACAATGGAGGAGCTTCAGATAAAATGGATGGTTTACAAACTAAACAGAGAAAAAAAAGAAGTATATTTCCAATTGATGAAAACATATCAAAACCTCTTGGCATGGTCATATCCAAGTTAGTGACAGGAACTTGAAATTTTTCCTTGATTGTTTTCTATAAATCAGGGTAAACATATTTTGTACATTATATAGCTACTTGTTTGTTTTCTGTCTTTTGTGCTTTTGTTCCTTCTGGCCCCTGATGGCCTGCTTTTGCTGGTTTCTCTTTTTTTAGGGGGGAGGAGATGGTCCTAGTTTTTTTCTTTGCAAGCTAACTCCTTTTCCTAATGGATATTTTGGCACTTGGTCTACCTTTGTTCTTGTGGCACTCGCAGGGAGTGTTCATGCCCAAGTCGGAGCCGATGTTGGTGCTCAGATTTGTCTCGCCCCATTTGCCATTATTTTCCTTTTAATCTACATGTTGTGAAACATTTTGTCTCTCGATGTGGATGTTATGAATCTTCTTCCTCCATTTTAATGCCCTAGGTTGTTTGCAAAATCCATTGTCATTCCCATCCTTAAAATATTCTCTGAGTTTGCCCTTTTTTTCCACTAATTTTGTCAAAATCCATGGGCTCTGCCGTTTTTCCTATTTTTCCTCGACCATGGAAGCTCAAGAATGGTTAATCTATATTTGTATGCATTTGAAAATCCAAATCCATGGTCAAAAAGATGCTCGGAACCATGATTCACTTGTTTTTTTTTCAAAAAATTCTCATCCTTAGCGAAAAATCAGGTTTTGGGCGTGAATGGTGATTTTCTGTATTTTTGACGGTCTGACGGGTGTATTTTTCCTGTCAAAGTTATTCCTTAGTGTTCAGTGGTCATGTGGCTTCTTTTGGTTGGTCAGGGGATGGAGGGAAAATGCTTTAACTTATCACTTTTTACTTTTTTGGCAAAAAGGAAAATTTGGTCCCGTAGCCCCGCTCAAATCTGATTGGTTCTTTTGGTGCTTACGTGGCTTCTTCTAATTGGATGGGGCACAACAATTTTTTTTTTAAATTTTTATTTTGGATAATTTTGCAAAAGGTTTGAACCCACCCTACATCACCACCAGGATTTGATCAAAGCAAATTTTAAAAGTGGCAGGGAAAAAGTCTCACTTTGACCCCACAGGAGGACACGTGGCAAAGCTAATGGCGGAGATGCGGGCCTTCAGAGGTAAGTTGGATGTTTTTCCCTTTTGGAAAAATGGAGTAAAATTCTAAAATGGAAGTGTGCCCCTGTCAAATTATTTTCAAGCCTTAAGGTTTTTGAAGTTGCGCCATAATGACATGTGGAGGTCTTCATCGGGTCTTCTCTCCTTAAAATTTTCAGCAACTTCTTAAAGGGTTCGAGACACGTGGTAAGCCCGCAATCATCCAAGGTCTCAAATTTTGGGGAACATCTCAAGATGCACCATTATGACACGTGGTAGTTTGAAAAAGTCAAAGGGTGGGGAAGCGGACCATCGGAGGCAACTTGGATTTTTCGCCTCTTGTCATCAAAAGAATTAAAATCTCAAAATGACCCACAATCCCAACAAGAAGGAATTCAAAATTTGGCATTGAAAATGTAAAAAGGTGGGGAGGTTAGCCATCGGGGGAAACTTAGATTTTTTTCCCCTTGATATTCAAATGACTAAAATCATCAAAATGACCCACGGGCCCAGTAGAGAAAAGTCAAAACTTGCTCCAGTCAACGGCGGAGGTACGAACCTTTGGAAGAAAATTAGAAAATTTTCCTTTTTTGTAAAAAGGAGTTAAAAGTGAAAAGGGAAGCATGGCTCTGATGGAACCCACATTGGAACATGTGTCAGGCACATCTTCAAGGGTGGAGCTACTGGGAAAACTTGAAAATTTTTCCCTTTTCTGAAAAAGAGGTGAAGTAGCAAAATTTGGCCATAGTTCCATTGGGGCACACCTTAGGACACGTTTCAGGCTCATTTCTCAAGGATGTAGGTGTGGAGAAAAATGTGAAAATTTTACATTTTTCCAAAAGTTGTAAAAGGAAAAAAGGAACCCGCAGGCCCATTCTAAAATTAGATCTCCCATGTGGATGGTCCAAATTCAAAGTAGGAATCAACGACAGCTGTGCATCTATATCTGATTTTTCCACCATTTTCACTCCAGAGCTCCTATGGATGTGTATTCTTCAGGGTTTTTATTATTTCTTGGAGCCTCCTGCATGCCAAACAAAGAGGAACATTAATCTGAAGGTTTGGTGTGGTGGGGAAGGTTTGTAAACGTCTCTCACCATTAATATGTAATTTGACTGTTAGATTCGGCCTGATTTTTCTTTCCTTGGCATGTGAATGACCTATTAATAATCTGGGTTTGGTGAGAAAAATCCAGGGACATCTTTTACCATTAAGATGAGACCTGACCTTTTGGGCTCGATCTGATCTTCCATTTCTTCTCCCTGGGCACGCAAAGAACTAGATTAGATAGAATAGGGGTGGAAGTGGTTGGAGAATAGAAGGAAGAGTGATTTGCTAGAGGAAGGAGTTGAATGTGGGAGATTTTCGAAGAGATCTACCCCCTGGGCACCTGGTGACTTTTTGTAGATTTGATTCTAGGAATCATGATCGTGATCATGGCAAGCACTGGTGGCACTCAATGTCTAGATTTTTTGGGGGAAAAGGCTCTACTGTAAATGTTATAAATGACACAAATTTATTGTGAAAATGGTTAGAGTGTCAGGGGTCAGGAGTGATTTTTCTAATAGAAAAAGGCTTGATAGAACCCATCCTTTTGAGAAGCTATTTGAGAATCCTGTATATCTCTTTTGTATTGAATTTTATCATGTCAAGGTGGTTGCAAGTGTATGGTCATTGACAAGCTCTGATATTGTTCTAGAAACTTTCCCCTACTGATAAATTTAATCAAACTCGAGTTATTCTATGTGGATCTTATGCAAAATGTGTTTGTTTTACTTCTGAATGTCTGAAAATAGTTTTTCTTGTTCCTATTGCAATCTTGTATCAAAATCTGTCTTAATCACATAGGTCTCAATCCTTGTGATAGTTTAGTGGCATTTGCAATTTCATTTCTCAGGAGAGCTTTCATCTGGGAGTGAAATAAACAAATTTAAAATCACTTTTCTCTCATCTGTTGATATATATTGTTTGTAAGACTCTGAGGTGTACCTTAAGTGTGATTGGGCTCAGATCTTGATGTTTTGATGGGTTTTCCAACTCGAGCCTTCATGTTAGAATCTCATATATTGTGTGAAAAATTGCTAATCTGGGCCTCCATTGAAACACATATTCTGGTTAAAGAAACATTTTAACTTCTCTGTGGCATTCTGGTTGTTTAGTCTTCCATTTTTCAAAAAATATCAAGGATCTGGTGAATCAAGTTCATCCTACCTCACCTCCCACCAAAATCCATCTAAAAACAACTAATCCTACCCATAATACCCCTCTTTTTCATGTGTGTATACTAATGCAAAAATTTTACTACCAAAAAATGCAAAAACAATCAGGATTCTAAATGTCTTTAGTAGCCTTAACCTTGCCTAGATAATAACTCCACTAGCTAGAGTGACAACTCATGAGAGTTATATTTTGTTGAATTGATCATATTTTCTTCAAGGTCTCCTCAATAACTTCATTGGGAAGGATATCTCCATCTCCTCCATAAAAAATCAGCTACAAAAAGGTTCTGTTACCTTGGTTGAAAGGCACAACCTAAAATAGTGAGGATAGATCAAATCCTCTTAAGGTGATACCCACTCCTTTTCAAAGCCTGAGTGCCAAAAAGTTAGATAGATTGCTTCCCTGGCTACAAAACGACATACATAATTATCTATCAACCTCTGCGTATCTTGTCAAATCCATGATGCTTCTTGGCCTTTGAAGGAGATTTAATTCGGGTACCAACATGTTGAGTAGCTTTATTATTGGAGTTAGGCATTGGTTGAGTTGGTAGATGAGATACTTTTTGCTGAGAGCCAGGTTGGGGATTTGGCATTAGAACTTGCTGCTATGGATAAGGAGGTTTCTGGTAAGATTTTTGGTAATTAGGAGGTGGCTTATTCTATTGTTGACCTCCTCTCCAAAGCTACTGCCATGATTGAAGGGGTTTTTGCCATTGTTGTTGGCCTGCAAATTAATGTTTCCATTTTTGATGGTATTGGCTAGGGTATGGAGCCCAACCTTGTTGTGGATTAGCCCAAGGTGGGGGTTTAATATATTGATTACTTGTCCAGTTATGAAATGATGACATATGGTATTGTGAAATAACTCCTTTTATTGGTGGCCATGGTTTTCTTTGTGTAGTATAGAAACATTATCCATCCTCTATCTCTAATATCTTGAATTTAGGTGAAGCCTCCTTTTCTTATGCAATGCTAGCCAATCCTCTACATCTACACTTAGATTTATTCCTTCTCCATGTATGGAAAAACTCTGTGAGAGGTGCCTCTACATCTTCTCTTTTCTACTTGGCATGCATCGCATCTAATTGAGTGGTCATGTCATTGACAATCTCATGCATCATGTTCTTGAACATGTTGACAATCTCTAACTTAGATATGTACCCAATTGTTTTGTTAGTTGATCCACCTCTTGATCTTACATGTCTTATTCTCTTCATGGTGACTCTATAGTAATTCTTACAAGCCACACAAATATCCTCAAAGGTAGCTTTTGAAATGTCTCTAGCTCCTATCAGATCTAGAACATCCATTTCCTCCTCACCGAGTCCCTTAAAAAAGAGTAATTTGAGATATTTATGAGGTAATCTTGTTTGCATTGTCTTATGAACGTAGATCATGAAACTTTCTATGTATTCTTCTAATGGTTCATACTCGTTTTGTGCCATCTTGTAGATTTCATCACCTCCTTTGCTACTTGATCTGTAATAGTCATTGTACTTAGTTAGAAACTTCTCCTTCATCTGTGCTAACGTGGTAACGAAATCTCTTCTTAAACCCATGAAGGTTGTATCCTTAAGTGTAGAAGGAAATAGTTTTAGATTATGTGCATCAATGGTATAATCATATCTCTTGCATAAAATGTCAAACTCAAAACAAAAGGTGTCTGCGTCTTTAGTCATGGATCCACGAAAGTTAGGTGAGGAAAAGAGAGAAATATTCTTCATTGCAGCAACCTCATCATTGCTGGAAATGGGAAACTCAAAGGTAGTTACCCCATTTAAAAAAAAATGGTTTACTTCTTTTTTCATGTGTGGTTTCTCAGGAGAAACTTCTTAACTTTAACTTGGAAAGGGATCTTTAAACAACAAACCTTATACAAAGGAAATTATATCTTCTTCAGAATCCTCATAATTGTATGAAGATATTTTTGCTACTTGTGGATTGGGTAAAAATATACCATGGGAATCCCTTAGACGGTGCATACATCAACTAGCTCAACTACTCCTAAAACCTAAACTACTTCTAAGAAATGAAAAACCTCTCAAAAACCTTATAACTTGGTAGTATCCCCAGTAACGACACTAAAAATGGTGGTGAAAATCAACTTGTAACAATTAATATGTTATTCAGTAATCTATAATCATTTAATTATCAAACAAAGGGACGTAAAATTTCCATAATGTGAGTGTTGTATACACAGTAACAAAGTGTTGGGAAGGAAGATGGACGGTTGTGTCTGGATCCACCTAGGTTCAAATTTTTCTAGGAGAGATCCATTCGGGGTGGTCATCGGTGGTGGCGGATGTTGCATCATTGGTGGTTACGACTGACGTTTATTCTCGACGGTGGCAGAATTTGCATCATTGGCATTGGCATTCGAGGCAACTGGTGGCTCTAAAAATGGTGGTGGCAGAAATTGCATCGTCGGTACAGGATAACTGGTCGCAGTCTAGGATGGTCTAATTGTATTATCTTGTCTTAGGAAATTGGTTGTAGTGGGTGGGGTCCCAGGCAAACCTCTAGTTCATAACTTCGGTCAAAAGCATTTATCAATCAAAACAAAACAAAGCATTTGGAAGGTAAGGAAATCAATTTTTTTCACTACAATGCTTGAAAGTACAATGCTTGAACAAAACCAAACTTAGAATGAAACTAAATGGATTTCAAATACTATACGTAAAATAAAGCTTGTAAATTCAGAATGCAGCTAAAGGAATGAACTACTTGCTAGTCTAACCGTGCAATAAAACAAAGCAAAAAACTATGGAGGGAGGGGTTAGAAAACCACAAGTGGCCCATTTCTTGAGTGTTAATCCCTCCTAAGGCTTGTGACTACAACTATTGAGAAGAGCTCAGACTTTTTATTGCATTGGCATGAATATTACAATTGGGAATACAACCACTCCTGTACACGTGTATTATCTACCATTTAACCTTATTTTTTATCTATATTCTCCTCATATGTTTCTATATCTCCCAAGATTAACCATTTCCTTTTTATAATTTTCATTACACCAGAAGCGTGAGAAAATAGAGTTAGATTAGGAGTTATAACAGATCAAGTAAATTAGCTCAATCAAATAATCCAGAGACTCGGTGCATGTAAAAACATTAATCAACAGGTTTTTAGATGTAAACCACATAATTAATTGATGAGTTCAATCAATCAGTTCCCAAATCATGAATTTAATCACTTAGTTCCTTATTAAGTTGCAACACATAATTAAATGTTGGAGTTGAGTCATCTCCTAGTTCTCATGTTTTAATTGTAACTGCTTCTTTCATCAACAAGTGAAAACTGAAGTGCTATGTCCATGTTCCACGAGATTCTCAAGATCATGACTTATTTGATGTGTGTGAATTATAGAAACTTTGCTGGAGACAAGTCTTTTGGTTTAATGCGAGTTGTATATGATTTTTTTTGGCTCCGGATGGGTTGTTGCGTATGGACCCTTTGGCTGTATGTGAGTTGCTGCATATAACAAGTTTCTTACAACAAGAGGGCATCACATGCATCGTCAAACAAGTAACATTTTAAACAAACAAGAATAAATGCAAAATCAGAATACCACAAAATAAAGATAATTAGTAATAACTATATTAATAAGTATTATGCCAATAAGTTCAAGTGTGGAGAAGATGTTCAATAGTTATGACTATGAAATATAATGAAATATTTTCAATGGCTCAAAAAAAGTATAAATTATGAGTGTGGTAAGACTTGGGGTTCACTTATATGAGCACATGTAGATGTCATAGGATTAAGATGAGTTGTAGAAGAATAACTAGAATAGGCCTTAAGATGTTGGATTTCATCATTGAGAGATGTAATCATGGTTTCTATAGCTTGAAATTTATATTGAAAATCATGGTGTAAATCTTGAATTGATGCTAAGATGGGCTAATTAGAAGGAATATTAGGACCGATAGGGTCGTACGATAGACGATTGAAAATGACACTTACTTGTGAAGGTGGCGTATCATGTGGAAGGAACATATTGTGTACATATTTTTGAAGATCCTCCTTACAAGGTGGGTGCATTTGAATTAATTGATACAAGGTGACCTAATGAACCTTAGGATCCATGAAAGAAGATTGAATAGAGTAGGAAGAATAAGACTCCAAATAATTGATCACGAGTGAGGTTTACCAAATGATTTAATGTAAATTGAATTAATTAAATCTTATTTTTAGAATAAATATTGTACCTAATGATTTACAAATGCTAATATACAATGAGATGCAAACAATAAATCATATACAATATAAAACCCTAAGCAAGAAGGAGAGATAGGAGGTCTTATCTAATTTATGAGTGAATAAGAAGTGACATGGGCTAATAAAATACTAGAATGATCTAAGAAGAGTGTCACAAAGACTCACTATAGGTTATAAACTTTGAAACTACACAGGAAAGGAGTTCTCATGGGAGGGTGGGAGCTCCCAGGTGTTGGTGTTTAAATATGGGTGTTGGAGTCTAGGTAGATGTTGCAGATCTCAATATTTCAATTTTAGATATGGTTTGTTGTTGATCCTTGATTATCACTCAGGATTCACTCTTTGATATGTGTCTTTACTTATAACTTGTAAGAAATAATTTCACCTACACATACCCAAAAAACACATCAAACCTAAAAAAGGAAAATACAAAATGGGGATTCAGACTAACTCCAACAGTCACTGGAAGAGTGAACTTATGACCGATCATTCCACTACATCGCAAACTCCATGTAGTTCTTATGTGTGTGTAGAAATGATGCGCTAGGATTCCCTTGTGTAAGTTTCACAGTGATAATAGACTATATCTATAATTTAGAAGATGTATAGTATGTGTGGATGGAATTGAATAGACTTCACCTTCCTATGTTGTGTATGAATAACTATGCATCCATTACCCTTGAATGGATGCTAAATTGATTCCTTTGATGCTATTGTGATTTTGATTGCAAACTTAGGTGGTTGTATGTAATGCTTAGTGTTTGGTACTATGTTTTGAAAACATAACCATATATTTATATGATTCCCTTATTTGAATTTCATATTTGACAACTGAAAGGCTAACACAAAGTGATAAAAAAGTAATTAAGGAGTGAAAGGGGTCTGAAAGGATAAGAAAATGATAAAGAGGGATAAGAGCACCTGATGCTAGTGTCCTGACTGGACGCTAGTGTCTTAGGCCATAAAAATATAAAATAGTTCAATCCCGACAAGGTTGTAAGATGTATAAAGCCAATTAAAATGCAAAAGACAAAGAGACAGATTAAAGGGAGTTGTTAATTACTAGTTTTCTTGCTTAGGAGTCATGTAAATTATAACATGCTTTTAGGACCTAGAAATGTACCAAAGTACATAGATTTTGAGACTACAGAAGGAGAAATGTATATCAGGGATTAAGATTCATGTTCCATGATAGATGATCCAGTGGTTACTGAGGATTCTACTAACCACATGGATGTTCAAGAGATTAAACCTATTTTCCCACCATAGACTCTTCAATAGGATGACTTTGAGGTAATCATTGATTTTTTTCTTTAAAATTTTGGCTCCCATTTTGATTCGTAAATTCCTAATGAGGAGATGGAGAAAATGGAAGAATCCAATTCCCATCTTGAAGAAATCAAGGCTGAACAAATAGAGAATGACCTCTCTAAGGATATGATCTCCGCATCATCACCAAAGGAATATGATAGTTAGTATGGAGTCTTCCCTTTTCCTTGTAAAGAAGAAAACTCACCAAGAGATGTCGAGATGGATTGAATGATTATTCTCATGTTTTTGACCCAACACTGTATTCTTTCTCCTATCATGAAGACAATTTTACTTACCTTGAATTGAAAGGTGTTCCCTTCCCATTAAACATGCATATCTTCTTTCTATTTTAAAATGATGAAAACCAATTATGCCCAAACTTTCAAGAAGGTAACCCCTAGATGACGATAAATATGGATCATGAGGAATTATTTTTTCACATGAGTCCTAGTTATATGAAGATCATATTTTCAGCCACCTCGTTGTGGACCAATGCGAATATTTTTCAAATGAAGGTGACTATGTTTGGTGCTAGAAAATTTGAAGGAAGTTTTCTAAAACATTTTAAAATTTTGACTTTCATCGCAAAATGAGGGAGATTGAAGACCTTAAATTGTGTTCTTGAGATCCTGAAATATTCTATGACTTTAAAAAATAAGTATGATTTTAGGCGTGATCCTTATTTTGATTCACAAATTTTTTCAACAATGAGATGGAATAAAAGCCTCTCTTAAGATCAATGTTGGAGGTCTTCAAAGCCTTAGTTAGAGATGAGTCATGAATGCTGAATGTAAGTCTTCTCCCTTCTCTTGTGTGAAGAACCTTCTTCTATTGAAAACTTAAAATGTGGATATCTTCGTAACCATTATTGTTGTGTAAAAATGGGGAGAGGTTTTTCACTCATAAATATAAGAGGAACAATGAACCTCTCATTAGTTTATCATTTGGAGGTTTGTAACTTTTGTACGAGAGAGTCTTGTGTTGACTGTGTGAGTCAAATGTGTTTGATTGTGTGAGTCTTATGTTGGTTGATCCTGAGTCCTCCGTTGGAAGAGTCCTCATGCTAGCTGAGTGAGTCCTACATTGGAAACACTGGTTGAGTCCTACACTAGTTGAATCTTGTGCTGGCTATAATACAATTTAGAGAATAGTCCAAAGTGCAGAATAGTGATTTAGCTTTCAAATATCTTCCAAGTGAAAAGTGATTTAGCAAAGTCGAGAACATTTAGATTGTAATGGAATTACTAGAAATAGATCAAATATATTCTAGATATTCTATCTTTATATAATTTATCTAGCTATTTGAAACTACATCTAAATCCACTTTGATAAGAGAAATACCATAGTCTTCATTTGTTCATTAAACGAGACTTGGTTTGGTCTCATTACCTCATCCTACAATGAAAGTAATCTTGTTCTGATACTAAATAACACAAATGGGTGTGATGGAGTTCGGAAAATGAAATTTCCTACACCATGCGACCTTCATTATGTGCACAGAACAATACTTAACATAAAGATAATATGCATCAACAGAAAAATCAAATGAACATAACTCGAGTGACAACAACACAACTTGAATGATAGCAGTATTAAAAAAACAACATCGATTGATTTCCAAGGAATTCAACCTCCACTCTTAGGAAGAGTTATTTTTTAGATTCTATTAATCCCCTTATTTCCACAGTCATCATAGTTAGAGCACTAATGTAGTCATGTGAAATCGCTAGCTCTTAAGCATTATTGAATTTGATCCATGAACTACCACGCCACAAAGTAAAAACATACCTTTAATTGGATAATATTATATGAACCCCTCTTCATGTTACTATCTCCTAAGACTCATTAATTCCTCTGAAATTCAACGAAATTTACTAAAAGGACCCGATAAAATTTTTCAAAACATAATGTGATTTGGCCTTTTCCAAAACTTGAGCCTTCAAAAAGTACAATTACTAATTTTGTGGAAAGCTTGAACAAGATTTCATGGGCAACGATCTTTGATACTGGATGATTACACAACAAACTAGAAAATACATAGAAGAACTTAACACTTCATAAATATTGTGCAATGGACTTACACACTCAACAAAATAAAAGATTGTATTCCACGACTTGTAAGAAACACAATTATTTAATAAATGACCCACAAAATAGTCCACATAATGTAAACATAATTGATTATGACTATTCAATCATTCTAGTCGATACAAGATTGCATGTACACATGGATTCCTACATCAGGGAAATGGGTGTTCTTAGTGATACATCACCCAACTCTTTAATAATCCTCTACATGGTGGTAGTACCCATCACCCCTTGCTATAAAAGAGATTTTATGTGATGAGTCTTGATTAGTTTTAAAATGAATGTGATTTTATTTACTACTCATGATCCAGGTGTAGCAAGTTTTTCATTTATGGATTTGTATTTTCTCTCTTGGGTGATTACACCTAATCAATGGCTATTGTAGTTCATATGTAAAGTTGACAAGTTCAATATTGAGCCGAGACATTTGAATCCATCTCGATGGCTTGCTATGTATCTTGTGAGATGGAATCTTTGCTTTCCATGTTGTTCCCCTCATAAGGGTGCCACCCAACACTTACACTCTATTTTACATTTTTAAGAAGGGAAAAAGAAGAATATTTTATGTGTATCTCTTTAATGGCTAACTAAAACATTAGGGAAACAATCACGTTTTCACAGTGTGATTCTCCTTGTGAATTTTTGAGTGAAACTGAACATTTAATTTTGTCAAATTTTCCTTAGTGCATTGTCTCACTTGACTGCAAGGTTTTATGATTTTCTGACACCAAATATTCCCTTGTTCCCAAAGTGTTTTAGGTTATTAACAATTATTCTTATGATATACCATAATTGGTCAGTGTTTTCTATTAAATTTTAACGTAATTGGCTTAATCTCTTTTGTTATTAAAATGCAAAATAATGTAATTATAGGGTGGTAGCTATTGAGACACATCTTATACTCAACAAGCATTTTATTAAATAAGATAATTGATTATATTAATTAATATATCTAAGTTTGTAATAACACAATTACAGTTTGTTTTCCAACATCTATTACGATCTAGAACGTGATTTTTTTCTTGATTATATATACTTGCCTCAATCTTCTACAAAGGATTCTTTTTTCTTGTTTATATACTTTTTCGACCTTTATATTGGATGTTTTTTATTGTTAAAACCCCATTCATACAGTTGAGTGGCTATATATATATATATATATGATGACGTAAAATCATTTTGTCTTAGTAGCTCAAAAGTGATTTATGTCTTAACTCATTTTTCTTAGTTTGTTGACACATGTTAATACCATATTATCAATATACCTTTTTGTATTGGTAATTGATTTGTTTATGAGAGATCATCTTGTATGTTTATAAAATTTGTATTTTTTCCATAAAGTTTGATGGTTTCCTACATGTGAAAAGTGAAATTAAAAGTTGTTTTGCTTTCGATTTGCCTTTATGTTTGCTTTTTGCATTTTTAAGTGTACATATGTCTAGACAACCCTACAACTCCTATATTGTGTGTGTAAATGTGTGTGTGTGGAACCATTAATGTATTTTCTTGAGAATTATGTGTTCTACATGGGCTTCATAGAGAAATTGGTGGAGGAGGGATTTCCTAGTTGTTGGGGGTTTTGAAATGGGTTGACCATCTCCCATGGATGACACTTGTTGGAACTCCTTTGATTCACTTATATTTTGGGCACCTAGCGATAAGCATGCAAGGCTTCATTAGAAATATAATCCAAGGTGAAAATTCTCAAGAATTTCACCAACGAATTTGTCATCGTTTGATGTTGTGTGCCTTGATAAGGTACTGTTTCTTGTCACCCAAATTATGAGCACAAGATATTATTCAAGACTGTTGTACGATTATAGGTCTTATAATGGAATGAAAACTCCATAAAATAGACAAATTCCATATTGAGAATTAGCTCTATGGGATTCCAGTTCCCATATTGAATGAAGAATTGGTATCATTAATATCATACAATACTAATGAATCCATTTTTGATCACTTATTGTTGGAAGTAAGAATGATGGTATATTAGATACCATATCATTGATGGATCAACGACACTCATCTTTTTCCATTTTCCCATGTAAGTAATTCTCAATGTCGTTGTGAAATAAACGAGAGAAACAAAAGCACTATTAAATCAAAAAGGATCATATAAATCTTCCTTCTAAATCACTATTATGTCTCCTATCTTGCATGAAAAGCATCTATCAGTCTGTAGTTTATGTTCATTGGAAAAGAGTTTGAACATCTAAAATGAGGATAAACAACATGCAAGTTTGGTTGAGAAAAAAGAAAATAATGAGAGTGATGTCAGGCCACATATTTAAACCTTAACGATAAATAACGCTATCAACAACAAACATAACTTAAGAATGGATGTTGTGAAAAAAGTTATAGGATATATAAATTTTTTAGCCATCCATCCCCATGGATGCCATCTATTGAATGTCCTAAAAATGTATTCATTTTATAATGACAAACCTGCATACCCAAAATAAAAGCACTTTTTTCTCTAGAAGAAATATATACTTTTCATTCCTTAATATCAATTACTAGCAAGATTTCTTATCTGTCAGGGCCAAAAGGTTATGTTTGTTGTCAACTTGTAGGTAAACATTGGGCATGTCAATGGTGTAATCAACCAAGTTAAACCTATTGTCTTTAAATTTTTCAAAAAAGCACCTTACCTGTCATGTTTTCAACTTATCAAATTCTTTAACTGTATCGATGTATTTTCCTACATAAAGTATAAGAAAATTTCCCTCAAAATGGTGTGGGTGATTTAACTATCCACAAAACACAAGTGTTGACCTTGCAAAATGTTGTAGACACTACCATAAAAATAATAAAACACACAAAACAACTAAAAAATATCAACTCCTATAAAAGGTTGATAAAAAATACCTCACCCAATTATGTTTAATAAAAGATGCACCACATTTCACTTCTCTAATTACACCACATCATCCCAATCTCTAGTTCACTATGCACTCATAACCATCCCAGTGATTTAACAAAATACAACAGAATACAAATGTTAAACACTCTAAAGATGTGATTGAGTAAACAAATTAGAGAGACATGACACTTATCTAATTTTCACTTATCCTGAAGTATATTTGAAGTGGAGCAACTGATGAACAGGTTGGTAAAAGTGTCAGGAATTCTCGATATAAATTATGGAACTTATAGACTAGTAGAGATAAAGGTGCCTAGGTTAGGGCGAGGGTGCCTAGGTGCTAGAGACCTTTTGTAGGCACCTGTGACTACGCAGAGGGTCGAAATATGATTTTTACTATGTCACTAGGGTTTTCTTACCCTTGTTTTATTGGTCAGCTTTATGTCACTAGATGATTGCTGAATGCACCTATAACCTGGAAAACAAACCATAATATCCTGCAAAACCCCAAAACACATCAACTCTTAAAAAGAAAAGATACAATATTGGGAGTTTTACTAACCCCAAAAGTAACTCGGTAGAGTGATCTTATGACCAAGAACTGCACTAAATCTCAAACTCTGTGTAGTTTTATGTGCTTGTGTGTGAAATCGTGTCCTTAGGTTGCCCTTGGGCCAATGACTCCAAGATAACATGCTATAGCTATATAGGATACAAATGTGTGGGATGGAATTTAGAACTTCCCCTTCTGTATGTAGTGTATGTAGAGTAATAAGCCCAAAAATGTAGTCCCTTTGATAGTATGCAAATATGCTTGCCATTTAGAATTTCCCACCATTATAATGGTATGTATGTTGTGTATATATAGGGATCTATTATTAAAATTTTGACACTAGTGATACAACATGTTGACTAGGTCCTCAAAATAGCAGTAAGAAAACTGAAAATGCACCACAAATGTCAAAAATTTGAACAAGAATAATGAATATAGGTGCACCTAAGGTGGACAGGAGTGCCTAACCAATGGTGTCCTGGGATAACTAATGAAAAATGTGAGAATACTGGTAGATAGGGATCCCTGTGACCTGATAAGAACTGGGGTGGAGAAGTGACATATGTGAGAGATAAAGACAATAAACATAATGAAAGAAAATAGATGAACTAGGAGGTTTGTCAACAGTGAATAATTTCCTTGCTTGATATCCATACATATAACAACATACTTGGTGGTATAGTAAAATAATAATATGTGCATGATTTTTTTATTTATTTTCTCCCCTTTTTGATATTTGAATGAAATTCAAGTAGTGTAAAGGAATTAAGGAACATACATGTGAGATGTCTAGAGAAGCCCCATTGTAGAAGTACATGCTAGATAAGAACATATAGCATGGTGAATCATTGATCAACTTGTTGATCCATGTGGTGTAAATAGAGATAGTAAACCATTATAATGAAAAAATAGAGAAATTGATGATTTGATTTGGAGAGTTTCAATATTTTGAATTGTTTCTCATGGAGATTTGAAGGGCAGGGAGTGATCAATTCCCAACAGGATTTTGTAAAATTTTGATCAAGGGAGGATTGGGGCATCCTACTACTAGAGGAATATTTTTGGGGGGAGAGGTATAGTTTTACTCTCCATCCATGATTAAATCCTCAAAAGGTTGAATAGTTATAGATGGATAAGGACCAAAGTTAGTTGCTTTTCAATCAATGCTTAATTTCAAGTTAAATAACCCATATAAGAGCAATATAGGAAAGGAAAATACATCTCATTTCCCCCATTCCACTAGTGTCATGATTTGTATAGTTCTATTTAAGGATTATATCTTAGGTCATCTGGAAATGATATAAAATGTAAAGTGTTTCCCATGTTAGGTCATCAAGGAAAGTTAGTACAATGATGTAACTCCCAAGTTAGGTAATATGAGAGAGATAATGAAGTGATGTTATGTCATACCGATCGATTGATTTGATTCAAATATTGAATGATTTCTTTGAAATTGGATGTATGCGATAGATTACTCATAGAGATATTTTCACTTTTTTCCCCCAAATTAGGTCATTAGGGGGAAATAAATAGAAAGTATTTGAATAGACTTGATTTTTTCCTTTGTTTGACTAGTGTGAAAGAATTTTTTTGATAATGATGTATTAGGAGTATTGAATGATTGTATAGTATCCTGAGAGGGATCATAGGGTGATCTCGATTATATGTCCCCCTTTCAGAAAAAGGGTGAGGGGTGGAGATAACAAGCACTGAGGTGAAAGTAGAGGTAAAATAGTGTAATAGTGAATGATATGTAGTATAGAAGATGTGGTAAGATTATGTGTATGTTGAGTAGAAAATATGCTATATTATAATATAGTATTGTGAAGTGCGTACATTATGGTGGTAAGAAAAATTATGAACTGAATAACATAAATACGGAAGAAAATGAAGCAACGAAGCTCAAGATATGAACAAAACCATGTGTCGTGTATTAGTTGGAAGAATGAGTGTGAATAGTAACTATAGTGAATGAAAAATTGAAACTTGATATATATAGTGATAGTAAAAAGTGAATAGTAAATTCATTTTATCTTTGATTTATAGAGAATTTAAGCTCAGAGCTTGCGAGGATGTCGTAGATTAGGGTAGCGAGCTTGAATAGGTTTGAGAAAAGTAACAGTGATGCCATGGCATCGCAGATAATGAAAGAATTGCTAAGTATGATTATGTTTTACAGATTTGGTGAAATTTGTTCGATTTTGTAAATTTTTTGTAAAATTTGAAAATTTGAATTTGTAGGCATTTCTAAGCTGGGTGAGAGTGGCCAAGGCATTGACATCCTTCAGGACGTCAGTGCCCAATTCCAAGCCCTAGTGACCTATTTTTAGGTGCTTGCATCATGCTCATGAGCACTAGTGACCCAGGAGAGTGTTTTGATAGTAGAATATGAGATATATGGATTTTCATGGTGCTTTATAGTATGAGAGGCTATTTATATATGTATATGAGGCACTAATGTTGATATTTTGTTGGTGTTTGTGGTGTACAGAGAGATATACACTCGAAGGAATTCTGTAGAGGTCAGAATTTGAGCACATTATTGGCCTTAGGATTATCTGATGCTGAGTGGGACATACTAGACTGTGCCAACCTACAACACATAGTGAGATTTGAAGAGGTACCCCATAATATGCCTATGGTGATTACATTGTGTAAGCAGTGGTGTGTGGATAAATTTACATTTTCGTTGCATATAGGGGAGATGATAGTGACCCAAGAGGATGTATATCAAATATTGTGATTACCAGTTGTGGAAGAGAGATTATAGGTAATGGCTATAGTGGATGATCAGAGGAAGATGAGATTACTTAGGAAATAATTTACAAGGACATGGGTACAGACAGAGACCCATATTAGTCTAGATGCCATATTGAGATTAGAATTTCTGCGGTTGTAGAATTTTATTACAGTTGTCATTACTTCATTTGTAGTAGTATATGGTGGTAAAGTGGGAGTCTTGTATAAGATGCGTGATATTTGTTAGTGCATAGAGGAGCATGGGACTAGATTCACATGGGCAAGGTGTATGTTGGCCCATTTATACAAAGATCTATATAGATTGGCGTAGGAGGACAATGGGGGTGGACTACGAGCTACCAAATTGTTACATGTATGGGCCTATGATAATTTGGTGATATTGAGGCCACTCAGTGGGCCACAGGATGATTGAGCGAGGTTTGAGATATTTAAAGCAAGGTAGATAGGTACTCATAGTAGGATATTTGACACGAATACCAATACATATATGCTTGATCAAATGGGGCTAGGGGCCATTATATGGAGGCCATATTAAGAATATGGTGGTTGGTTAGAGGATGTTTTAGAGTTGTGATGCATTCGATGCACCATGTGGTTGTAGGAATGATTTCTAGGGGGTTTTGAGCTATTTCAGGAGGAGCATGTATAAAGGCAATTGTGTATGGCTCAGGACATACCTCTAAAGTCATATGTATGGGTGAGAGCTACTAGAGCATTGAGGTGATTGGGAGTGAGGAAAAGTTTCAAAGGAGAAAAAATAATTCCCATTGGTCTCAATGACACTGATGCGGCTGTAGGGCCAATATAGGTGGATGATGTAGGATGTACCCAAGACTATAGTGCATGGTGGGTATCACATAGATGTATTATTATTTTTTGCTATCGTAAATGTGGTGGGTTGACCACCGGTTAGAGGAGTAGAGGGGAAGACACCTGCCCCAATGGAGATGGCCTAACAATGGTGTTAGCTAACCGTAAGTATTATTCTTTGGAATTAGTTGATTGGTATGTGGTTGTATATTGGTACACGCGTGTGATAACTAGTGTGTATTGGGTGGTTGCAGGTCATGCTTATTGGTCTTTGATCATTTATTCATCGATCCACATGTTGACGTGAAATGTAACCTTAAATATTCTAGATAAAGTTGATGCATGGGAGGTGGGATGTTAGAGAAAGTGGATGCTATTATGGGTGAGCATGCCCACTTATTTCAACCACTGGTGATAGTGGAAGATACTTGTATTATACTATTGAGTGAGTGTGATGAGGCTCATGCAGAGACTCAATGAGCTAGGGAGGCCATAGGTGGAGCATCCTTGGCGTAGGATGTATTCGTAAAATATGTGGAGTTTCACGTTTGATTCGCGGAGTAGTTAGTTGAGGTAGATATATTATGTAGACACGTGGAGAGATAAAAAGGATGTGACCAGCGACATAGATAGAATGGTGAAGCATCTAGTTTTAGAGCTCCAGTGATTGTGTATAGTGACAATGATGATGATGTAAGACATATATGGATGTAGTGATGCATGGGGGATTCCTCCCCAGTGATTATATTTTTGTAACTCTGATTTTTGACGATATATAGATGGATGATTGGTATTATTATGTTGTG
>JAHRHJ020003651.1:0-133313 GCA_019776745.2 Taxus chinensis | reverse complement strand
TTCACAATTAGATTCTCTATATGTTTAGACACGCAAATAGGGCATTTACTTAATCCCCTTTGATATGAGTACAAAAACCCAACTCAATTAATTATGATGAAAAGCCTCATATTTATATAATTTTATTTCTTATTACAACCCAATTACCCCCCTCCCCCAAAACTTCAGCAAACCATCTAAGAAAGACATGGCAAACAAGCTCCATTTTGTGGAAATATTTTGTAACCGTGAAGATACCTTTTTTATTAAGGGTAAAGAGGGTTGGGGGGACCCTTCCCCATTATAATGAGTAATAGTGGAGATAGAAAAATATATCAATGAGGAACACGTAGGGCTGTCTCTTCTAGCAAAAAAGTGAAACTACGAAGAAAGTCAAAACAACAGGAATAACAACCAAAATAAACACTATCCATGAGATTTCTTCCCATTTAATCTGAGATGTATCTTAAGGGATTCATTAACTTTCCCTTTCTTTCTTCTGCTCACCAAATACCAATCTTCAGTGGTGTTTAGATTAACATTTTCATTTGGGTGAACCCGTATACAAATTTCAATATTATTTTCACCCACCTGATTAAGGATCACCGAAGAAGGAGGAAGGGATATAGCCCCAAAAGTTCTAGGAAAAGGATTATTCTCTATAGGGGTAGAAGAAGGAATGACCGTCTCTTACACAGGAGCCAAAAATTCCTCATCTGCTGATCCATCTTCAAGCTCAGAATCTGAGTGACTATTTATAACCAAATAGCTAGAATCAACATTCTTCCACCAAGAACTTCGATTAATGGTATTTTTCTTCCCTAACTTACAATCCTTTCATAAATGGCCAAAGGAAAAGCAGTTCCGACATCTGAAGGGGAAACCTTCATAGTTAATTTTTTGATTCCATATCCTATCCTCAACTTGAAGATCAACAAAAGAAAAGAAATCCTTTGAAGTGTTCATATCAACGAAGATGTGAGAATACATAGTATACTAATACAAGGTTATTTTTGTGTCAATAGCCAAGGTTTTGCTAAGGAATCCCCAATATAAATTAAACATTTCTAACTCAAAAACTAGAGAGGAAGATATGGAAGATGAATCCACATAGGTCAGATTTGGAAAGTTTCATTTATAGGGTTAAATAGAAGGAACCATGGCTTCATTAGTAAGAAATGGTTTTTATAATCCCACAATCTATCAAAAATTAGATCTCTATCAGTGGTAACATCAAATAAAACTACGAATAATCCTCTAGTTGTGGGATAAAAGTAAACTTTACCTTCAATTAGCGGCTTCCATGAAAAATATATCCAATCATGAAGAGCAGGTAGGCCCAGGCAGATATTGTTGAATCTACATATGATTCCATTCTACAAGAAGATACCTTTTATTCCTTAATTTTATTTTTCTTCTAGATTCTGACATTGATGTATACATGAATTTTTACTTTTATTGTTTAATCCTTTTTTATCCTATATGTGATGTCACCATCACTCACGCACCCAATCAGAAACTATTTGTTTCCTTGGGTCATTATCTTAACTAATCTTACACCTGCCCTTTTAGGGAATATGCCTTGGGAAAAAGATAATCATTAATACTTCCTCATATTTGATGCCTCCTCTATGATAATTTTGACTTTCAACTGAAAATTACCTTTTAAAAGATATCAATCTACTCCATACTTGTAGGAGTTTTCAGAATTAATTTTCACATTTAGTTCTCAAATGATACCTCACATAATTATTCCCAAATTTCATCCTCTTATAAGTGCACATGTTTTTCTCATAAAATTTCAGCTTCCTTCAAGAATTTTGATTGAAAATACAATTAGTGCATGTCCTTCTCAAGCAATGGTGGATGTGACGTAAAGAACTAGTTTGAAGGAAATTTCCTCAGGGAATTTACATTAAATCTTTGACCTTTCTAGTCTTTATGAGTATTTTTTAAGAATTATATTCAAGATTGAAGATTAGGTGGAGAATGATGGGCCACTAACATCTTGTACGGTTCAGGTATCACTGATACGGAAGATTATAAAGATGAACCCTTTTTTTGTCTTTTAGGTTTGTATTATCAGTTACTCTCTTCGAAGGACAAGAAAGCTCCTGAATTGCTAAAGAAGTTTTGGCTTCACTTTTGGCCTGCCATCAACAAAAATATAATTTATATATCTCCTTTATTCTTCAATGAGGAATTTGTGGAGAAATAAATTCCTACCAATGCCAATGAAATGTTTGTTGATGATCTTGTGGAATATATATCATCGATTTCTTTCAAAATTACCATGATGGAGTAAAGACTTGCTTTCTTGAGAAAGAACCAATGAAATATTATTTTGGGAATGCCCATGAATTCCCACAACCTTCCCTGAGGAGCAATAGGTTGTTATGATCAGGCAGAGACTGGAGGAGTTACAAGAAAGGTAGAATAAGTACATAGATCAGCATATGACTGACCGTAGTTTTGATGTGGGTATGAAGGTGTTCCTTCATGTGAGGCCACATAAGATCCCTATCCATTACGTAAAAGGTTCTAAGTTAGCTCCTAGATTCATTTGTCTTTTTGAGATCTAGGAGTGCATTGGCCCTTTAGCCTACCATCTAGCATTTCCACCTAGCTTGTCTCATGTACATGATGTGTTTCATGTTCCAGTGCTTAGGACATACATTGCTGATCCTTCTCATGTAATGGATTGGACCTCTTTATAGGTGCAAGATTAGGGGTAGGTGATGGTGGAGCCCGTTCACTTTATAGATCGCAGGACCTTGGGCGTCTGAGGAAGAGAGATGAATCAGGTGTGAGTGCAGTGGGAAAGATATGATGAGATTACAGCTACTTGAGAGGATGCTATAGTACTACGAGCTTAGTTCCCACATCTGTCCCAGTGACTTCTAGGAGGAATTCAAGTCTAACGGGAAGGGGATGTAGTGCCCACTTCCCTTCGACACTTTTATTAATGATCATGATACTGCTAATTATATTATGGATATTATTATATTTTTGTTTTAGTGTGATGTTAGATGTTAGATCATGGATTATTGTTGACTTTGATTCATATATGAAACATGATGATCACTAGAGAAATATTTATATATTGATGATGATATACTATTCGACATGGTTATATTCTAGATGTAATTCGGACATGTGATACTTGGCTATATTGTGTAGCCCTAGAAAATAAAATTTATTTGATGATGATATAGTTGTTGATAAAATTATAAATGATATTGTTATTTTCCTAGATGTTGTTGTGATTCATATCTGTAGATGATGTTGGAATTATATTGATATTTATATTAGATGTTCCAATTTGGCCACGAGGCCGAAGGAGGTATTTTTGTTTTGTAGGTTAAAACATTACAACAAACATTGGGGGATTAGAGACAAACCACATTGGAATTCTAGATGAATTCAACAAGGGCATCATGGTAACTTGTATTATTTGTGTGTGTTTGTATGTTGTTAGTGATTCCCATGGGGGGATCACCTTTAAATGTGACCAAGGGTTATGTGTATTTATTTATTTGGTTCTTTTGTTTAGTATGTATGTATTTTATAAGTGATGTTTCGCCCTTTTTATTTAAGTAAATTACGGTAACTTAATCTAAGTAATCATATGATTAGAATAAATTAATCAAATTGGGACATAAGAAAGTAATTATTGGATTTGTTGACTCTTGTATTAAATTTTTTAAGATATGTGTAAGAGTTGTGTAAATAAATTTGGAGTATGAAACACTTCATCTTATTTGAAATTTTAATTTGTCCTTGGAGGCTAATTTTGGAGGCTTGTGGGACAACTTAAACTTGTACCATACCTTTTAAATTTGCATACCAACCTTACCTATGGTTGGAGAACTAAATTTAGCCCTTCATTATGGATTATTGTAAGTCAAGTTGTATGTTTTAATTGCACTTTCTTACATGTTTTTAAATTCAGTCCTTATGGGGTGTGGGCTTGTTTTGGAGTGTGTAAGTAAACTATCATAGTATTCACCCACCTATTTATTATGTATTGGAGAATGAATTTGACTTTTATGTTCGAGTTGAGGATGTGTGAAGTGGCATCCTACGTGGATCCACCTCATCCTCTTCTCTTCCCTCTTCTATAAATTAAAATTTCCTTGCCTTGTTTTTGGTTGCTTCACTTTTGTGTACTTCATTTGAGGTGAATTATTTTTGCTGTTGGATCTCTTATTTTTGGAAAGGTTTGAAGATTTTTGAAGGCTTGTGCTTTGTTGATATTTTGGGCTGCTTGCATTGGAAACAATAGTTGTTTGGAACTTGGAACGAATCCATCATGGAGATGTAAGAGCTTGGCTCTTGAAATTCTCTTCTTTTATTTATGTAAATGTTATTGTTGTGAATGTTTTGGCATGTGTGTGGGCTGCTTGGGTAGATGGCCTAGGAATAGTTTAGGAGAAGGATATGGGGAATTTTTGTGGGAGGCATAAGTGTGGAGGGAGTTGGGATTTTGGTTCCACCTTAAAAATAAATAGCTTGCATTTATTTACTCATTATGGGGTTCCATAAGAGGTTGGGGAGGCATAAGGCATGTCAGGGTTTTTGAAATGATATATTTTGGTAGTTTGTAATAAGGTGGTGATACCCATTTCCCCTTTGGGAGGCATAAATAGCATCCCCCATAGTTTCTTGCTCCTTTGGCTTGCATGATCAAGCCTGAGTTTTGTTTGCTATGTGTTAATGTGGTTGTAAACTGCATTCTATTTTAGACTGTGTTTTAAATGTGAAATTTTGGTTGTGTGTTGTGGAAGCCTTTGTTGCCATGAGTTGAAACACATCTTCTATTGCTATGTGAAATTCTCCTTTTCATTTGATGTCTTGGCTGGGTGGAGAGCAATCCCTTTCCCCTACCTTTGTTGTGATCAAAATTGGAGAATGACGAACCCACATGTTTGCTGTTCTGGAGTAGAGGAAAAAGATAGATTTGAAAGTCCTTTTTGAGATTACTTATTTTGTAAAATGTTTTCCCACTTAAAGAGGATGAAAATGTAATACATTTTGTGATGGAAATATATTATACATTAGCTATGAAAGTGTAATTTGAAATATGAAATAAATATACTTTGTTTTCTATTTTTAAAAGAATTTGAAAGGAATTGTAGTCTGTATGTTGTATTCGAGGAATGGAAGAAAGAAGTTGTAAAGATATCCTTTTGAATCAATACAATATTGTATTACTTTTCTCAAATGGCATTATTAGGTATTGAAATCTGAGTGTTGAATGTATTTTGAAATATTTATTTGGAAAGTTGAAAAATGGAATACGTAAGAGGGAAATGTATTAATCTGTTTTGTTTGAAGTGTTTGATTTGAAAAATAGAAATTGCATTTTTTTCATGTTTTGAATTGAAGGAAAGATGGAATATAAAGATTACTAGCATGGAATGAAGTCAATGTTTTATAGTATGGCAAAAGAGATAAATTAATCTCTATTTTTGAAATGTATAAACTTCATTGTTTTACTTCATTGTGAACTTTACAAACTTGTTATCAATATAACAGAATGACCCTGCGACATCTAAAAGAAAAAATAGAATATCAAATTGTATTTGTAAGGAAAAAATGACCTCAGACAAACTAAAACACTTTAAAAATAATTAAAGAACCTTTCAAATCGAACAAAGGCAAAATTACAGTGATTTTGCTGTATAAAAATTGGTAAATTCAAAACTTAAATAAATCACACATTGTAACCTTGAAAATCTATCCTACAACCTTCCAAGCGAAATCCTCCATGCCTTTTTGGCATGTTGAGAAAGAGTTACTAAAAAAATTGAACAAAATTTTAAATTACCAGTTCACTTTTTGATTGACAGAAAAACGTTTTCCCAAAATTGACCATTTAAACTTTATTAAAATTGACATCTTAAGGTTTCTGTGCAAAGAGGATGTTGAGACCATTCCAAAAAGTCCTTGTTTTCCAAAAAATAAGTTCCTAATCAAAATTTATAGCCTTCTAAAGCCTTACTTCATTTTGGCCTCAAAAAATAATCTAACTGTCAATTTTAAATGAATAAAATATTATTGGGCAGCCCACAGGCTAAATTTTTCCCTTTGTGCTTTTTCTCCAAAAAGTGCTAAAGTCATGCAGCCTCTCGCCACTCCGCCAACACGAAAACCTTTTTTTTTTGTCAAAAATAACCTAAGTTCGAAAATTAAAATTTGGAAAGTTTTCCCCATGGCGCCGCCGATCCACCCTTCGCATGTGGAAAGCATTTCTGTGGGTGCGCGGGCCCACAAACATTAAATTAAACTTTTTTTGAACTTGGAAAAAATTTATTAAATTCTTCGAAGCCCCGCATTCCCGCTCTTGCCTTGGAAAATCATTTCCATGGGTGCGCGGCCCTGTCCTTTCAACTTAGCCTTTTAAATCCCTTTGGTGAAATTTCCTAAATTTCTCTGTCGGCCCACTGCTCTATAGCCAATGAATGGATGACATGTGTCATCATGAGGCGACGGTGGAGGAGTAGTTGAATTTTCTAAAATTAACTTTTTACAAATTTTTAGGAAAAAATCCTAAAGTTTCTCTGCCACCCCACCACCCGCAACCAATGATTGGCTAACATGTGGTAGCCTTAGGCATTTGTGGAGGCATGGAGCATTTTAACCCTTTTAATATTTTTCCTCTTTAAAGTCAAAATTTTCTAAGTTGTTCCGACGGCCCGCTGAAGCGCATATAATGTGACCCTAGAACGTGGCATTGTTTGGCATCATTGGAGGTGCGGGTTGATTTTCACCCTTGCATTTTTTTAACCCAAAAGTACAAACTTTCCATGTTTCCCTACAAGTCTTTTTTTCCCGCGTGAATCAAGGCTTGACACATGGTACCTTGCACGTCGACGGAGCCACAGATCATTTTGATCCCTTAGAAATTTTCGGCCAAAAAAGGGTAAATGTATTAAATTTCTCCGACGACCCAACTTCCCAGTAGAGCTTGGAAATTCTTACACGTGTGACCTTATAGGCTCACGGGCGCATGGAGGTAGATTGCACTTTTGTCCCAAAAGGGGGAAAATCGCTAAAGTTCTTCCCTGCTCTGTCGGCCCACGTATGGGAAAATTTTTCCTTTCCACTCTTCTGGTCTGACTCCTCCTCCCAGTGAACTTTATCCCCATGGCTCGCAAGACCGCCCTTGGAAAATTTTCCTCCCCAAGCCCGCAGGCCTGTTCTTGGGAAAATTTGAATCCCAAGTCCCGTCGGCCCATAACTTGAAAAATATGATGAGTTAGGAGAACTTCTTTATATCACTGGAAAGGTGAGTAAATTTCCCATCTAATGGGAGTGTTTCTAGAAATTTTTGAATGCTTTAATTATGAGAAATGTTAGGTTGAATCTTTTAGTGAGTTCTAGGAGTGGGTAAGTGAAAACTTACCCTGCTAAATTAAATGTGTAATCTAACCCTAGGTTTTGACCTTGTAAATTATTACCTATTGATAATTTGACCTAGGTATGGATTTATTTAGTTGTTGTAATAGAAATGTAAATTGTTGAGTTTAATTGTCCTTGAAGCCTTGTGAACACTTTCAAAAAAATATATTCCATAATTTTCTAACTAATCCTAGGTATATTCATGGGTCTCATGTGGTACAATTTTGTGGGCATTACACAACCATGTATAAAGCATGATGCCAAAAACATGGGAAAACCACGTTATCACAAGAAAATCAAGGCCCTTATGAAAAAAATAAAGTACCAAACAAGAATACACACAAAAAACTAGCAAGAATGTATGAAAAGTAAGTTTATCCAAATTTGATGAAAAGCACATATTTTACAATAATAAAGAACTAGGGAAGCAATAATTGTAATTACAACAAAAATCACACATGTTATTCCAAAAGATAATAAATACATAATATGTATATGTAACCAAGTGTATGAGAAAAGGAAGGAACTATAATGAAAATATAACACTTGGATATAGTATGTAAAAGCATATACCCTCAGAGGTTAATAGTCTAGGTAAATGGCAGGACAATACCTTTCATCATGTATCACTTTGTGTATGTTTTGCATCATGATCAATATACCACACGAACATATGTGCGTAAAGAATAAATTATATCCATCAAAACAAATGAATAAAAAGTATGTATAATATGAAGTTTAAAAAATTTTATAGCATAGAAAGGGGTCCTGATTTTTGTATTTTTGAATATATGTGAATTTTTTTATAATTTTTATTACATAGCTATGTACATAGAAGACTGTGTAACACAAGAGATACCAAAAAAATAACATCAAAAACTAAGGGGATAACCCCATAGAGTCCAAGATTCTAACTACGTAGGTACTAAGTGTAATGACATAAACCGTAAGATTGTGTTAATTAGAAACAACTAGAATAAGTGGAACATTGGGATAATTTTCAATAGTGGCAAGAGTTAGTAAAAAACATAAGGATCAATGTGTGAGTTAAGAGATGTGTAACATATGTAGTGTTAAGAGGATCATTAGTATCAACCTCATGTAATTGATGGAGAGGCAAATGACTCATCATAACCAATAGGTGCAATATGGGAAGATTGGAAGCATTAGAATGATATGTAGTAGCCCATATGACTATAGGATAAACAATATGCATAAATTTGGAAAAACGGGCTTTAATTTCCCTCGTTGATGTAATAAAATCATTTGTAGAAATATTATATGATTTATGCATAGAATTTTGAAAAGGGAGTGAGGGAAGAGCATCATAAATCATCATCAAATCAACACATTGTGTTGCTACTTGTGGTGGGGAATTTGGATCAAGTTATGTAAAATTGGATTTAGTGAGCTTAATATTATTATATTTAAAACAAGATGTGTTCCAAGCATGGTCATGGTGACATTGTGAAGGGGTATATGAGTTTCTCCCAACACCTTAGGTATTGTAGATGTAGAAACCATTATTGGGCACAAAATGCTAGATATAGGTAAGTGTTTATCAATACACATAAGGGGTGGGCATAATTTTTATTAGAATGAGACATAGTGGGAGGAATATCATGGGTTTGAATATAAATTTCATCATGTAAACTAGTAGCACTATAGTCTATCACAAGAGGATAATGATATGTAATGTAAGTAGTGTCTACATTATCATGTATGAGAGGGATATAGAAAATAGTATCAACATGAGGAGTGGAATATAGTGTAGCATTATCCATGGAAGAATGTGTTTTAGGGTAATTTTGTGTTATGGCATGGGTAGGTGAAATATATATACTAAGTGATGTTACATGATCAAGTGTAGGGGAGGAATCATCACGAATCTTGTTAATAGAGTGTGTACTAAGATCATCATCACAACTATAATCATGAGAATAATGTGGTATATGTGTATGAAAAATGTTAGTTATAATTACTATATCATTAGTAACATAATAGGAAACAAGGTCTTTTTGAAAGCTGAGATATTTAAGAACAAGTGAGGGAACATAAGAAATATCATTTTTAGGGTTTATCATAATATATTGGAGAGGCTTGTTAAATCATGATTGCTTATAGGTAAAATCATGCTTAATATAGTCCTAAAGATAAATAGGGGGATCTATATAAGTCTTATCAATCATATCAGATCGAAAAAATCGAAAATTAAAACCCTGATGCAACTAGAGTTAGGGCTAGAATGTTTGATTAGAGAGGGTCAAGTTTTACCAAATGATTTCACCATTTTCAAAAAATTAAGAATTTTTTATTTAACATGTATAAAAAGGATGAATAATGTTATAGGTGACTCAACAAGTATCGAAGTGACGAGTGACCATGCACTTTTCAAATCAGAATAACACTTTTGAAAGTGATGAGGGACCTAACCAGTGTCAAAAAATAATAGAGGGAGAAAGAGAGAGATAATCCACTTATCTAATTATATATGGATATGGAGGATTCTAGGTGATCTAAGTACAATAAAGGTAGATGTAGAAATAAAAATGCTTCACCTTTGAAACTATTATATAGAACTAATCCTAGTCAAAATCATGTACTTCAATCAATGTCATTTGTATGGTTCTAACAATTCAATTTGGTCTTAGACCTACTTGAAATATGGTCTATATCTTCCCAAGTGATTCAATATACTAAAAATATATGTGTCGCTATCTATCATTATTTTTTTCTTACCCTTAGGATGACTTTGCAAACTCTACTCAAACCCTCAAATCATTGTAGTGTAAGGAGTTAATGAAAAATAAATCTAGTTGAGTTGTGGGAACCCCTGTTCACTGTTGACATACAAACTACTCCAAAGAGGCCTCAAATCAACATCTTTCTCCACCTAACATCCGATATATACCATAATGCAATTTGAATTTGATAACCTTACTTTGATAAATACCTTTCTTGAGTTTCACAAATTTTTAAATTCTTGGGAAGGGTCAGTTTGCTTGCTTGTATGATTAAAATAGAGACTCCTAAACCTGGAAAAAGGATTTATACTAGTAAATGGTGCTACCCTAAGGAATTTTATTGAGTTATTTCATTTTTATGGGGCTTTGGATGCCTTCAGGGTTATCATTTGCATAAACAACTCATAAAGTGTCGGGTCCTTAAATGAGGTATGATTTACTTTCTTATATATCTTTCTGAAAGATGTTATGACATGAAAGGACAACCTAAGGGATTTTTTTCCGTATGATGGTTGTGGATTTGAAAGAATTAATGAACACCATATCATCCCAAAATCATACGCTAGTGTTAATATGTGCTTTTAAAGCCCAATCGAAATAAGTAGTTTTGACCAGGAGAGAGGAAAACACACTCTGACTTTATGGGCCTAAGCATGGATGTCTCTATATGTATTTTGTGCAATTATTTTTCAAACACTATTGACACAGAGGTATGTGAATATAATCAAATACATGAAGTTTTATCAGGATGTGCGAAGAAAAAATGAGGAGAGTGAATTTGTTCATACAAGCATGTAGTGTCAAGGTTATGAGTCTCAAAGGACAGATTTCCAAATTTGAGTGTCTATGATTTCCACAAATTTAGAAACTATAATCCAAAAGTGCTTCATTTGAGTGAAGAAATCTTCAATTCGTGTTACTAAGTGAATAAATATTTTTTTTTCATTTGGCATGCTTGCATGTTATTGTACTTTCCAAATAGGTTATCCTTAATAGTCCAAATTCTATAAGGATCCATTTCAACCAAAAAATAAAATTTTAATTAAGGGGTATAAACTGTCTAATAATTCCTCTAGCTTCTTCATAATTTTTATTCTGTTATGAATTATTTGTAGGGTTAGTACGTGTTGTTTCACAATTCAATGTAATGTGGTAAAAACTACAACTAAGGAGGACATTATTAATGTATATTTTCCATTTGAAAGACTTAGATATTGTGTGAATTAACCTTTAGCAATCTATAATGACCACTGATATTTTTTATTGGTAAAAAAATAACCCAAAATATTTTTCCAATAAGTGTTTAGAAAATTAGTATTTAAAACAATTGCCTCAAAGGAAAAATAAAAAAGGTGTAAGTTTCTTATGAAGCTTTTTTAACAAAAATATCCCAAAAGACATTTATATGGAATTTTTTATCATGAAGTTGAAGTAGTCATTAAATTGATCATCTCACATCGAAAATCATGATGGTGTAAGTATTCATTAAGAATTTAAATATAAAATTTGAACTTTTCTAAAATCACATGGAAACATTGTTTTGAAACCCTATCGGTCCAAAATCTAGTCAGGAAGACACAATTCCACCCAATTCAAAAGATATATCCCTTTCTTATTTCCAAACACACCCTTCTCACTATTTTACAACTTTCCAAAATAAATAAAATCCATAATACAAATAGAGCTAGGGTTCTACAAAAAAAAAAGATCTAAGGTATCCTTGAACATAATGCTTGACCAAAACTATGATTGAATATGTAATATGATTGAACAGAGGATTTGAACTAAAATTAAAATAAGTAATTTATGAATTGTGTTTTAGTAGGGTTATCTACTAGAGTTGATAGAAAAATCAGACAATGAATACAAATGAAATACTAGATATAAACAATATTATATGATGATCTTCCAAATAAACTCAATTGATTCATTGGGTCAAGATGTGTTTACTTATATGATCTTTCGCATACTTATCTCGTTCATAAATAATGAACTAGACCAATGTTTTAGAGCCATTGACTATGAAGGATACTTGACCATTCCCATACCCTTAGTATCTCAGTTTCGAGGTATGTAGATATTTACTTCTTAGGAATAACCTCAAGTATCAGTGTACCACAAAAAAATGGGCGAAAAACTTCTTATTGGAAAAAATAAAAACTCCTATACACTTTCTATATACCATTAAGTACATGAAATATAAAATCCATACACAGTGTTTTTTAATAGATAGAGTATTGGGGCAGATACCCTTCACATAATGACTGCAATTAAAACATATAAAAAGTTACACAAAACAACTCCTCTTTAGGTTTTAAACAACTAAAATATAGTTCTACTTAGGGTAGATATCTAAGAAAATACTTAGATATTAATCCAAAGTATCCCACCACATTGAATAATTTATAATCAATCATGATCATATCAAGGGAAATGTGAGAGCATACAATTGGTTAATCATAATAAGATGTTATTATATTTGGATGGTAATTGTAGAAAAGCATTAGATACTTGTAATAGATTTGAATACGTACTGAATTTTTTTAAAACTTACAAATTTGATCTTAGGTACCTATAAAAATATTGAAAAAATATAGATTTAGTCCATAAAGTTTGATGCAACATAAGGTGAGGCTTCTACTACTCTAATACCATATTAATTATTATTTTGTATTTTCCATTATCGTTGTAAATACTTATAAGACAAGCACTCACAAACAATGCATACATAATTAATGAATAAAAGAAAAAAATAAAGACATAACACCTATTTTCCATGGGTAACATGACTACCACAATTTTATGAAAAAATTATGAATTGAATTTTTTAGAGTAAGAATAAATGTCTTCCACAATATTATTCACAAACATTAGCTCTCTATGCTTTTATAAAAATAAGTAGCTCAATTATTATTATGATCAGAGAGTATTTTCTTTAAAAAATAGATTTTATGATCCACTAACATTAGCTCTCTATACTTTTTTAAAAAATAATAATTAGTTCGCTTATTATAAGGATCAGAGAGTATTTTCTTATAAAAATAGTTTTCTTTAGTATATAAATATAAGAAGTCAATCGAGTCAATAAATTTATTGATACTCTTATCTATTACAGTAAATGTGGATAAATGTGACCAAATAGGTGAATTATCCACATACTGAACTACAAATAATATTACAAATATATCTCGATATTATACAGGAATGTATAGAATTAAATACACTCATATTTAATGTCTAGTAGAAGAACTCAACTACTTAAATATGGGCTGAACTAGTAAGCTACATAACTATGGGTTCTACAAGAACTTTTATAATGGCATTCTTGGTTTCTTTATAAGAAAATGTTAATCCATCTTTGTCCTTGTAGATTAAAAATAATCATTTTAAAAGGGCATGAAAATAAAATTTCTTGAAACAAGTTGGTATGCCTTTATCTCTAAGAATCTTCCACTTCAAGTCGTGCATGGTACCGTCCAAAAGACTATTGCTATGATTCAAAGCATCTTCTTTTGTAGAACCAGGATTGTCTTTCAAATAACACTCAATACAAGAAGCATTCTCTCCAGTGATCTTCTCATCCTTAAACATCGGAAGAAATAAAACATATGTTAAACATTATTATAAAATAATTAATAGTACACAATGCAAAAAAATAAGAAAAAACGAGGGGGGGGGAGGAGGATTTTGAATACCTGATAATCTCTAGAGTCATTTAATAATCTACAACAAATAGAGACAAGGGTTTCAATATTATTAATTTGCCGTAGAAGATCTTCGGGAAGAAAGGTGTCCAATAAACATAATGCATGCAATGTCACTATGGGTGCAGCCACACTTATTACACCATTGTTTAAATATTCATCAAAGCTTGGTGTGTGGTTTGTAGCAATCCACTGAGCTTCTTTTAGGTTGGATAAAATGAAACTCTCCCACTGCAATATAAAAATAGAATGTCAACTACAGAAAATAAATGTTGTCTATTCATAAGTCTACGATATAGTATGATTCACTACAAATAGAAAATCCTATTCGATTAAAACTTACATATTTTTGCATAAATTTGTGTACACGAGAACCATGTTTTTTCTCTGCTTTAATTGCTATTTCCTCAAGCATTTGTTGGGAAAATTCAAAACTAGCTTTCATATTCTCTGGAAGGCTATGCACAATATTCTTATCCCATCTAAAACAAAATAAAGAGATGTATATACTTGAATATGAATACATATAACTGTTAGATAGAAATGAAGGACGTACGAATCGATTTGTATATATGTAATATTTTTCTTTTACATGTAATATTTATCCTCAAAATAATTTCAAGAATAATAATCAAAATTGTATGTATTCTTTCTCATATGAATTCAATAAAGTAAAAATAAATCAAAAATAATGCTATTAAAACTAGATAACTTAATCATTTTACATGTAATTATAAATCTACACTCAATATCAAATGACAACTTACTTAACCAATGCAGCAGTGAAAGGTTTGAGCTCCTCCATAGTTCCATATGTGTCATAAATATCATCAAAGAGGGTTATCAAGATGGAAAGTTTCGTAACTTCAATTCTGCTTATACTGAAGTCAGGCTCAAACAATCCGGAAACCCACCAGAAAAAATATTCAACATGTCTATGCTTGAAAAAATCCAGTTGCTTCACTTCTGATGCATCCCACCAGCTTGATATAAATTTTAGCTCCTTTTGATGCTATGCCTGCAAAATGTTGAAGTCCAATGTTGCTAGTTCCAAAATCTTTATGCCGGGCATCCTGAAAAAATGAGTTATTACTTAAGCATTAGTAAGACTGTTCTGCTTGGAGAAAACCATTTTCCCTTGATATTTTATTAGGATTTATCCTTTTCAAAATAACAAAGAGTGTAATACAAGATCTACAATACTATTTTACATCCACCAATGATTGCATGCCATGAAAACAATCTTTTAAACAATTAATAGACTATTGTTTGTTTGCTAAATAGGTAGTGTATTCATACTTAAATTCTTGGTTGATCATCATCCAGGAATCGTCAAGGCTATATATTTCTATAGATTTTCTTGCCTCACACCGTGGAACCCTGCATTTCCATGGATATTTTAAAACGTATTCAACCTGTGGAAACATAGATTTGGAAACATTTGAATTGTCAATACTTAATTTTGCACAATTTCTTCTGAAAAATACTTTAAAAAAACTGTAATATAACCAAGATTGATCAATGGCTTCTAAAACATAAAAGAATACTCTTATTTAATGCATAGCTTGCCTCAACCAACAGTTGGCTTTTCTTGTTTAATTTTAGGCTTTCTTTGACGGCTTTTTCTAGGTATTGAGAGGCAAATATTTCAGCCTCTTTCATTATCTTCTGATCTCCCTGAAAGGAAAGTTCCGAAGCTCGATATAAATTCAACATGCTCCTCAATTGGGCGTCTTGATGAGTGGATTCAGGGTAATAGAATCGTCCATTTACATCTTTGAAGATCTGAAACACATCTGTTTAAACGAGATATGTTATGAAACTGCTAAAAATCGTGCCAGATATTACTTCTTCAAAGAAAAGCTTAACTAAAATACCTGGAGATACATCATATCCATTGAGGCGTAGAACACGAAATCCCAAAGCAGTAGTGTTGAGGTCACCAATGGGATTTTCGCTGCCTTTTTCAGTCCAGTATCTAACATCACCAATTTTTTACGTTATCTCTAAATATTTTGATCAATTTAATTGATTTAACTGTCAAAGATTTAATGTTTCCACAACCCGTATTATTACTGAAATCGAGATTATAAAAAAACCGTGAAGATTTTTGAATAAAATTCTTAATTTATAATTCAAAATCCTCCAGAGTTTTTATAAAATCTCTCCTTAATACAACCGTGGAATTGGATAAAGAGATAGAAAAGCATTATACTTGTAAACATTTTCAAGAATAGCTATTTTTTCCACCTGAAAATAGCGGTCAACCCCAACTCGTTCCACAATGTCAACGACCCATAGGAGTTGAAGGAGATCGTTATGAGAAACACTGGTTTCTACATTTTCCAAAAGGGTATTAAGTATATCCTTGACCTCCTTAATCAACGTTTGGACCCTCTCACGGTATGACGATGCCTGTCATTTCACACAGGAAACAAATATATTTTCTTCAGGTAGTTAAATTACACAGAAAAACAAATACAGCTAGCAAAAGCTTCAAGATTAGCAACAATATGGAGATGCCTGTCATTTCGGACAGGAAACGAATATGTTAGTTTTAAATTAAGAAAAAACAAATAAAACAACCGTCAAGATTAGCATTTAAATAATGATTACCCCATAGGGTGATGAAAGGGACTGTATAAAATCGTCGCTCCATATGTTGGCATGATGATTTCCCATTCGTCGATGAATCGATTGCTCTATTCCATTCACTGTTGGAGGAATTTCTCCATTAATAATTAGTTGAGCCATATCACCACCAAATTCTGAGTTAGATTAGTCACAGTAGAGTAATCTAAAATTTAAAAAACCATAGTCTCAAAGCCCTGCAAACTTGTAACGCCAACTAAAACGCTTGCATGAGGCCCAAGAACAACCTAGGTTTAGAAAGAAAAATTATGATTTTTTATTTTTTTTAAGGGTTCTAAGGTTGTATTTAGGAAAACTTCATCAGCTGTTCAAAACACGACTCCATTAATCCCAACTAAATTAATTTGTTTAAAGACCCTCAATTTTAATTTTAAAATTTAGTCAGGCAAGACCCAAAATCTTCAGCTCAAAGTCATACATATGAAATAATTAGATACTTTCATAAAGGGTCAAGTGTGCACACCTTTGCTAGCCCTGCCCCCCACCATTTAACATTACACACCCCTTTTATTCCTATTTTTCATTCCCACCTAAAGACCCCATCACTTAAGTGATGTAGGGTACATCCTCCACCATAGGATCTAATACTTCCTAGCCCTTAGATCTAGGTTTGACAAAAAAACCCTAGAAATCCTTATAGATTGTCATATGTTATTTTTCTAACCCTAATCTCTCATTTCTTTTTACTTTTTTTTTTTTTTTTTTTAAACTTGCAGGTTAAGGGAGAAGGGAGGTCAAAGCATGGAGGCCATTATAGCCATGGAAGCTTTGCTTGATCAAATTTCGGGCTTAAGAATTTATTGGGAAGCATTTTTTTCTTGCAGGTTCAATGTGTGTATGTATGGATCTACACAGATTTCAACTCATTACAGAGTACCCGAACCCCATGCGCCAAGATATATATATATATATATATATATTATGCGTGGATGACGAAGAAGAGAGGCGAAAAGTGCCTGGCCAAATCGTGGTTGGACCAGATGCCCATGGCCGCATTTGGAGATCCCGATTTTCGTTTTACTTGAAAACGGATCAAAAACGTATGTATATTTATGCGCAGTGAAAGTTTTAATGCACAGTGTAGATTTTTTTTTTTAATGGGTGGGGAGGGGCGTCGACCCTACCCCAACCCCATATAAGTATACGGGTTAGGGGTAGGGTTGGGTAGGGTCTGTCTGATCACAAACAACACAAATCATTCCACAACAAGGCTTTTATCCAAGCCAACAAGAGAAGGAACTATGGGAAAGTTTTCCTTATGCCTCCCCATTGAAATGAGATGCCCATCCAAACCCTCCACAATAAAGCTCAAGCCCCTATGACTCTTATGCCTCCCTCAAGTACCCCTTATACCTCCCAAACTCTTATACCTCCCTTCTCTTATGGCTCCCTCAAGGACAAGGTAAGAATGCAAGCATTCTTACCCAAGATGGGCATCCCTCCCAAACTCCCTCCACAAATACCTATTCTACTCTTATGCCTCCCTCATGAGTTTTCCCATAGACCTCTCCTACACCATACCTTAAGCATTCTACCCATTTTTCCCACAACACAACAAACATACATTTTCTACCAATTTAAGCATAATAACAACAAACAATAAGAAAGCAAAAAGAGAAGGGTCCCTACCTCTCCATTGAAGAAGCCTAACCCAAGAAGCTTTGTCCAAGCTCCTCCAAAACAATCCAAAGCATGCAAGTCCAAGCTCCTTTACTCCCAAAATTTTTATCCTCTAAAAGAAAAAAACTCTTAAACAAAAACCTCCAACCCCTCTAACAAGAGAGGAAACTTCAATAAAAAGACCAAAGGGAAGGGTGAGGATGATGTGGCTCCATGTAGGATGCCACATCACACATCCTCAAGACCACCTCCCTTAGTCAACTCAACCCCAAAAGTACAATAAATGGGTGGTTGGGTTGAATGACATCTCTTTTCCACACTCCATCCCTACCCATGTGCCTTAAGGGAACAATTAAATGCAAATGGAAGAGAAGTGCACTCCAAAGTCACATTTCTCTTCCCAAAATAATAAATAATCCCCTTTTTGGCTTCCCAACCCATAGATAGGGTTGGTAAGGGGTTTTGGGAAGTGTGGGACAAGTTTAACTTGCCCCACAAGCCCCCAAAATTGTCCCTCAATCTCAAATTCGAGATTCAAAGAACTTGGAGTGGTCAACACTCAAAACAAGCATTCAATCAAGAAGAAAACACAAGGCTCAAGGAGCCAACCATCAAAATTAATTACACCCACTAGGCTTCCCTCAAAACTTTAAATTAAAACAAGATGTTAAATTAATCTAAACATATTTAACAAAAGTAATTTAAAAAGGAGACATCACAAATGAAATCACCTACTAAAATAAATTGAAACAAGTAATTAAAATTCTTAACCCATTGGCCACATTAGAAAATTTCCCCCTCATGGAAATTTTTCCTAACAACATAAAAAAAAAAAAAGCAACACAATACAATTCACAAGTTGCCTTGATGACCAAATGTTGTAACCACCCGACATCCTGTTGTGTTTGGTTCCCAATCCCCCTTTAGGTTGTGATCATGTAGTGTTTCCTACAAAATACAAAATACCTCCTTCAGCCTTGCGACCATGTCAAAACATCCAAAATAACCATATGCATGAAATTTATTAACATCTATACGTAATTCAATCATCCATTATTTCGAGGTCTAAATCACAACTTAATTATGCATTTCATCATTATCCAAAATTATAGTAATGTAAATTCAACAACTACATTCTACTTATCATGGCGAAGAAATCCAATGTTAGAACACATGCAATATATCCATATCATAAAAAAATATCAGTATCCAATAGTCTATCCACGAGTCAGCGTAGATCATACTGAAAGCAAGGTCCAATCATAATCCAAATGCATCTACTCACAAAACATCACGCTAATCAACATAAGTATATGTAATGTCCATATCCAAAAGTCTGCATAACTCAAAATGAAAATCAACTAAGTGTCATAGGGAAGTGGGCACTACATCCCCCTCCCCTTAGACTAGACTTCCTCCTGGAAGTCACTGAAATAAGTGTGGAAACTGAGCTCGCAATGATGTAGCATCCTCCCAAGTAGCAGCAGTCTCATCGTACCTGTCCCACTGAACACGTACCTGATCAATCTCTCTACCTCGAAGGCCCAAGGTCCTACACTCTAAGATACGTACGGGCTCCACCATCACCTGCCCCTGATCCTGCACCTGCAATGAGGTCCAATCTAATACATGAGAAGGATCTGCTACATATTTCCTAAGAACAGACACATGAAACACATCATGGACGCGAGACAAGCTAGGTGGCAATGCTAGACGATAGGCCAAGGGACCGAGGCGCTCCAAGATCTCGAAGGGACCCACAAACCTAGGAGCAAGCTTAGAACCTTTTCCGTAACGGATAGGGCTCTTATGCGGTCTGACACGAAGAAACACCTTCGTACCCACCTCAAAACTGCGATCTGTCCTATGCTGGTCCGCATACTTCTTCTGTCTATCCTGCGCCTCCTGCAATCTCTGTCTGATCAAGGTAACCTGCTGCTCCATGTCCTGTAATAATGCTGGCCCAAGGGAAACCCTGTCCTCAATCCTGTCCCAACTAAGAGGTGTCCTGCACTCTCTGCCATATAATGCCTGAAAAGGAGCCATGCCTATAGAACTCTGGAAACTATTATTATAGGCAAACTCCACCAAATACAGATACTCCTCCCATCTCGACTGGTGATCCATAACATACATCCTAAGCATGTCCTCCAAGATCTGATTCACCCGCTCAGTCTGTCCATCTGTCTCTGGGTGATATGCTGTGCTGAAATTGATCCTCGTCCCAAGAGCATGCTGCATAGTGGTCCAGAAATGGGAAGTGTACAAAGGATCGCGGTCGCAAATGATTTTCCGTGGAATCCCATGTAATCTGACAATCTCATCAAGATATACTCGTGCCACAGCACTAGCTGTATAGGTGGTCTTTACTGGAGAAAAATGAGCTACTTTCGTCAATTTATCCACCGTGACCATGATGGCGTCGTGGTGGTATCTCGACGTCGGTAACCCAACAATGAAATCCATAGAAATGGTGTCCCACTTCCACTCTGGTATGGCGTGAGGATAGAGAAGGCCAGCTGGATGTTGGTGTTCGGCCTTCACCCTCTGACACTCTAAACAGCGTGACACAAACAAAGCCACGTCTCTCCAAAGTCCTCTCCAAAAATACAACTGTCTCAAGGTGGCGTGCATCTTCTTCACCCCGGGATGGGCTGAATAAGGTGCACGATGGGCCTCTGTCAAAATTTCCTGTCTCAAGCCTCCATCTCTAGGAACATATATCCGACCTCTGTGTCTGAGAAGACCATCTGCCTCTAATGAAAATCCATCAAATCTCCCCTCAAGGGGTCTCTGAGACTCAATCTCTGCTCTGGCTGCAAGGTAGAAACTATCCTGAGGAAGCTGCTGTAAGATCTTACCCCGCAAATCTGTGCCCACTGAGGTGGCCATAGCCACATGTCTCCGTCTACTCAAGGCATCTGCCACCACATTCTCCTTTCCCTTCACATGCTCTATCTCCATGTCATACTCACAAAGTAGCTCCATCCAACGCCGCTGACGAGCATTTAGATTGGGCTGCGTGAAGAGGTGGCGAAGACTCAAGTGATCAGTCCTGAGTGTGAATCTCTGACCAAGAAGAAAATGCCTCCATCGGACCAAGGCGTGCACAACTGCTGCAAGCTCAAGATCATGAGTCAGATAATTAAGCTCATAATCCTTGAGTTTGCGAGACTCAAAAGCCACAACTCTGCCCCCTTGCATCAGTACTCCTCCAAGGCCTGCTAAAGAAGCATCTGTACAAACGTAGAACTCACCCTGCGGGTCTGGCACTGCAAGAATAGGTGCTGTCATGAGGCATTTCTTCAGTGTACTGAAGGCCTGTTCACATCTATCTGACCATAAAAACTTTTTCCCTTTCCGCTGAAGGGAAGTGATGGGGTGCGCAATCTGAGAAAAGTCCTGAACAAACCTCCTGTAATACCCTGCTAGACCCATGAAGCTACGCACCTCGGTCACACTAGTGGGTGCTGGCCAATCCATGATGGCTCGAATCTTGGAAGGATCGACTGCGATACCTTCCCCAGAAATGATGTGGCCCAAATACTGCACCTCAGTCTGAAAGAACGCACATTTCTCCAAGTTCCCGTAAAGGTGCTGCTCACGGAGACACTGAAGAACCTGACGAAGATGCTCCTCGTGTTCCTCATGCGTGCGTGAGTAAACTAGAATGTCATCAAGGAATATGAGCACGAAGCGATCAAGGAAGGTCCTGAATACCCCATTCATCAAACTCATAAACACTGCGGGGGCATTCGTCAAACCGAAAGGTACCACTGTGAACTCGTAGTGGCCATATCTCGTACGGAACGCGGTCTTATGAATATCCGTCTCCGCAATCTTGAGCTGATGGTACCCTGACTTAAGATCTATCTTGGAGAAAATGGTAGCCCCCTTCATCTGATCAAATAAATCATCAATGCGTGGAAGGGGGTAACGATTCTTGATCGTTACTTTATTCAGCTGACGGTAGTCAATACACAACCGAAGAGATCCATCCTTCTTCTTCACGAAGATCACTGGTGCACCCCAAGGGGATACACTAGGGTGGATTAGGCCCTTCTCTAGAAGGCCCTCGAGCTGCAATTTGAGCTCACATAGCTCAGGAGTAGTCATCCGATAGGGTGCTCGTGAGATAGGCTCTGCTCCCGGAACTAGATCTATATGGAAATCTATCTCACGTGGGGGAGGTAACCCCGGTAGCTCTCCTGGAAACACATCAGCAAACTCCCTCAAGATGGGATGGTCATCAAGGGATGGTCCGTTAGACTCATTCTCTGACCTGTCACTAACTGTAACAGCATACAACTGACAACCCCGTCGCACACACCGTTTAAGCTGCATAGCGGAGATGGTGCGAATAGAAACGGGTCTCTTAACCCCTGATATCACTAACTTCATTCCAAGATCATCTATGCAAGTAATAGTCTTATGGTAACAGTCCACTCTAGCTCTGTGAGCAGACAACCAGTCCATACCCAAAATGACGCCATAAGTTCCTAATGGAAGGATTCGAAGATCCGATGTAGTGGTGAAGGGTCCCAAATCCACTACACACTCCTTAACTAAGGAGTCTACAGAAATTTTGGCTCCAGAAGCCATCTCAACATCCCAACTACGGCCCTGCCTAATTGCCACCAACCTGCAACGCTCTACTAAGGATGGTGTAATAAATGAATCAGAAGAACCAGAATCAAATAATATAGAGGTGGAAATACCACCAATACTACCTGTCGTCTCAATCACAGTACTCTGGTGCTCAGCCTGGTAGTTCTCGATCGCTGCGTAGATCCGATGACTCCGTGCCATATCTCCAATAGTAGGCTCTGAGCTCTGCGTCTTACCCTTGTTAGGGTTCTGTGGGCAATCTCTCCAATGATGTCCAACAACACCACAACCATAACAGCTACCTGGTCCCCTCCAGTGGGAAGCAGCTCCAGATGGTACTCTAGATGTCTGAGCTACAGATCCTGACGATCCAGCTATGGACTGCTGAGGTCTCTGCTGACGAGCTCCTGCTGACTGAGCTCTCGGCGCACCCTGTGTCCTGATGGGACCCCTAGGAGGAGGACCCATACTACGTCCTCTCTGCGCATCAAATCTCTGAGGAGGTCGGTAAGGTGGGCGGGTCTGCTGCTGCTGTTGCTGCTGTGGTGGCCTGAATGAAGCTTGCCCTGAACTCTGTCCACCCCGTGGAGGAGGAACTGACCCCTTCGACCTAACATCCTGCATCTGTTGGATACGGTTCCGAACTCTGTCTCTAGCCTGTTGCGTCTTCCCCCGTGTCTCCTCTGCAATATAGGCCTTCTCCATGGCCTCTGCTAATGTCTGTGGGCAGTGAATGCGCACCGCGCCACCCAAATCCAAATTCAGGCCCCGGATGAACCTGTGAATCCGTACCTGCTCATCCTGCATATAGTCGACGTACTGGAGTAGGTCCAGAAATCGACTCTCATACTCAGCTACTGTCATCGATGCCTGACGGAGGTCATGAAACTCGTCTATCCGCTGCTGTATAAATCTCCTGGGTAAATACCTGCTCCTGAAACGCTCCTCAAATAACTCCCAGGTAACCGTCTCTGAGTCAACATGGAGCTTCTGCTCCTCGGTCCTCCACCAGACTCCTGCTCCATCCCTCAGAAGATGGATCGCAACACGAGCTTTCGTGTTGCTAGTACAAGGACAGAGCTTGAAGCACCCGCTCAAGCTCACCAACCAGGCCTCTGCCTGAAAACCACCTGTATCACCCGAATAGTGAGATGGTCGTAGCTTCAGGATCTCCCTGATATGGTCTGCAGCTGACGTATGACGAATCCTAGGTCTATCTGTATGTTCCTCCCTCTGTCTAGGGCTCCGAGACCTGTCCCTATGTCCTGAGATCCTGTCCCCATGTCCTCTCTGTGGTGACTCTGCCCTAGCCGACTCTGCATGGAAGTTTTCTGCCCTATGTCCTTCGCTATGTCGAGGGGATACCTGGGCATCTACTGATGGCTCCAAACTATGTCTGGAAAATCGTCCTCCCAAGGGCTCTCCGCGTATAGCGGCATTAACATCCTGGAGTGTCTGTAAGATCTGAGGTAGAATGGCTGCTACAGCCTGCTCTGGCGGTGGTATATCTAGGTCTATATGAAGAGACCCCTCACCTAATCCGCGCCTCCTGCACAGATCAAGGTGAGAGTTAGTTCATTGTTCTAGGTCTTGTGCCAATTTTCTAAGTTTGTTGTTTCATATAATTATCAACATTGTGGTTTTATAGATTTAAAAGAATCAACTTGTACTAGGTTAAATGTTCATGTTTCATGTTTTCTAAGTGTGCCCAAGGGTCCAAGCTTTGAACCCATGGCTCTGATACCAAGTGTAACACCAGGTAAAAACTCGCACGAGGCCCAAGAACAACCCAGGTTTAGTGAGAAAAATTATGAAATAATTTTTTTTTTTTATTAGGGATTATAAGAGGACAGTTGCAAGGCATTTTATCGATCCATAAGACCACCTCAAAAAAATTTAATACTACATCATTCCTTTCACCAACAAGGTTCTAAAATTTAAGAAAACTTTATTAGCTTTTTCAAACATGACTCCATTAATCCCAATTAAATTAAATTATTTAAAGACCCTTAATTTTAATTTTAAAATTTAATAATGCAAGACCCAAAATCTTTAGTTCAAGGTCATACATATAAAATAATTAGTTACTTGCTTAAAGGGTCAAGTGTGCACAACTTTGCTCCCCCCCCATCTAACATTACACCCCCTTTTATTTCTATTTTTCATTCCCACCTAAAAACCCCATCACTTAAGTGATGTAGGGTACATCCTCCACCATTGGATCTAATATTTCCTAGCCCTTAGATTTAGGTTTGACAAAGAAACCCTAGAAATCCTTATAGATTGTCATATATTTTTATTTTCTATATTCTATTTTCTCTTTTACACCCAAAACTCTCATTTTTTTTTTTTACTTGCAGGTTAAGGGAGATGGAGGGAGGAGATCAATCCATGGAGGCCATTACAGCCATGGGAGCTTTACTAAATCAATTTTCGGGCTTAGAGTTTTAATGGATGAATTTTTTTTTCTTATTTTAACATTCAAATGATATGTATGGTCTCTGATTTTGGTTTTTGGGTTACCCGAACCCTGTGCGCGCAGCTTTCATTCTATATATATATATATATATGTAAATATATATACACATATATGTGTATATTATTATCTATATGTATATATGGATATATGTAACTGTTTATTTATATAAATAAAAACGCCCAGGCCATATAATAGGTCACAGAATGCCCATGGCCGCATTTGGAGATTGATTTTTTTTTTTTTTTTTTTGGATTGCGCAAAAACATGTTTTTTTTTGGTAGTTTTGAAAGTTTTAAAGTGGTAGGCAGTGTTAATGGGGGGAGGGGCGCCGACCCCACCCCCACCCCATATAAGTATATGGGTTGGGGGTGGGGTCGGCGCCCCTCCCCCCCAACCATTAAAACAAAATACCCTTGTGGCCGCGGCAGCACACAGGTCGACCCACACCCCTTTTATTTTAAGTTTATTTTTTTTTTTTTTTAATTTTTATTATTTTTATTATAACATACGTATATTGTATATATATATGATATATATATATATATATTTACATATATGGCAATATATATATATAGTATATATATATTTTTTTAAAATAAAATTAAGAGTATATTAATATTAATATATTTTCATAATAATATTTCTCATTAATATTAAAATATTTTCATTATTAAAGGTATTAAAATATTACTATTATTATCAAAATAATAATGAAATATAGGTAGTAATATTGACAAGTTAAAAATTTACTTTAACACTTTCTCCTCTGACAATTTGATAATTGTTGTATATAAGGTAGAAGCAAGTAAATTTCATTTCTCTTAACAATGTTGAAATAACTTGCAATAAGTCCCAAATAAGAATTACTTGCTATAATTTAGTGTTTAGACTACTTTGTTGACCAAATTAAAAGTAATTGTGTTTTAAGTTCCTTTCTATCAACAAGAAGGAAACTAACTTTTGCAATACATGCCATTCAATTAACACAATGAAATGTAATATCTCTTAATACGAGTTTCCAACATTTCACAAGAGAGTATTTACAACAACCTTTCCAATAGTACATTTACAATATTGTCACAAGACTCCTTTTTTTTTTTGCACATTTCTTTTCTTTATTTCCTTACAACTCTTAAAATAAAGTAAACACATTTCAAGTAAAACTTGCATTCAACCATGTGACTTTTGGTGCAAATATAGATTACAATGTCCCTTTCTTTTGAGTTGTAGAATAAGGTAATACAACTTCTTTTCACATAAAATTTACAACAAAATTATATATCAAGGAAATGGAAATAGTCTTCACAAGCTCCAAGGTATTCTTCATCCAAGCTCGAAGTTCCAAGTAGCTCAAATCACAACCAAGATAGGGGGAGAGGCAACACTCTCCTCCCAACCAAGTACTCAATGGAGAAGAGAAGCAATCTCCTCCATTGACCCCCGAGCCCCAAACACAACACAATGAAAGGGTGGTCTCCAACTCAAGGCAACAACACTTGCTTCCACAATACATATTTCTTTCACAACATTCAAGACTAAAAACAAAAAAAAAAAAACACAAACAACACAAAACATTCCACAACAAAGCTTTTATCCAAGCCAACAAGAGAAGGAACTATGGGAAAATTTTCCTTATGCCTCCCCATTGAAATGAGATGCCCATCCAAACCCTCCACAATAAAGCTCAAGCCCCTATGACTCTTATGCCTCCCTCAAGTACCCCTTTTACCTCCCAAACTCTTATACCTCCCTTCTCTTATGGCTCCCTCAAGGACAAGGTAAGAATGCAAGCATTCTTACCCAAGATGGGCATCCCTCCCAAACTCCCTCCACAATTACCTATTCTACTCTTATGCCTCCCTCATGAGTTTTCCCATAGACCTCTCCTACACCATACCTTAAGCATTCTACCCATTTTTCCCACAACACAAAAAAAAAAACATACATTTTCTACCAATTTAAGCATAATAACAACAACAATAAGAAAGCAAAAAAAGAGAGAAGGGTCCCTACCTCTCCATTGAAGAATCCTAAACCAAGAAGCTTTGTCCAAGCTCCTCCAAAACAATCCAAAGCATGCAAGTCCAAGCTCCTTTACTCCCAAAAATCCTTTCTCCTCCAAAAGAAAAAAAAACTCTTCAACAAAAACCTCTAACCCCCTCAACAAGAGAGGAAATTTCAATAAATAGACAAAAGGGAAGGGTGAGGATGATGTGGCTCCATGTAGGATGCCACATCACACATCCTCAAGACCACCTCCCTTAGTCAACTCAACTCCAAAACACAATAAATGGGTGGTTGGGTTGAATGACATCTCTTTTCCACACTCCATCCCTACCCATGTGCCTTAAGGGCACAATTAAATGCAAATGGAAGAGAAGTGCACTCCAAAGTCACATTTCTCTTCCCAAAATAATAAATAATCCCCTTTTTGGCTTCCCAACCCATAGATAGGGTTGGTAAGGGGTTTTGGGAAGTGTGGGACAAGTTTAACTTGTCCCACAAGCCCCCTAAAATTGCCCTCAATCTCAAATTCGAGATTCAAAGAACTTGGAGTGGTCAACACTCAAAACAAGCATTCAATCCAAGAAGAAAACACAAGGCTCAAGGAGCCAACCATCAAAATTAATTACACCCACTAGACTTCCCTCAAAACTTAAAATTAAAACAAGATGTTAAATTAATCTAAACATATTTAACAAAAGTAATTTAAAAAGGAGACATCACAAATGAAATCACCTACTAAAATAAATTGAAACAAGTAATTAAAATTCTTAACCCATTGGCCACATTAGAAAATTTCCCCCTCATGGAAATTTTTCCTAACAACATAAAAAAAACAAAAGCAACACAATACAATTCACAAGTTGCCTTGACGACCAAATGTTGTAACCACCCGACATCCTGTTGTGTTTGGTTCCCAATCCCCCTTTAGGTTGTGATCATGTTGTGTTTCCTGCAAAATACAAAATACCTCCTTCGGCCTTGCGGCCATGTCAAAACATCCAAAATAACCATATGCATGAAATTTATTAACATCTATACGTAATTCAATCATCCATTATTTCGAGGTCTAAATCACAACTTAATTATGCATTTCATCATTATCCAAAATTATAGTAATGTAAATTCAACAACTACATTCTACTTATCATGGCGAAGAAATCCAATGTTAGAACACATGCAATATATCCATATCATAAAAAAAAATCAGTATCCAATAGTCTATCCACGAGTCAGCGTAGATCATACTGAAAGCAAAGTCCAATCATAACCCAAATGCATCTACTCACAAAACATCACACTAATCAACATAAGTATATGTAATGTCAATATCCAAAAGTCTACATAACTCAAAATGATTTTTTACCTTCTTACTAAATTAAGTAGTTCCAAAATGATATGGAATGGGGTGTTGTTTTATACTTTTAACGGCGAATCTCAAAATGTAATAATTTAATAATAACTCGTGTTTCTTTTTAACATAATGCTGGAAAGATAACTTCCATTAAACATTTTCCCCCAAGTTCAGGTTCAACAATAAATGTAAATTTTTTAGTACTTAAATGTACAATGTTTCACTATTTCTTACGTAATCCAAATTTTCCTACGTTTAGTAAGGCGTATTTTGTTTCAGTCTATGTTTCTGTTGGTTCTTTCATATGTTTGATATGCACACATGTACTAAAATACAACTAAAACATAGAATAAAAATGTATGTGTGGAACATAGAACCTCAGTTTTAAAAGCTCCTTATGCTTTGTATGGTGTATGTTCATATTCTTGGTTGGAATTATATAAGATTTGTTTTGTGGTTAATGGCTTCCCTCTCATCTACTTCATAATATTACAATATTTTATTGGAATTATATAAGGTTTGTTTTGTGGTTATTCTCTTTTATTTTATAGTGAAATATTTTATCAAAAGAGATATTTAGTTATTGGCTCCACTCCTCCATTTTCAAGTACTACTATTTAATTTTAATTTTGTTTTAAAAATATATATTAATAGAGGTCAATAACTAATTGTAGGAGAAAAATATAAAAAACAATTTTTTTGTTGAAAATTTTGGGATAATAACTCATATTTATTTGCCTTCATTTAAGTTAAAGAAAGAAATTAAATTTGAATTATAAAAAAAATAGAACTTATGTGCAACAAAGTGTATATAAAAAGAAACGATAGGATTGTAAAAGAAAATATAATAATAGTCTAACATTTTAAAACATTTTTTTTTTTAATTGAAAAAAATAAATCGAAACATTTAACAAGATTAACTTTGTATATAAACATAAATAATTAAAAAATATAAATCAAAATATTCAACTAAATTAGCTTTGTACATTAACATAAATTTTAAATATTTACCATAAAATTTTATTACATACATTTGTTTTCCTTCAAGTTGATTGATAAGAATTTTTTATATTAAAGAAAAGTTTAAGCTCAAGTTTTTATGTCGATGTGAGGGCAAGGAAAAAAATAAATAATAATCAATGAAGTATATTGAATGACCATAAGTGCATTTTGACCCAAATGAAATTATATTATTCTCTTATTTCTTATTCTATTTGTAAATAAAATATATGAAGATGATCTATCGTTTTTTCACATATAAAATTTTGAGGGTAATAAAATTAAAAGTATACAAATAATTCTTGCACTGATATCTCTTATTATTCATGGAAGGCAGGAAATTAGTGTTGTGGAACGCGAGAATTCTAAAATGAAATATTATTTGAATGTCGATTAGGTTGAAGGAGGAGGATTCATGGAAAGCCTGGCCCTGGTACGCTTGAAGTGGTAGAGGTGGCTAAGTGTAACGCCTGCTAAAACATCCGCACAAGACCCAAAAACAACCTAGGGTTAGCTAGAAAAATTATGGAATAATATTTTTTGAAAAACGTGCCCACAAAAGGTATCAAAAACAACAATTGCTTCATTAACATTTCTAGCCAATTATATCTATTAGATAAAATTTTCTCGTTATAATAAATATTAAACCATTAAACTTTAATCAATTAAATCTGACTAAGCATGGAAAATTTCCCTAAGTGTTATTTAAATACACAAATTAATTCCTACTATAGTTGAATAACCCACAATTAAGTCTCAAGGGTAAAGGGGCTAATAACGACTAAAGTTAATTAATCCCACAAGGTTTTAAATCATTAGCAATGTACCCATTTGACATGGGGTTAGAATTAATAAACATATTACTATCCCAAAAGTAACCCCTTAAAAAGTCAACCCATGTTTTTGAAATTAAATCATTTAAATTAAAAGGTAATTTCCACTCACCCACTCTCCACCTACTTTTTGTAGGGATGAATCTCATCCCTTGGATGGATTCATTTAGGACCCATGATGAGGAAAAAGGGCATCTAACCCTAAAGCTTTCTTAAGAAAACTACTTTCTCTCTTTCCTTTGGTTCATTATTTTTCCTTTTGTTTTACAGGTTGCTTGGAGGAGGAAGAGAAGTCATTGTAGGCCCTTTAAGCCCTTGGGAGGGATGGACATGCTCCATTATTTTCTTGTTTTTTATACCCTTATTAGGGTTTTAAAAGTATTTAAATATATTTTTTAGCTCATTTTCCTTGTATTTGCCCAAATGGGCTTGTGGGGTTTTTTCTTCCCATTTTAATTAAATAACTACATTAGGTAAGTATTTTCATTTTGATAGGATATGTATGTATGTATGTATGTATATTCGTTTATATATATAAGTGTATAATATTAATCTATTTAAATTTATATCTGTATAATTTAATATATAAGTGTATTAAAAATTTAAGTATGTTAATATTAATCTATTATTAATATTAATAAGTTGATTAATATTAATAATATTTTAATATTGATAATACTTCAAGGTAACAAGATTACTATTAATAAGTAATAATAAATTTATGTGAGCTAATGTTAGCAAGTGAAAATCTTGTGTTAGAATCTCCCCCTTTTTTATATACTTACAATTTGATATTGTAGTTAGAGGTAGGAAAAAGTAGATTACATTTTCCTTAACTATTTTTTTTGTAGATTTGCAATAATTTCTAAATGAGAATTACAAGCTAGCATTGGAAATTAATTTCTTCATTAACCAAGTTAAAATTCAATTGCAAATTGAGTTCTAGGAGATGATCTATTTTATTTAGCAAGTAAAAGATCACTAACACTTAAGTTATTTCCATTTCAACATACAAATTTAAAATGTCTTTCAACCAATATAAGAGGATGAACAATTATAACTCTTTCACTATTTTATAAACCTCATGGTATACAAAGAAGTAACCATCCCTTTTTCTTTTTCAAACTACTATTTTCCATTCATTCACACAAACAACTATAACCAATTTTTTCAATAAATTTGTAAATGAGAGCTACTAACTTTCCAATAGTTTTTTTTATAACAAGAACAACATACTTTTGTGGGAAATAAATCAACTTCAATGGAATAAGTTATTTCTTTTTATAAGCTTATTTTCTATCTCAACAACTAGCTTTACAAACACAATTATTTCCTTTCCTTATATTATACAACTCAAATTTGAAATCTAATAATCAAACAACTTTTTGTTTTCTTCACAAATACTCATACAATGTCTTCCACTTGAAGTGGGCAAAACTTACAAAAATGAAAGCTAAAAGGAATACAATATTACAAGTCTTCCACCCTAAGTGGGAATAACAAGAAGGTTTTCTCACAATGAAATATTTTTTGAAGACACCAACAAAGCTCCATGATTCACATCACCAACAAGAGAGATCCACCATGCTTCATTTGATCACAAAAAAAGGGGGGAGAGGCAACACTCTCCACCCAACCAAGAATTCCAATGAGGAGGAGAAGTCATCCTCCTCATTGGCCCCCGATCCCCAACCACATTGCAATTTAAAATGGATTCAACTCATTGCAACAAATTAAGCTTCCACATCACAATACAAGATTCTACAACTATACCAAAATCCAACCAATACAACTACAATCACAAGAAGGAAAGAAACAAAATACACAAGGCTTCAACATGCAAAATCCAAAGGAGTAAGATCTATGGGGAGGTCACTTATGCCTCCTAATGGGAAATGGTTTCCCACCTACAAAACCTCCAATAAACATCTCAAAACCCCTACACACTCTTATGCCTCCCTCAAGTACCTTTTATACCTCCCACATTCTCTTATGCCTCCCTACAATCTCTTATGGCTCCCTCATAAAAATAGAACAAGTAAGAAATGCAATCAATTTCTTGTCCAAGGTGGGGCACCCAACCCAACACCCTCCAAAACATGAATTGAACTCTTATGCCTCCCCACAATGTAAGGTCCTCATAGTCCCCTCCTACACTATACTTAAGCAATCTACCCAAGCAACCAACAAGCATACCAAAATACTCAAAACATGCACATATACACAATAAAAAGGGAAAAATATTTTACAAGAGTATATATCCTACCTTTCCATGTTAGATTTTGATCCAAGAGTCCCACACCAAGCTTCTTTAAGCCCAAACAATCACCAAAATCTCCAAAAAATCCACAAGCATTCCAAAAACCTCTAACTCCCAAAAATGCAAGAGCATAAAGAAATGAAGTAACCCCCAAACAAGCAAAAGAACTTGAATAAATATAAAAGGGAGAGAGGAGGCTAAGGTGGCTCCATGTAGGATGCCACATCACTCATCCTCAACTCCACCTCACAAGTCAAACCTCAACCCCAATGAACCATTAATTGGTGGGTGATAGGAATGACAAGTTACTTACACACACAATCCAAGCCCACACCCCCTTAAGGACAAACTTTAATTACATGAAAGAAAGTGCAATAAGAATTTTACCTTTTTGTCTTTCCAAAACACATGATGGGGTCTAATTTTTACCCCCCAACCCATAGGTAGGGTAGGTATAGTAAATTTAGAGGTGTTGGACAAGTTTAACTTGTCCCACAAGCCTCCAAAATTGGCCCCTAAGGAAAAATCTGAATTTCTAAGGAGAGTAGGAGTGTTCCAAAATCAAGGTTACTTACACTTCACTTACAACACATAAACCAAGAGCCATCTAATCTAATAAATGAATTTTTTTGACTCATCCATGATTAGTTTAGCAACATGATTAAATCACTAATCTAGACACAATTAAATAATTAATAAAGGGGAAAAATACATCACTAAAATTATCATACTAAAATTAAATAAAGGAAACTAAATGAAAGAATAACACATAACCCCTTGGTCACAATTGGAGGTGATTCCCCCCATGGGGACCCCCTAACAACAATTCAAACACACACACATAACAAAATACATGTTTCCATGGTGACCCTTGTTGAATTCATCTACCATTCTAATGTGGTTGGTCTCCAATCCCCCCATGTTTGTTGTGACATGTTTACCTACAAAACACATAACACATCCTTCGGCCTCGTGGCCGCATCAAAACATCCAAAATAAATATACAATATAACTCCACAATCATCTATATATGAATCAAAACATCATCTAGGCAAGTAACGATATCATTTACAATTTCTAACAACATCTCGGTCCTACATTTCATCAATAACCATATGATCATAAGATTAGTTCAATTGTCTAGGTCTACTCAATATGACAAAATATCGCATGTCTGAAATATATATATATAACCATGTCAACAAAATATCAACATCAATATAAAATGTCTCTAATAATCCACACACATCATATATGAATCGAAATCAACAACAGTCCATTATCTCTAACATCTAACATCATGCTAAATCAAAAGCTACAATAATATCCATAAGTATAGTTGACAGTATCAAAATTAATAACAAAAAGGTGTCGAAGGGAAGTGGGCACTACATCCCCCTCCCCTTAGACTTGACTTCCTCCTGGAAGTCACTGGAACAGGTGTGGAAACTAAACTCGTAGCAATGTAGCATCCTCCCATGTAGCCGCAGTCTCATCATATCTGTCCCACTAGACTCAAACCTGATCAATCTATCTGCATTGAAGGCCCAGGGTCCTGCACTCTAAAATTTAGATGGGCTCCACCATCACCTTCCCCTGATCCTGCACCTACAATGAGGTCCAATCCAACACATGAGAAGGATCTATAATATATCTCATAAGTACAGAAACATGAAATACATCATGGATGCGGGACAAGCTGGGTGGCAACACTAGATGGTAGGCCAAAGGACCGATACGCTCCAAGATCTCAAAGGGACCCACAAACCTAGGAGCTATCTTAAATCCTTTTCTGTAACGAATAGGGCTCTTATGTGGCTTGACATGAAGGAACACCTTCATGCCCACATCAAAACTAAAATCTATCATATGTTGATCTGCATACTTCTTCTACCTATCCTGCGCCTCCTATAATCTCTACCTGATCATAATAACCTGCTGCTCCATGTCCTGTAATAAAGTCAGCCCAAGAGAAACCTTGTCCTCTAACTTGTCCCAACTAGGAGGTGTCTTGCACTCTCTGCCATACAGTGCCTGAAAAGGAACCATGCCTATCAAACTCTGGAAACTATTATTGTAGGAAAACTCCACCAAGTATAAATACTCCTCCCATCTCAACTGATGATCCATGACATACATCCTAAGCATGTCCTCCAAGATCTGATTCACCTACTCAATCTGTCCATCTATCTCAGGGTGATAAGTTGTGCTGAAATAGGTTTTCATCCCAAGGTCATACTACATGGTAGTTCAGAAGTCGGAATTATATAGAGGATTGCAGTCACAAATGATCTTCCATGAAATCCCATGTAATTTGAAAATATCATCTAGATATACCCGTGCCACTGCACTAGTTGTGTAGGTGGTCTTCACCAGAGAAAAATGAGCCACTTTCGTTAATTTATCCACCATGACCATTATGGCGTCGTGGTGGTATCTCGACATCAGTAGCCCAACAATGAAGTCCATAGAAATGGTGTCCCATTTCCACTCCAGTATAGCATGAGGAAAGAGAATGTCATCTGGATGTTGATGCTCAGCCTTCACCTTCTGAAACTCTAAACAATGTGACACAAACTGAACCATGTCTATCTGAAGTCCCCTCCAATGATACAACTATCTCAAGGTGGTGTGCATCTTCTTCACCCTGGGATAGGCTGAATAGGGTGCACGATGAGCCTATGTCAAAATGTCTTGCCTCAAGCCTCCATCTCTGAGAACATATATCTAACCCCTGTGTCAGAGAAGGCCATCTACCTCTAATGAAAAACATCAAACTTCCCCTCAAGGGATATCTGAGACTCAATCTCTGCTCTGGCTGCAATGTAGAAACTGTCATGAGGAAGTTGTAATATCATGCTCCATCAAATATATGACCCAAGAACAACCTAGGTTTAGTTAGAAAAATTATGGAATAATTTTTTTTTTTTGAAAAGCATGCCCGCATACAGGCTTCGAAACTACAGTTGTCACAATAATGTTTCAAGGACAATTATATTTAATAAATAACATTTTCCTATTATAACAAATATTAAATTCACATTACAAATAACTGAGTGTAATTAATCCAAGCATAGTTAAATTTCCCCTTAGGGGTTAATTTAATAAAATTAAATTAACACTATAGTTAAATATTCCCTTATTAAATTTAGAGGTTAAAGGGGCCAAAATAAATTAAATACCCAAGGTATTTAATTCCACAAGGTCTAAACAATAAACAAGGTTCTCATTTACATGGGGTTAGAAAAAACATTCCCTTACCCCATAAGGTGACCCCTTAAAATTCAACCCATGTTTTAGAAATAAAACATTTAAATAAAAAGGGTAATTTCCTTCTTACCCACTCTCCACTCATATCTTGTACTTCAAATTATTTTTTTCCCATATTTCATACAATTAAAAGTTCCCTGAAAAACATTCCCATCAGATAGGAAATTTCTTCCCCTTTCCAAAATATAAAGAAGTCCTCCTAACTCCTCATATTTCTCAAGTTACGGGCCGGCGGGCCTTAGGAGGAAAATTTCCCCAAACGTGGGCATGCGGGCCTAGGGAAAACTTTTCCTATGGGCCTAGGGAAGAAATTTTTCCCAAATGCGGACCTGCGGACCTGCCTAGGGAAGATCATGAACCGGCAGGCCTTTAGGCTTTTGCATTTTTGGAAAAAGCACAATTTACACCCACGATCCCGCGTGCCTATGGCAGGGATTTGCGCCAAAAAGAAAATATTCCTAAGGCCGCAAGGGACACGTGTCAAAAATTTCAAGTCCAAGCAGGAAGGCGGGTCAACGAAGGCACTTAGGATTTTCAACTTTTGTTGAAAAGAAAAACATTTTAAAATGAGCCACACCTCCGCCGAAGCCCAAAGAAGCCACATGTCATGCCCGGAACTACAAACGGGGAAGGGGCCGTCGGAGGAACCTAGAAAATTTAGACTTTTTGAAGAAAAAATGTTAAGGGTTTGTCGCACCTCCGTCGGCCTAAGGATGCCACATTTCAGACCAAAAGTGACATGGGGAAGGAGGTTGTCGGGGAGACTTAAGAAATACTTTTGAGTTGAAAATTTTAATTTTAAACCACTCCGCTTTTTTTTCGCCTAAGGAAGAACATGTCAGACCGACCGACTAGCGGGGAAGCGGGCAGGAGACTTAAGATGTTTTTACATTTTTCAAAAAGGAGAAAATTGAAAGCAATTCGTGCACCCGCAGAAAATTTTTCGGGCCTAAGCAGGGTTGCGGTGTGGCAGATTTGTGGAGGAAACTTTAAATTTTTTAAACTTAAATTTTTTTTTGTAACCAAATTCGAAGAAAAACTTCATAAGGCCATAGCTTTTGACTGGAAGCTCGGATTTGAGAAAATGAGGACTTTTTGGAAAGGTATCAAACTCCTCTTTGCAAAGAGAGCATAAAATATTATTTTTGACAAACTTAGATGGGTGAATGTTATAAAAATGTCTTTCACGCCATTAAAATGTGAACTGAACTTTTTTAATTACTAGAATTGTTCTAATCTACCATTCTTTCTTGTTCAACATGCCAAACAGACATGGAGAATCACACTTGAGAGATTTCAAATGGATTTGTAGGGATTGATTGTTAGTGGTTGAAGTTTTCAATTCAAATTTAAATTTTCCTTTATCTATAAAGGGTGTTTTCTTGCCTCTTTAACCGATTAATGAAGTTCTAAGTAAATTTTTTTGGTAATACAATTGATTTTGATGAATGTGTTTTGATCATCCTTAGTTCAATTAAATGTTTCTTTATTTTTTTGTTGTTGCAGGGTAATCTATGTATTTTTCTGATGTTTATTTCAAGTTTTCAATAAATCTAAAAGGGAATTCTACATACTTGAAAACTAGAAATTATCTATTTCATTTACCATAATATAAATATTTGAATTCATTCCATTCCAATTTTAATATCTGTTTAACTTTCCTTCAAAAATGCAAGGAAAATAAGAATGTAGCTCTATTTTTCAAAACATGCATTTCAAATAACACAGAGAAATGTAATATTTCTTAACACAGTCTTTTTCCAACCTTCCATAGAGAGTTTAAACCAGTATTTCCAACAACACAGATTTCAAACAAGAGCAAACACTATTTTGTATAAAATAATACATCTTCTATTAAATTGAAATAATTTCTTTTACAACTTTCCTTTTCCATTCACCAAAAACAAATTACAGAATATATCTTTCTGTCTTTCTCATTCGAATATAACTTTCATTTCCAAAATCAGAGCAACTTTTCACCACAAATAATATTACAAAGTCATCCACTTAAAGTGGGAAATTTTACAATAAGGAACCCTAAAGAAGAACTGCGAAATTTGTCTTCAAATACAGCTCCAATATAACAACAAGAGAGATATCCACCATGCTTCATTTGGTCACAACAAAAAAGGGGGAGAGGCAACACTCTCCACCCAACCAAGAATTCCAATGAAGAGGAGAATTCGTCCTCCTCATTGGCCCCCGAGCCCCAACCACATTACAATAGAAATGGATTCAACTCATGGCAACAAACAGGCTTCCACATCACAAAAAAGATTTTACAAACATACCACAGTCCAAATAATGCAACTACAACCACAAGAAGGAAAGAAACCAAAAATACACAAGGCCTTCAACATACAAAAGCCCAAGGAGCAAGATCTATGGGGGAGCCTTGCTTATACCTCCCAATGGGAAATGGGTGTCCACCTAAAAACCCTAATAAATCATCTCAAACCCCTACATACTCTTATGCCTCCCTCAAGTACCTCTTATACCTCCCCATTCTCTTATGCCTCCCTACAAATCTCTTATGGCTCCCTCATAAAAAGACCAAGTAAGAAATGCAAGCTATTTCTTTTCCAAGGTGGAACACCCATCCCAACTCCCTCCAAAACATGGAAATAACTCTTATGCCTCCCTAAAAATTTCTTATGTCTCCCTACATGCAAGATCCCCATAGTCTCTTCCTACACCACACTTAGGCAATCTACCCTACCAACCAACAAACATACCAAAACACTCAAAACATTCACATATACATATACATTTTACAAGAGTCAAGCTCCTACCTCTCCATGGTAGAGCTTGATCCAAGATATCCACAACAAAATTCTTCAAGTCCAAACAATCACCAAAATCTCCAACAAATTCACAAGCATTCCAAAATCCTCCAACTCTCCAAAATTGCAAGAGCACAAAATCCAAATGAAGTAACCCCCAAACAAGCCAAAGAATTCGAATAAATAGAAAAGGGAGAGAGGAGGGTGAGGTGGCTCCATGTAGGATGCCACATCACTCATCCTCAACTCCACCTCACAAATCAACTTCAAACTCCAAAGCATAATTAATAAGTGGGTGAAGAAATGACATTTTACTTACACACACAATCCAAGCCCACACCCCTTAAGGACTAAAATTAATTACATGTAAGAAGGTGCAATAAAAACTTACAATTTGTCTTCCCAAAACACATAATGAAGGCCTAAATTTGACTCCCCAACCCATAGGTAGGGTTGGTTTAGCAATTAACAAGTGTTGGACAAGTTTAACTTGTCCCACAAGCCTCCAAAATTCGGCCCCTAAGGACAAATCCGAATTTCAAAAGGAAGGTGGAGTGTTTCACACTCAAGTTACTTACACATCACTTACAACACATAATCCAAGAGCCATCAACTCTAATAAATGCATTTCTTTTGACCCATTTTAATTAATTTAGCAACATGATTACTCACTAATTAAATAAATAATAAAAGGGAAAATACATCACTAAATAAAACACATACTAAAATTAAATAAAGGAAACTAAATAAAAGAATACACATAACCCTTGGTCACATTTGAAGGTGATTCCCCCCATGGGGACACCCTAACAACAATTCAAACATACACACATAAAAAAATACATGTTGTCATGGTGACCCTTGTTGAATTCATCTAGAATTCCAATGTGGTTGGTCTCCAATCCCCCAATGTTTGTTGTGACATGTTTACCTGCAAAACACATAACACCTCCTTCGGCCTCGTGGCTGCATCAAAACATCCAAAATAAATATACAATATAACTCCAAAATCATCTATATATGAATCAAAACATCATCTAGGCAAGTAATGATATCATTTAAAATTTCATCAATAACCATATGATCATAAGATTAGTTCAATTATCTAGGTCTACTCAATATGACAAAATATCACATGTCTGAAACACATATATATATATATATATATATATATATATATATAACGATGTCAACAAGCATATCAACATCAATATAAAATGTCTCTAATAATCCACATGCATCATATATGAATCAAAATCAACAACAGTCCATGATCTCTAACATCTAACATCATGCCAAATCAAAAGCTACAATAATATCCATAAGTATAGTCAATAGTATCATAATCAATAACAAAAGGTGTCGAAGGGAAGTGGGCACTACATCCCCCTCCCCTTAGACTCGAATTCCTCCTGGAAGTCACTGGAACAGTGTGGAAACTAAACTCGTAGCAAAGTAGCATCCTCCCATGTAGCCGTAGTCTCATCATATCTATCCCACTGCACTCGAACCTGGTCAATCTCTCTACCTCGAAGGCCCAGGGTCCTGCTCTATAATGTGAATGGGCTCCACCATCACCTTCCCCTGATCCTGCACCTGCAATGAGGTCCAATCCAGCACATGAGAAGGATCTGTAATATATCTCCTAAGTACTGAAACATGAAACACATCATGGATGCGAGACAAGCTAGGTGGCAACGCTAGACGGTAGGCCAAAGGACCGATACGCTCCAAGATCTCAAAGGGACCCACTAATCTAGGAGCTAACTTAGAACCTTTTCTGTAATGGATAGGGCTCTTATGTGGCCTGACACAAAGGAACACCTTCATGCCCACATCAAAACTATGGTCGGTCCTATGCTGATCTGCATACTTCTTCTACCTGTCATGTGCCTCCTGCAGTCTCTGTCTGATCATAACCACCTACTGCTCCATGTCATGTAATAAAGCTGGCCCAAGAGAAACCCTGTCCTCTAACCTATCCCAACTAAGAGGTGTCCTGCACTCTCTGCCATATAGTGCCTGAAAAGGAGCCATGCCTATCGAACTCTGAAAACTATTATTGTAGGCAAACTCCACCAAGTACAAATACTCCTCCCATCTCGACTGATGATCCATAACATACATCCTAAGCATGTCCTCTAAGATCTGATTCACCCACTCAGTCTTTCCATCTGTCTCAGGGTGATATGTTGTGCTGAAATTGATCTTCGTCCTGAGGGCATGTTGCATGGTAGTCCAAAAGTGGGAAGTATACAGAGGATCGCGGTCACAAATAATCTTCCGTGGAATCCCATGTAATCTGACAATCTCATCTAGATATACCCATGCCACTGCACTAGCTGTATAGGTGGTCTTCACTGGAGAAAAATGAGCCACTTTCATCAATTTATCCACCGTGACCATGATGGCATCGTGGTGGTATCTCGACATCGGTAGCCCAACAATGAAGTCCATGGAAATGGTGTCCCACTTCCACTCTGGTATAGCATGAGGAAAGAGAAGGCCAGTTGGATGCTGATGCTCAGCCTTCACCTTCTGACACTCTAAACAGTGTGACACAAACTGAGCCATGTCTCTCCGAAGTCCCCTCCAATGATACAACTGTCTCAAAGTGGCATGCATCTTCTTCACCCTGGGATGGGCTGAATAGGGTGCACGATGTGCCTCTGTCAAAATGTCCTGCCTCAAGCCTCCATCTCTGGGAACATAAATCCAACCTCTGTGCCTGAGAAGGCCATCTTCCTCTAATGAAAAACCATCAAACTTCCCTTCAAGGGGTCTCTGAGACTCGATCTCTACTCTAGCTGTAATGTAGAAGCTGTCGTGAGGAAGCTGTTGTAGAATCCTGCTCCACAAATCTGTGCCCACTGAAGTGGCCATAACCACATGTCTCCATCTACTAAGAGCATCCACAACCACATTCTCCTTCCCCTTCACATGCTCTATCTCCATATCATACTCACAAAGAAACTCCATCCAACGCCGCTGACGAGCGTTGAGATTGGGTTGCGTGAAGAGGTGGTGAAGACTCAAGTGATCAGTCCTAAGTGTGAATCTCCAGCCAAGAAGGAAGTGTCTCCATCAAACCAAGGCATGTACAACTACCACAAGCTCAAGATCATGAGTTGGATAATTGAGATCATAATATTTGAGTTTGCGAGACTCAAAAGCAACTACTCTTCCCTCCTGAATCAACACACCTCCAAGTCCTGCCAAAGAAGCATCTGTGCATATGAAAAACTCACCCTGTGGATCTGGCACTGCAAGAATAGGTGTTGTCATGAGGCATTCCTTCAGTGTCCTAAAGGCCTTCTCACATCTATTTGACCAAACAAACTTCTTCCCTTTCCGCTGAAGGGAAGTGATGGGGTGCGCAACCTGAGAGAAGTCCTGAACAAATCTCTTGTAATATCCTGCTAAACCCATGAAGCTGCGCACCTCTATCACACTAGTGGGTGTTGGCCAATCCATAATAGCTTGAATCTTGGAAGGATCAACTGTGATACCTTCCCCAGAAATGATGTGGCCCAAATACTTCACCTCTGTCTGAAAGAACACACACTTCTCCAGGTTCCCGTAAAGCTGCTGCTCACGAAGACACTGAAGAACCTGGCGAAGGTGCCCCTCGTGCTCCTCATGCGTACATGAGTAAATCAAAATTTCATCAAGGAAGATGAGCATGAAGCGATCCAAGAATGTCCTTAACACCCCATTCATCAAGCTCATGAACACTGTGGGGGCATTTTTCAAACCAAAAGGCACCATTGTGAACTCGTAGTGGCCATATCTCATACGAAAGGTGGTCTTATGAATATCTGCCTCTATAATCCTCAGCTAATGATAACCTGACTTAAGATCTATCTTAGAGAAAATTGTGGCCCCATTCATCTGATCAAATAAATCATCAATGCGCGGAAGGGGGTAACTATTCTTGATCGTTACTTTGTTCAGCTGGTGGTAATCAATACACAACCATAGAGATCCATCCTTCTTCTTTACAAAAATGACCATTGCACCCCAAGGGGATACACTAGGATGGATTAGGCATTTCTCTAGAAGGCCCGTAAGCTATAACTTGAGCTCACAGAGCTCAGGGTGGTCATCCGATAAGGTTCTCGTGAGATAGGCTCTAATCCCAATCCAAATTTATATGAAAATCTATCTCACGTGGGGGTGGTAACCCCAGGTAGCTCCCCTGGAAAGACATTAGAAAACTCTCTCAAGATGGGATCGTCATCAAGTGATGGTCCACTAGACTCATCCTCTGATTTTTCACTAACTGTAACCACATACATCTGACAACCCCTTCACACACACTACTTAAGTTTCATAGCAGAGATGGTGCGAATGGAAATGGGTCTCCTAACCCCTGCAATCACTGACTCAACTCCTAGATCATTTGTACATGATATAGTCTTATGGTAACAATCCACTCTGGCTCTATGTGTACACAACCAGTCCATGCCCAAGATGAATCCATAAGAACCCAATGGAAGGATACGAAGATCTGAGGTAGTGGTGAAGGGTCCCAAATCCACTACACACTCCTTAACTAAGGAGTCTATAGAGATTTTGGCTCCAGAAGCCATCTTGACATCCCAACTAAGACCCTGCCTAACTACCACCAGCCTGCATCGCTCTACTAAAGATGGTGCAATAAAAGAATCAGAAGAACCAGAATCAAACAGAATGGAGGTAGGAATACCACCAATGCTACCTGTCGTCTCAATCACAGTACTCTGTTCTCATCCTGGCGGTTCTCAACCATTGCATAGATCTGATGACTACACCCCATGTCACCAACAGTAGGCTCTGAAATCTGTGTCTTACCCTTGTTACTAGGGTTCTGTGGGCACTCTCTCTAATTATGTCCAGCAACACCACAACCATAACAACTTCTCGGTCCTCTCCAATGAGATGCAGCTCTAGCCGATACTCTAGAGGTCTGTGTTGTGGATCCTGATGATCTGGCTATGGACTACTGAGGTCTCTACTGGTGAGCTCCTACTGACTGAGCTCTTGGTGCACCCTGTGTCCTAATGGGACCCCTAGGAGGAGGCCCCATACTCCTCCCCCTCTGTGCATTGAATCTCTATGGAGGTCTGTAAGGTGGGTGGGTATGGTGCTGGTGCTGGTGCTGGTGCTGGTGCTGGTGCTGGTGCTGGTGCTGGTGGCCTAAAAGACAACTGTGTTGAACCCTGTCCACCACGAGGAGGAGGAAATGACCCCCTCGATCGTTATCCTGCATCTGCTGGATGCGGCTCCAAACTCTGTCCCTGGCCTGTTGTGTCTTTCCCGAGTCTCCTCTGCTATAAAGGCCTTCTCAAAGGCCTCAGCCAATGTCTGCGGATAATGGATATGCACCACACCTTCCAAATCTAAATTTAGGACCCTGATGAACATGTTAGTCCGTACTTGCTCATCCTGCATATAGTCGACATACTGGAGTAGGTCCAGAAATCAAATCTCATACTCAGCTACAGTCATCGATGCTTGACGGAGGTCGTGAAACTCGTCTATCCTCTGTTGAATGAACCTCCGAGATAAGTACCTACTCCTGAACCGCTCCTCAGAGATCCCAGGTAAGCATCTCTGAATCAACATGGAGCTTCTGCTCCTTGGTCCTCCACAAGACACCTACTCCATCCCTCAAAATATGGACCGTAACATGAGCTTTCATGTTGCTAGTACAAGGGCAGAGCTTGAAGCACCCTCTCAAGCTCACCAACCAGGCCTCTTCCTGAAATCCACTTGTATCCCCAGAATAGTGAGATGGTCATAGCTTCAGGATCTCCCTGATATGGTCTGCAGTTGTAGTCTGGTGACCCCTAGGCCTCTCTGCATGCTCATCTCTAAGCCTAGGGCTTTGAGACCTATCTATGTTTCCTGAAATCCAGTCTCCTTGTCCCCTCTATGGTGACTTTGTTATGTCTGACTCCACATGGGAGTTCTCTGCCCTATGCTCCTTGTTATGTCGAGGAGATGCACAAGCCTCTATGGATGGCTCCCTATCATGTCTGGTTGAACGTCCTCCTACGGACCCTCCGCGTAAAGCGGCATTGACGTCCTGAAGTGTCTATAAAATCTAAGGTAGGATGGTTGCTATAGCATGATCTAGAGGTGGCAAGTCTAAGTCTATGTGAAAGGACCCCTCGTCTGGTCCATGCCTCCTACACAGACCAAGGTGAGAGTTAGTTCATTATTCTAAGTTTTATTCAATTTTTCCATGTTTACTAAAATATGCAATTTTCAAAAAAAGTTGTTTTCTAGGTTTAAAGGTGTGCTAGCTTTAATATCGTACTAGGTTTAATTTTCACGTCTCAAGTTTTCTAGTGTGTCCAAGGGTCTAAGATTTGAACCCACGACTCTGATACCAAGTGTAACATCCCTAAAAATGCTCACTTGAGACCCAAGAACAACCTAGGTTTAGTTAGAAAAATTATGGAATAAGATTTTTTTTGAAAAATGTGTCTGCATGCAATCTTCGAAACTACAGTTGTCACAATAATGTTTCAAGGAAAATTATATTTAATAAATAAAATTTTCCCGTTATAATAAATACTAAACCTACATTAAAATTTAATGAGTGTAATTAGTCCAAGCATGGTTAAATTTCCCTTAAGTGTTAATTTAATAAATAATTAAATTAACACTATAGTTAAATATTCCCTAATTAATTTTAGAGGGTTAAAGGGGCCAAAATAAATTAAATACCCAAGGTATTTAATTCCACAAGGTCTAAACAATAAACAAGGTCCTCATTTACATGGGGTTTAGAAAAAAACATTCACTTACCCCATAAAGTTACCCCTTATAAAGTCAACCCATGTTTTTGAAATAAAACATTTAAATTAAAAAGGTAATTTCCCACTTACCCACTCTCCACCTACTCTTTGATTCAATCTTATTTTTTATATTTTACGCACTTAAGGTTTCCTGAAAACATTTCCATTAGATAGGAAATTTCTTCCCCTTTCCAGAAATATAAATAAGTCCTCCTAACTCTTCATATTTTGCAAGTTATGGGCCGACGGGCCTTGGGAGAATTTTTTTCCCAAATGCAGGCGTGCGGGCCTGGGGAAACATTTTCACCTGGGGAAGATTGCGGACCGGTGGACCGGCAAAGATATTTCAGCACTTTGCACTTTTTGAAAAAAGCACAATTTACTCCTGCAGGCCCGCATGCCCATAGAGGATCTTTGCACAGAAAGCAGAAAATATGCCTAAGGCCCAAAGGGATGTGTGTCCAAGTTTCAAGCCAAAGCAGGAAGGTAGGTCACCGAAGGCACTTTAGATTTTTGAATTTTTTTTTTGGAAAGCGTAAAGGTTTAAAAATAAGTCCACACCTCTGCTGACGCTCAGAGATGCCACGTGTCAAGCCAAAAGCTACAAGCGGGGAGGCGGACTATCGGGGGAACTTAGGAATTTTGACACTTTTACAAAAAGTGAAGTTTTCTGATGCAAGCCCACGCGCCCGCGGAAATGTTTTGCCAAAATTATGGGTTGCGATGTTGCGGGGCCACAAAGGAAATTGAGCAAAAGTGAATTTTCAAGCATGGAAAATTTTTTTGCCTAAGGAGAACATTCGAGCCAGCGGAGCTGCAGTAGACTTCATGGTTTTTACGTTTTTTTTGCAAAAAGTGAAATTTGCATTTTTCAGGCCCGCGGATCCGCTTTGCAAAGATTTCATTTTTGCCAATTTTGCACAGCGTCGAAGTAAAATCTTCAGACAGTCATAACATTTTACTGGAATCTCAGATTTGAGAAATTAAGGACTTTTTGGAAAGGGCTCAAACTCCTCTACGCCATGAAAGAATAAAATATTACTTTTAGCAGACTTAGGTGGGTGAAAAATAAGAAAACATCTTTCATGCCATTAATATGTGATATGTTTGTTTCAACTAGCCAGATTTGATTTGATCCACCATTCTACCTTCTCCAACATGCCAAATAGACATCGAGAATCACACTTGAATTAATTCGAATGGATTTGTAGGGATTAATTGTTAGTGGTTGAACTTTCAAATCAGATTTTTCTTCTTTCTCTGTAAAGGTATTTTCTTGCTTCTTTCCTGCTAATGTTGTGTTATGCAAACTTCTAGGGCAATACAATCTGTTTTGTGATGTGTCTTGTTCATCCTTAACTCATTTTAATGTTTCTTCTTACCTCTCATCATTGCAGGGTAATCTGTACATTTTCTTATGTTTATTGAGGATTACAATAAATCTAAATGGGAATCTACATACTTGAAACAGGAAATCTATCTACTTCATTTTCCAGGTAGAGGGTGATTTAATTTTTTAATTTCATTCCATTCCAACTTTAATATGTTTAATTTTCCTACAACAATGCAAGGAAAAGCCAGAAGGTAATCCAACTTTTCAAAACATGTCTTTCAAATAACACAGTGAAATGTAATATTTCTTAACATAGACTTTTCCAATCTTCTAATAGAGAGTTTACAGCAATATTTAAAACAACATATTTTAAACAAGAGAAACACCATTTTTTGGAAAATAAATCAACTTCAATTATAATGAAATAATTCCTTTTACAACTCTTTTTAATTTCACAAAAAAAAACAGCTTAAAAAATAGATCTTTCCCTTTTTTTCATTTGAATATAATTTTCATGTCCAAAATCAAACAAATTTTCACCACAAATACTATTACAATGTCATCCACTTAAAGTGGGAAATTTTACAATAAGGAAAAATAAAGAGAACTTCAAAGTTGGTCTTCATACATAGCTCCAAGATCAGCAACAAGAGAGATCCACCATGCTTCATTTGGTCACAACAAAAAGAGGGGGAGAGGCAACACTCTCCACCCAACCAAGAATTCCAATGAGGAGGAGAAGTCATCCTCCTCATTGGCCCCCGAGCCCCAACCACATTACAATGAAAGATGGATTCAACTCATGGCAAAAAACAAGCTTCCACATCACAATACAAGATTTTACAATCATACCAAAGTCCAAATAATGCAACTACAATCACAAGAAGGAAAGTAAAAAATACACAAGGCTTCAACATGCAAAATCCCAAGGAGTAAGATCTATGGGGAAGCCACTTATACCTCCCAATGGGAAATGGGTGTCCACCTAAAAACTCCAATAAAACATCTCAAAACCCCTACATACTCTTATGCCTCCCTCAAGTACCTCTTATGCCTCCCAACAAATCTCTTATGGCTCCCTCATAAAATAGACCAAGTAAGAAATGCAAGCAATTTCTTGTCCAAGGTGGGACACCCATCCCAACTCCCTCCAAAACATGGAAATAACTCTTATGCCTCCCTACATGAAAGATCCCCATAGTCTCCTCCTACACCACACTTAAGAAATCTACCCAACCAACCAACAAACATACCAAAACACTCAAAAACATTCACATATACACAATATAAAAAGGAAAACATTTTACAAGAGTATAGCTCCTACCTTTCCATGGTAGAGCTTGATCCAAGAGTTCCACAACAAGCTTCTTCAAGTCCAAACAATCACCAAAAGCTCCAAAAAATCCACAAGCATTCCAAAATCCTCTAACTCTCCAAAATTACAAGAGCACAAAGAAACAAAATGAAGTAACCCCCAAACAAGCAAAAGAACTTGAATAAATAGAAAAGGGAGAGAGGAGGGTGAGGTGGCTCCATGTAGGATGCCACATCACTCATCCTCAACTCCACCTCACAAGTCAAACTTCAAACTCCAAAGCACAATTAATAAGTGGGTGAAGAAATGACATTTTACTTACACACACAATCCAAGCCCACACCCCTTAAGGACTAAAATAATTACATGTAAGAAGGTGCAATAAAAACTTACAATTTGTCTTCCCAAAATACATAATGGGGCCTAATTTTGACCCCCAACCCATAGGTAGGGTTGGTATAGCAATTTAAGAGGTGTGGGATAAGTTTAACTTGTCCCACAAGCTTTCAAAATTGGCTCCCCTAAGGACAAATCCGAATTTCAAAGGAAGGTGGAGTGTTTCACACTCAAAGTTACTTACACATCACTTACAACACATAAAAAGAGCCATCAAGTCTAATAAATGCATTCTTTTGACCCATTTATAATTAATTTAGTAAATGAATTAATTTACTAATCTAGACATAAATTAAGTAAATAATAAAAGGGGAATACATCACAAAAAATCACATACTAATATTAAATAAAGGAAACTAAATGAAAAAATAACACATAACCCCTTGGTCACATTTGAAGGTGATTCCCCCCCATGGGAACCCCTAAAAACAATTCAAACATACACACATAACAAAATACATGTTTCCGTGGTGACCCTTGTTGAATTCATCTAGGATTCCAATGTGGTTGGTCTCCAATCCCCCGATGTTTGTTGTGACATGTTTACCTACAAAACACATAACACCTCCTTTGGCCTCGTGGCCACATCAAAACATCCAAAATAAATATACAATATAACTCCAAAATCATCTATATATGAATCAAAACATCATCTAGGCAAGTAACGATATCATTTACAATTTCATCAATAACCATATGATCATAAGATTAGTTCAATTTTCTAGGTCTACTCAATATGACGAAATATCACATGTCTGAAATATATATATATATATAACCATGTCAATAACATATCAACATCAATATAAAATAGTCTCTAATAATCCACATGCATCATATATGAATCAAATCAACAACAGTTCCAAGGATCTCTAACATCTAACATCATGCCAAATCAAAAGCTACAATAATATCCATAAGTATAGTCGAAAGTATCAAATCAATAATAAAAGTGGTGTCGAAGGGAAGTGGGCACTACATGTAGATTTAAAATGCAAGTATTCCTTCCCTCCTTAACAAACTCCTTACGAAATCACTGTATGGGTGTGGAATTCCTAACTTTAGTTAGCATCATGCCCTGCATAATCATCAAATTTATCACAATTTTTCCGAAGGAGGAACATTGATTGAAATAGAGTCCCTAATATCCTAAATGTACTACATTATGCTAACCATTACACAACTTCTTCTGTATTACAAAACGGTAAGTATGGGTTGAATTAGGACAGTAGAAGTGACCTGGTATTAAAATCTTGTAATATCAGGTTTTAAAAGATTTATATGCATTTTATTTCCTGAAACACATTAAGGGTGTTATAGGACAAGATGTAGATTTATAACAGCTCTCCTTGAAGATAATTGAAGGAAGGAGTCTATGATTGTTCCCAAGATTTGGAAAATGAAATACATTGTGGAGCTATCTGTCTGAAAAACAATTATGTGATCTCTTAAGGTTCCCATAAAATGTTGTATTGAATATCGAAGAAAAACTTTGATGAAGAAACCCTATTTCCTCATGTCTAAGTCAAATCATAATTCTTCTAGGAGGATTTTTTGCGTAAATCTATGGGGTCATAATGTATTGGGGAACATTTCCCTTATTTTGTAAAGCAAAGATTATGCCTATGGATAGACCATTTCCCTAAAAGGACACCCATTGTGAGACTGGTAGTGGGCCTATGAAAGTGCAGTAAGTAGTCATGCAATAATGCAGTTCAAAGCATGTCCACAAAAGGCTAGAAATTCCATGATTGTTGCATCCGACAACTGTTTCAAATACAATTATATCTTTATGATAATGACGTAATTTCCAAGCATTATAGAGTTTTAATATTAAACCCAATTAAAACTTTAATCAATCAAATCTTAGGGTGAGAAGTTTGGAAATGTTTTTCGTTCTAAGTGTTATTTAAATAATTCAAAGTAAATTCCTACTATAGTTGAAAATCTTCATATTCAAGGATCATGGAAAGGATCTAATGAAAACGTGAAATTCCCAATTAATCCCAAAGTTTGTAAAATCAATGCGTACCCATTTGCACAATGCAGTTAGAATAACAAACAATTACTAATGAAAAGTAAACTTTTAAAAAGTTATGTGCCTCCGCATGACCATTTGAAATTGCCATGTGGTATCATTTCAAATTAAGTCAAGAGTATATTTCCAAAATTCACCCACTCTCCAGGCCTATTATGTAGGGATGAATTGGATCCAGGCTAAGTTAAATGGATTCATTTGACCCTTGATGAAGGAAAAAGGGCTTCTAACCCTAAATATGGTTTTAAGAAAACTAGCGGAGCCACATTTCATTTGGTTCACATTTTTCTCAAATGTTTTGTAGATGGGGCAAAAGGAGGAAAAATCTTAAGTCATTTGGAGGGCTTCCAAGCTACTTGGAAGAGGATGGACAAGCTCCAATTGTCTTCCAATAGTTTATACCCTTGGGGAGTTTTAAAATAAAGTCATTTGGAAAATAATTTAGCAGAATTTTCCTTAAACTTTCAACCCAAATGGGCTTGTGGGGTTTGCCCATTTTAAATATTAACTACATTTTAATATTTTCTTTTGAGTAGGATATAGCATACTAATGTATGTATGTATTTGTATGTAAATACTTATCCATCTATATGATTATATCCATTTAAGAAAACACTAGACCATGCGAATTTAATCTAGCTCTAAGGCGTTTCAACCCGATTTAAGTCATTTCTTCCATTAATAAGTTGATTAATATTAATAAAATTTTACATATTGATAATACTTTCAAGGTTGTAAGTCCATGCAAGATTACTATGCTAAAGAGGCCAAGTAATAATAAATTTATGTGAGGCAGGTAATGTTAGCAAAAAAATCTTGTGTTCAATCTCCTTCTTTCTTTAAATATAGACTTCAAGTTTGATATTGTAGTGTGAGATAAAGAAAATGATTACATTTTCCTTAGCATATTTTTTTTTGTAAATTTGCAATAATTTTCTAAATCCTTGTAGAATTACAAGCTATGTCATTTAGAAAATTGACTTTCTTCATTAACCAAGTAAAAATTCAAATGCAAATTGAGGAGTCTAAGAGAAGGATTAATTTTATTTAACATTAAAAGATCACTAACACTTAGGTTTCGATTTCCATTTAACCGTAATACAAATTTAAAATTCTTTCAACCAATATAAGAGGATGAACAATTATAATTCTTTCACATGACTTTATAAGTCTCATGGTCACAAGAAGTTAACCATCCCTTTTTAACTTTTTCAAACTACTATTTTCCATTCTTCACACAACAATTATAACCAAGTTTTTCAGTAAGTCTTAAAATGAGGGCTACTAACTTTCCAATAATTTATTTTACAACAAGAGCAACAACCTTAATTTTGTTTTCACCATAAATCAACTAAAATGGAATAAGTTATTTCCCTTTTTGCAAACTTCTTTTCTATCTCAAAAGTTAACTTACAAACACAAATCTTTCATTTCCTTTTTTTTTCACATACAACTACAACTTTGAAATCCAATAATGAAAAATACAACTTTTTCTTCACAAATATTAATACAATGTCTTCCACTTAAAGTGGGAAATTTTACAAGAATGAAAGCTAAAATGAAATACAAATTACAAGTTTTCCACCCTAAGTGGGAATAATCAAGGAAGGTTTTATCACAAGAAGGGATTTGAAAGGTTCACCAACAAAATCCAAGCCCAAAATTCACATCACTCAACAAGAGAGCTCCATCATGCTTCATTTTCTCACAACAAAAAAGGGGGAGAGGCAACACTCTCCACCCAACCAAGAATTCCAATGAGGAGAAGAAGCCATCCTCCTCATTGGCCCCCGAGCCCAACCACATTGCAATAAAAATAGATTCAACTCATGGAAAAAATACAAACTTCCACATCACAATACAAGATTTTAAAACCATACCAAAACAAATCAAACAACTACAATCACAAGAAGGAAAGCAACAAAATATACAAGGCTTCAATATGCAAGCCAAAGGAGCAAGATCTATGGGGAGGTCACTTATGCCTCCCAATGGGAAATGGGTGCCCACCTTAAAACCCTCCAATAAACATCTCAAAACCCCTACACACTCTTATGCCTCCCTCAAGTACCTCTTATGCCTCCCACATTCTCTTATGCCTCCCTACAATCTTTATGGCTCCCTCATAAAAATAGAACAAGTAAGAAAAATGCAAGCTATTTCTTGTCCAAGGTGGGGCACCCAACCAACTCCCTCCAAAACATGAAATAACTCTTATGCCTCCCCACAAATAAGATCCTCATAGTCCCCTCCTACACCACACTCAGGCAATGTACCCAAGAACCCAACAAGCATACCAAAACACTCAACAACATGCACATATACACAATATAAAAAGAAATTGAAAGAGTCCAAGCTTTTACCTTTCCATGGTAGATTTGATCCAAGAGTCCAAACAATAAGATTCTTCAAGCCAAAACAAAGATCACCAAAAGCTCCAAAAAATCCACAAGCACTCCAACAATCCTCTAACTCTCCAAAATGCAAAAGCACAAAATAATGAAGTAACCCCCAAACAAGTAAAAGAACTTGAATACATAGAAAAGGAAGAGAGGAGGATGAGGTGGATCCATGTAGGATGCCACATCACTCATCCTCAACTCCACCTCACAAGTCAAACCTCAACTCCAATGCACCATTAATTGGTGGGTGAATAGGAATGACAACTTACTTACACACACAATCCAAGCCCACACCCCTTAAGGACAAAATTAATTACATGTAAGAAAATGCAATAAATATTTACTTGTCTTCCCAAAACACATAATGGGGTCTAATTTTGACCCCCTAACCCATAGGTAGGGTTGGTATAGTAATTTTAGAGGTGTGGGACAAGTTTAACTTGTCCCACAAGCCTCCAAAATTGGCCCTTAAGGACAAATCCGAATTTCCTTGAAGGTGGAGTGTACAACACTCAAGATCTTACAAGCATCAACTTACAACACATAAACCAAAGAGCCATCTAATCTAATAAATGAATTCTTTTGTCACATCCATGATTAATTTAGCAACATGATTAATCACTAATCTAGACACAATTAAATAATTAATAAAGGGGAAAAAATACATCACTAAAAATCACATACTAAAATTAAATAAAGGAAACTAAATAAAAGAATACACAACCCCTTGGTTACAATTGGAGGTTATTCCCCCATGGGGACCCCGTGATAAAAATTCAAACACACACACACAACAAAATACATGTTTCCATGGTGACCCTTGTTGAATTCATCTAGCATTCCAATGTGGTTGGTCTCCAATCCCCCCTTAGTTTTTTGTGATAGGTTTACCTACAAAATACATAATACCTCCTTCGGCCTCATGGCCACATCAAAACATCCAAATAAAATATACAATATAAATCCAAAATCATCTATATATGAATCAAATCATCATTTAGGAAAGTAACGATATCATTTACAATTTCTAGCAACATCTCAATTCTACATTTCATCAATATTAATGATCACAAGATTAGTTCAATTGTCTAAGGTCTACTCAATATGATGAAATATCACATGTCTGAAACACGAAATATATATAATAACCATGTCAACAACATATCATCATCAATATAAAATGTCTCTAATAATCCACACACATCATATATGAATCAAATCCAACAACATCCATGTATCTCTAACATCTAACATCGTGCTAAATCAAAGTTACAATAATGTCCACAAGTATGGTCACAATATCAAAATCAATAACAAAAAAGGTGTCGAAGGGAAGTGGGCACTACATCCCCCTCCCCTTAGACTCAACTTCCTCCTGGAAGTCACTGGAATAGGTGTGGAAACTGAACTCGTAGCAATGTAGCATCCTCCCATGTAGCCACAGTCTCATCATATTTGTCCCACTGCACTCAAACCTGATCAATCTCTCTACCTCGAAGGCCTAGGGTCCTTTGCTCTAAAATGTGAGATGGGATCCACCATCACCTTCCCTTGCTCCTACACATAGAATGTGGTTCAATCCAATACATGAGAAGGATCTATAAATGTATCTCCTAAGTACATAAACATGAAATACATCATGGATGTGAGACAAGCTAGGTGGAAATGCTAGATGGTAGGCCAAAGGACCGATACACTCCAAGATCTCAAAGGGACCCACAAACCTAGGAGCTAAGCTTAGAGCCTTTTCTATAATGAATAGGGCTCTTATGTGGCCTGACACGAAGGAACATTCATGCCCACATCAAAACTAAATTTTTCCTATGCTGATCTACATACTTCTTCTACCTGTCCTTGTGCCTCCTATAATCTTTACCTGATCATAACAACCTACTGCTCCATGTCCTGTAATAAAGTGAATTGTCCCAAGAGAAACCCTGTCCTCTAACCTTGTCCCAACTAAGGGGTGTCTTGCACTCTCTACCATACAAAGCCTGAAAAGGATCCATGCCTATCAAACTCTAAAAACTATTATTTTTTAGGAAAACTCCACCAAGTACATGTACTCCTCCCATCTTGACTAATGATCCATAACATACATCCTAAGCATGTCCTCCAAGATCTGATTCACCTCGCTCAGTCTATAGGCCATCTTGATTCTCAGGGTGATAAGTTGTGCTGAAATTGATCTTCGTCTTGAGGGCATACTGCATGGTGTCCAAAAGTGGGAAGTATACAAAGGATCGTGGTCACAAATGATCTTCCATAGAATCTCATGTAATTTGACAATCTCATCAAGATATACCCATGCCACTTCACTAGCTGTGTAGGTGGTCTTCACTGGAGAAAAATGAGCCACTTTCATCAATTTATCCACCGTGACCATGATGGCATCGTGGTGGTATCTTGACATCGGTAACCCAACAATGAAGTCCATGGAAATGGTGTCCCACTTCCACTCCAATATAACATGAGGAAAGAGAAGGTCAGCTGGATGTTGATGCTCGACCTTCACCTTCTTTGAAGACTCTAAACAATGTGACACAAAATGAGCCACGCCTCTATCTGAAGTCCTTTCCAATGATACAATGGATCTCAAGGTGGCATGCATCTTCTTCACCCCGGGATGGAATTGAATAGGGTGCACAATGAGCCTCTGTCAAAATGGTCCTACCTCAAGCCTCCATATCTAGGAACATATATCTAACCTAACTATGTGTCCTAGAAGGCCATCTATCTCAAAAAAACCTCAAATTCCCCTCAAGGGGTCTCTGAGACTCAATCTCTTCTCTGGATACAATAGTAGAATTTGTCATGAGGAAATTGTTATAATCCTTACTCCACAAATCTATGCCCACTGAAGTGGCCATAACACATGTCTTTGTCTACTAAGAGTTCTACAACCACATTCTCCTTCCCCTTCACATGATCTATCTCCATATCATACTCACAAAGAAACTCCATCCAATGCTGCTGATGAGCATGTTGAATTTTTTTATTACATGAAGATATGGTGAAGACTCAAATGATTAGTCTTGAGTGGTAATCTCATGCCAAGAATGAAAAGTTCTTATCACATAAACCATGGCATGCACAATTGCCACAAGCTTAAGATCATGAGTCAGATAATTTAGCTTTTCTTTTTCATGTTTGATTTCAGAATAGAAAAAGACCATCCAAAATTCACCCCTCAAGGTAAATTTGATAACATGCATCAAATTCTTTAGTCCCAAGCAAATTATATTGATTCAAGGCAAAAAATCATGTTTCTAGGGTCCCCTCAGGCTTCTTTCTAACTCCCCTGTCCAAGAGAAGAAAACCCAGCAAGTTCTGAGGAAAGTGATGAAAAAATTGCAAAAAAGAAGCTTGGGCCAGAAAAAATCATGAAAAATGGCTAAGTCCTAGTCCTCGCAACAGTCAGGACATGAGGGACATCTGGGCTCGAATCGGCCGAAAGGCCGCCAGGCAGTCCGCAGAGCAAAGGGGCATCCAAAGGGACACGCGGGACGCGAAAAGGTGAACTGGCCGAAAAGTTGAAAAATTGACTAAGTGCTTTTTGTTTCAAATGCAGTTGGGACAGTTGGGACAATTTGACGCGAAAAGACGCGGATCGGCCCAGGTTTGGCGAAGACAAGTCCATTTCAGGGCGGTTCGGAGAAATTTTTCTCCCCCTTGGCAGTCCGGGACAGGGACATGGGACAAAAGTTGCGCGAACCGGAACGTAGGTTGAACCGGCGAAGTTGGAGCGAAAATTTGTCCTAGGTACCGATTGGACATTTTGGGACAAAAGTACGCGGGGACGCGAAAAGCTGAAAGAGCCTCGAGAGCCCAATGGAATCTCGCCACGTGTCTTTGCCACAAATAGAACAAGGAAGCCCGAATCAGCCGAAAAGGAGAACTTTGAGAGGGTCAGCACTGGGACATTTGGGACAAAAATGTATGCGACGCGCGGGACGCGAAAAGCCGAAGCGGCCGAAGGCAAAGAAGAAAAGTCAACATTTGACCCATGAAACTTCAAACGGCCATAACTTTTGACTCCGAGCTCCGATTTTCACAAAATTGGACTTTCTGGAATGAGCACGACGTCCTCTACGCCACAAAAAATAGATTTCTTATTTTTAATGAGGGTAGATATATTTAAATAAAAGAAACATATTCGGCTCCAGTCAGTTAATGCTCATTCCCGTCAAATGACAGAAAACGCCTGCCAGACCCAAAATAGCTGCCCGCACTCAGAAGGCCATAACTTTTGCATTTCTCAACGAAATCACACAAAATTGGTACCGTTGGAATCATGGCTCCAAGCCCGATGCACAAAAATCAAGAAATTCTAGATTTGATGAGAAATTGATTGATATTTTTAATAAAACGTGGCCGGGTTCATAACAGTGTTTTATTTGGTAGTTGGGAGTGCAATTAAGAGGCATGGTCATCATTCTTTCTCTGCTGCAGCACATGGGACAGTATGGGGAGCCTTTTGCAAGTAATATATAATCATTTCACTCAATTTAATGCCTCTTACAGGTGGTTGAAGGACAGATTTCGGGATTTCCATTTTCCCTTCTCTTTTCCTTCTCATTTTTCTATAAATTGGAGTGTTGGGCTCATTGTAAAGGGAGAGTTTTTGGGTAGCAAAGCTCTGCCAAAATTGCTTTGTGAAGCCAGTGTGTTGCAGGCCCTTGTAGTGGACTCCTTGCATGGTGATCCAGGCCCTTATCTTGTAATAGATTGAACTGTGCATATCATGAAGCAATAAAATACAAGTTTGTGGATGTATCTTCCCCTGCTGTGTTTTCTTGCATTCTTCTTGCCCCTTTAATCTTTCTACAAGAATATTGTGTCTATTATTATGTTCTTGCAGGGATTCATTATCATTGTGTATGCTTGGAATATTGTTGTGAATGCATTTTGCTAGATTATGGAGAACTGTCATCACCTCTTCTAGTGTGCACTTTGCCTCTGTATTTCACACATTTGGAGACTACTCTCACACCCTCCTTTTCTGGTGTATCACCGCTTTAGTGTAGGCTTTCATTTTATGCATTCTCTCTCCCTGGTCCCTTGGAAATTTAGATTAGAACAGTTAGCTTATCCTGCATTAGAGTAGATTGTGGCAGGTAGTTTAGGAGCAAGAACCAGCTTTCTCTGGAGGTCTATCTCAAGTAGCAAGTCCCACAACTTGGAGATAGTACCCATGTTATCCAATCACACCGTGAGTTCAAGTATATGCACTTGTATAAACACAAGGGTGCTGTGATTCGGTGATAACAGTTCTGGCACGCCCGGTGGGACCTTAGAGGTCTTTACTTTCATTGCAACAAGATTGATGTGCACTTGTTGTAAGTTCCAGCTTTGAAGGAGCTTTAAAATCACACATCTGGCGACTCCAAAAGAGGCATAATCCGCTGGTTTCTGCAGTCCAAGCCTGGAAAATTTATGAGAAGAATACAGACCAGGTCAAGAACTAGGGAGGAAGGATTGTTTGTTTATCTGCATCTATCTCCAGGCAGAGAAAGAAGGGGAAGAAGAGCTCAAAGATCTGCGTCTCCACCTAATAGAACTTTGTCTACACCTCCACCTGGTAGACCTTTTCTCGCATCAACAAGGGTTCTCAGGCCAATCAGAATGGCGCAACCACTAAATCCCTTTGTCAATTTCACTGGCAGCAGCCCACTTGCCCTCAATGCACAGAATCCAGTTCCAATTGCAGCATTGAAGAACATTCCATTTTTCACTGGAGAAAATCATACCACTCCTGGTGATCATGTCAAAGACATTGCTAACGTCTGTGCAATCCATGAGATAAATGAAATGGATGTGGCTGTCAAATTTCTGGCATCTTCGTTCAAAAGGAAGGCATTGCAATGGTTTAGGAGCCTTGAAGCTGGTTCTATCACAAATTGGAATCAGTTATGCATAGTTCTCCACGAGTAGTTTGGAGAGAAAGGAGACAACTTGTCTCTTCTAGAACAATTGACAACTATCAAGAGAGCCCCCAACGAGCAGCTGACTGACTTCAACTTCAGATTTCAAAGGTCTTGGGATAGGATTCCAGTGGCAGTCAGGCCAACAGCAGAAGGTGCTTTTCTATATTACCTTAAAGCTTTGAATTCTGATATTTCTATGTTAATTCAATCTATGGGAGGCACAACCTTACCTGCTGCTTATAGCATTGCCATTAGGGCTGAAAACTGTCTTATTCAAGTTGGTAAACTGGCTCCTAGGCCTCCCATGCCCTTGTATCCAAACTTAGAAAATCCAAGCACTAGTCAAGCACCCACTTTGGCTCCTATTCCCACTCCCAGAAATCAAAGTTCAAATGAGACTTCTACTTCATCCTCTAGTGCTTCAAATGAACTCCAAGAGGTCATGAAACAATTGCAAAATTTGGGAAATGAGCTGGTTACTATCAAAAGACAGCAAGCTCAAAGTGCTAGACCGTATCAGCCTCAAGCTCAGCCTAACAGGCAGCCATATCAACCTCAAAGACCACCCAATCCAGCTGCAAATCAGAATCAAGCAAGGCCTCCTACCAATAGACCATTTCAGCCCTATAATCCCAATGTTACATCTGCATCCAGAGCTTTGGTACCAGTCCAAAATAACATGGCCCAAGAATATGATTGGTGTTTCCCGTGCAGTCAACCACATAACCAATCAATGTGCTTTAACGGTGCATTAAATCAGGCTCTAATGGTGCAAACCATTGGTGGGTCGCAAGAGTCCAGCCACGAAGAAGACCAGCAGCAAGGGGCACCTCAGCAAGGAACATCTCCGAATGAAACTACTCTTGTCAATTGGCAGGCTGAAGATTTCTGTGGTATGAATCAAATACCCTCTCAAAGTGTTGCAGCCAACACAAGGTCAAAGAGGAGAAATTTGGGTGAAGAACAGCCATTGGCTTCAAGTAATCCACAACCTTCTACCACTCCACAAGCCGCTGGCAAACAAACTGTAGTTCCAAACATGCAAGGAGCATCCAAACCAGCTCCTAAACCAACTCAGATGCCAGCTGCTGCTGCCCATGTGCAAGGAATGAATGTGCAGGCCAAGGGACAGCAGAGGGATACTTCATCTCCATTCAGTATCATTGATCAGATGAAGAAGACAAATGTAAACATATCAATGTGGGAATCACTATCTATCCCAGGACAAAGAGATTTGCTACAAGCTGCCATGAAGGACTGGTCAACTTCAAATCAACAGGTCCAAATGCAAGAGAAGGTACTCACAAATGCTGCCCAGCCTGAAGGAAATCATGGAGGACAGCAAGGTAAAATGTTGAAGCCCCCTCCATTTTATGTTTCATTGATCATAGGAGATAAGTTGGTACATAATTGCATGATTGATTCTGGGGCAAGTAGTTCAGTAATGCCCAAGCAAATAGCTGATCAGCTAGGACTCCAATATGAAGTCATCTCCAAGGGTGTAGTGCAATTAGATGGGACAGCAGTGACAACGGTTGGAGTAATCAAAGGTTTGAGCCTCACACTGCACGCATGTCCCAACGTAATAGTGTTACAAGATGTGTCAGTCATAGACCTGCCACCACTCTTTGCATTGTGCTTGTCAAGAGACTTCACTGCTAAAATTGGAGGCTATCTTTCGGCGGATTGGTCACACATGTTGTTCAGAACAAGATATGGAACCAAAGCCACAATCAGGTCTGAACCTATTGCAAACTTTCACATTGAGCCTTACACTCCAAGCCAAATCAATACCAACTGTTCAGCGTTTGATCAAGAAGATTATCCAAGCACTGATGAAGCTGACACCAAGGTTGGAAGCATCCCAGATTTGACTCTTGATGAATGGGCAAGCAAGGTGCATGCTTTTGATCCTTATCAAGAAATAGAAGAATCTGAGCTGGGAGTCTATTGTTTACATGAAGAGAATCAACCTCTTCCTAGCATCACCAAGCCAGATCATAAAGACAAGAATGAAGTATGGCAATTGTTCTTTGATGGGTCAAGGAGTAGACAAGGTGCAGGAGGAGGAGCTATGCTCATTTCACCGCAAGGTATAAGGTATTACTCAGCCTTCCGTTTCCAGTTTTCCTGTTCAAACAACACAGCTGAGTATGAAGCCTTAATTCATGGACTGCACTGGGCAAAGAAGAAAGGCATCAGGAATTTACAAGTATTTGGTGATAGTGAGCTGATCGTAAACCAAGTCAAAGGAAAAAATGCTGCCAAAAATGATCTGTTGAAGAACTACAAAAATCGGGTATGGGATCTTATTGAAGATTTTGAAGCTTTTAGCATCAATTCCATCCCAAGAAAAAAGAATGAAGCCGCTGACAGACTGGCAGCAATTGGGGCTGCGTTTGATGTTGTAGAAAGTATCAAAAGTGAGAAAACTCAGCCTCATATCAAAGTGGTTGTGAGACCAGCTGTTCCAGATAACAACACAAGTTGGCAAGTCTTCGAGAATGATCAGCAGATTGTTAATTTCCTGCAAGAAGAAGCTGAGTTCTCCATGAGAAATCAAGACAAGCTGGAGCAGCAGTATGGTGACCAAGTGGTGCAGCTGAGAACTAACAAATTACCAAAAGGCCTCATAACCTTGGAGTCAATCTTCAACCCGAATGATCAGTTCCGGAAGGAGAAAGTGAACATTCAAGTAAAGGGTGAAGATTCAGAACCTATCTTAGTAGATGAAGGCAAGACATTGCAAATTGGCAAAGTAAGTACTCCACAAGAGAAATCTGATTTTGTTCAGCTTTGTCAAGAATTCCCAGATGTCTTTGCTTGGACTTACAAAGATTTAAGAGGTTTCAACCCAAAGTTGGCACAACATACTATTGAGTTGGATCCAGAATCCAAGCCTGTCAGGCAAAAGCAAAGGCCAGTAAATCCTCATATCGAACCTCTCATGAGAAAAGAGTTAAGCAAGCTCATTGAGGCCAGTATCATCTTCCCCATCAAACACTCAAGTTGGGTTGCAAACTTGGTGCCGGTAAGAAAGAGAAATGGAGAAATAAGATTGTGTGTGGACTTTCGCGATCTAAATAGAGCATCACTCAAAGATCATTATCCGCTTCCATCAATGGAACAAATATTGCAGGTTGTAGCTGGTTCAGAAAGGTTTTCATTGCTAGATGGATATTCAGGCTATAATCAGATAATGGTAAAGGAAGAAGATCAATTCAAGACGGCCTTCACTACAAAATGGGGCACGTATGCTTACAAGAAGATGCCATTTGGACTGTCAAATGCCGGAGCAACATTTCAGCGAGCTATGGATATGGCATTCAAAGGCTTAATCAACAATATAGTGCTGGTATACCTAGATGATATCACTGTCTTCTCAAAGAATGCAGCAGACCATCTCTTTCACCTCAGACAAGTGTTTCAGAGGTGTAGAAGGTTCGGAGTGTCATTGAATCCAAAGAAGTGTATATTCTTGGCACACGAAGGCAAATTGTTGGGCCACATTGTCTCTAGGGAAGGGCTAACAATTGATCCTGAAAGGGTTGAAGCCATCCGAACGCTTCCATTGCCACACCACAAGAAATCTCTCCAAAGCTTCTTAGGAAGGATAAACTTTGTCCGCAGATTTGTGCCTAATTTTGCCACTCTTGTGAAGCCTCTAACAATGATGTTGAAGAAGAGTCTGGCATTCAAATGGACAGCAGAAGGCAAAGAGAGTTTTGAAAACATCAAGCATGCAATATCACAAGCTCCAACTCTTATCAACCCAGACTTTTCAAAGGACTTCATGTTGTATGCATTTGGAGGATCAGATACAATCTCAGCTATCTTGACACAGCTGAATAGAGAAGGTTCAGAACAGCCCATAGCATTCTTCAGTCAAACCTTGGAAGATTACGAAATAAAGTATTCTTTCATCGAAAAGCATGTCCTTGCTGTCATCAGGAGCTTGAAGAAGTTCAGACATTTGGTCTCAAACAATAAGATTCAACTGCTGGTGTCTCATGCTGGTGTCAAGGACTTCCTCCTAAACAAGGATTTAAATGAGAAGAGAGCAGGTTGGATCACTCGGGTGATGGAATATGATATTGAAATCAAAGTGACCAAGCTAGTTCGTGGAAAAGGCTTGTGTGAGCAGCTCGCTTCCAAACAACCAGACGAGTCAAAAAGTGAAGAAGATGTTGTCTTGCTACTACAGAATGATCAAGACCAACCAGATGATGATGCACCCATCCCATGTTGGACTCAAGACTTGGTGCATTACCTCCAAACAGGCTTGTGCCCTCCAGAAGTGAGCAAAGCAAAGAGGAGATACTTCAGATTACAAGCCATTCCATATGTGCTTGTTGATGGAGTTTTGTTCAAGAAGGACATCAATGGTGTTCTATTAAGATGCATTGGAACAGGTCAAGTTGAGAAGATCTTACACGAGTTCCATGACGGGGAAGCAGGAGGCCACTTTGCTCCATGAGTGACAGCTCTCAAAATCATGAAAGCTGGTTACTATTGGCCTACTGTGTTCAATGATTGCTACTCATGGGTCAAGAAATGCAAGAAATGTGCATTCTTCACAGGGAAAGAAAGGTTAGCAGCGCTGCCCCTTCGTCCAATTTCAGTAAATCAGCCATTCATGCAATGGGGATTGGACTTCATTGGGGTTATCAATCCCAATTCAAGTCAAGGCCACAAGTGGATACTAACAGCAACAGACTATTTCACCAAGTGGACCGAAGCAGTGGCACTCAAGGAGGCAAATGAATCTAATATCTTAGATTTCTATGAAGGGATAGTCACGAGGTTTGGTGCCCCTGCCACTATCATATCAGACAATGCATTGGCATTCCTTGGCACAAAGATCACTGAATGGGCTGTCAAGAATTGTGTGTATCTCAGCACTTCATCGAACTATTACCCTCAAGGTAATGGCCAAGCCGAGTCTACAAACAAGAACCTACTAAGAATCATCAGAAGGACTCTGGATGAAAATCAAAGAACTTGGCACGCAAAGCTCAAATCAGCCCTATGGGCTGATAGGATCACACCCAAGAGGTCTACAGGAAGCTCTCCATACAAGCTTGTGTACGGGAAAGAAGCAGTTCTACCTATATCACTTGAGTTGCCAGCATTGGAGCTCATGAAACAGTTGGAACTAGCTGAGTTTGAACCTATGGAAATCAGGTATGCAGAGCTGATGGAATTAGAAGAGACAAGAGAGCACGCAATGCAGACCATAGAAAAGGATAAAGCATTGGTCAAAAAGAGTTTTGACAAGAAAGCTAAGGCCAGGATATTGCAAACTGGAGATTTGGTACTGAAGTGGGATGCTGATCGTGCAAAACCAGGAAAGCACTCCAAGTTTGATGCCATCTGGAGTGGCCCATACATGATCATTGAATGCAAAGGTAGCAATGCTTTCCGACTGGCTAAGTTGGATGGTGAAGAATTGCAGATTCCGGTCAATGGGATCTATCTCAAACGTTGCTACTAGAAAGATAGATTTTCACCCTTGTAAATATTAATTTAGAATTTCCATTCCTCTAAGTGCTTATGCACATTGTACTGCTGTTAGAGTAGTTTTTATTTCCCTAAGTGCTTGTGCACATGTCCTATTGCTTCTAGTATGTGCATGTTTGCAGTTCATCAAGCTCCTGGAAAAGAATTTGCAGCCACAGGAAAACCAGCTCAACGAATGTTTCAATGGCTCAAGGACACAGGTTTTCAAATTTCAGATCAGCTGAGAGGTTATCAAACAGACTCCATGCCCAATGGATTGCTACAAGCAGCTGGCCGTTCTTCATCTGGCAGGCAGATGACCCCGCTGAGTCGCCAAAATTGTTATCCAAAATTCACCCCTCAAGGTAATTTTGATAACATGCATCAAATTCTTTAGTCCCAAGCAATTATATTGATTCAGGGAAAAAATCATGTTTCTAGGGTCCCCTCATATTTTTCTAACTCCCCTGTCCAAGAAGAAGAGAGCAAGTTCTGAGAAAATGTAAAAAAATTGCAAAAAACAAGCTCGGGCCAGAAAAAATCATGAAAAATGGCTAAGTCCTAGTCCTCGCAACAGTCGGGACATGAGGGACATCTGGGCGCGAACCGGCCGAAAGGCCGCCAGGCGGTCTGCGCAGCATTTGGGACATTTGGGACAAAGGGACGCGCGGGACGCGGAAATCCGAACTGGCCGAAAAGTGAAAAAATTGACTAACTGTTGAAACAGGCAGTCTGGGACATCTTGGCAGAAGTACGCGGAGGACGCAAGTCGGCCGAAAAGACTTAAGGCAGCCCGGAACAGTTGGGCCGAAGGTACGCGAAGTACGTGAACCGGCCGGATCGGCCGAAATGAGAACTTTCGTACCGGGACAGTTGGGACAAAAGTACGCGAACCGGCCGAACCGGGCGAATCGGGAAAATTTGTCCCAAACAGTCCGGGACAAATGGGACATCTGGGACAAGAGTACGCGAACCGGCCGGTTCAGCCGAAATGGGAAATTTCAGCACTGGGACAAGTGGGACAAAGGGACGCGCGGGACGCGAACCGAAGCCGAAAGTTCACGCCACGTGTCACCGGCAAAAAGGGAAAAGCCCATTTCGGGCGGTTCGGAAGAGGATTTTTCACGCAGCCTGGGACATTTGGGACAAAGGGACGCGTGGGACGCGAAAAGCCGAAGCGGCCGAAGGCAGAGAAGAAAAGTCAACGTTTGGTCCGTGAAACTTCAAACGGCCATAACTTTTGACTCCGAGCTCCGATTTTCACAAAATTGGACTTTCTGGAACGAGCACGACGTCCTCTACGCCACAAAAACTAGATTTCTTATTTTTAATGAGGGTAGATATATTTAAATAAAAGAAACATATTCGGCTCCAGTCAGTTAATGCTCATTCCCGTCAAATGACAGAAAACGCCTGCCAGACCCAAAATAGCTGCCCGCACTCAGAAGGCCATAACTTTTGCATTTCTCAACGAAATCACACAAAATTGGTACCGTTGGAATCGTGGTTCCGAGCTCGATGCACAAAAATCAAGAAATTCTAGATTTGATGATAAATTGATTGATATTTTTAAGAAAACGTGGCCGGGTTCAGAACAGTGTTTTATTTGGTAGCTGGGAGTGCAATTAAGAGGCATGGTCATCATTCTTTCTCTGCTGCAGCACATGGGACAGTATGGGGAGCCTTTTGCAAGTAATATATAATCATTTCACTCAATTTAATGCCTCTTACAGGTGGTTGAAGGACAGATTTCGGGATTTCCATTTTCCCTTCTCTTTTCCTTCTCATTTTTCTATAAATTGGAGTGTTGGGCTCATTGTAAAGGGAGAGAGTTTTTGGGTAGCAAAGCTCTGCCAAAATTGCTTTGTGAAGCCAGTGTGTTGTAGGCCCTTGTAGTGGACTCCTTTCATGGTGATCCAGGCCCTTCTCTTGTAATAGATTGAACTGTGCATATCATGAAGCAATAAAATACAGTTTGTGGATGTATCTTCCCCTGCTGTGTTTTCTTGCATTCTTCTTGCCCCTTTAATCTTTCTACAAGAATATTGTGTCTATTATTATGTTCTTGCAGGGATTCATTATCATTGTGTATGCTTGGAATATTGTTGTGAATGCATTTTGCTAGATTATGGAGAACTGTCATCACCTCTTCTAGTGTGCACTTTGCCTCTGTATTTCACACATTTGGAGACTACTCTCACACCCTCCTTTTCTGGTGTATCACCGCTTTAGTGTAGGCTTTCATTTTATGCATTCTCTCTCCCTGGTCCCTTGGAAATTTAGATTAGAACAGTTAGCTTATCCTGCATTAGAGTAGATTGTGGCAGGTAGTTTAGGAGCAAGAACCAGCTTTCTCTGGAGGTCTATCTCAAGTAGCAAGTCCCACAACTTGGAGATAGTACCCATGTTATCCAATCACACCGTGAGTTCAAGTATATGCACTTGTATAAACATAAGGGTGCTGTGATTCGCCTACTTTTGGTTTACATTAAAAAGTTTCACCTTGACACCCATGCTGATCTAACTAAAAAGTTCCTTGGACTACTTGTATGTCGTTGATATTAAAACTATGGTTGAATTAAATAATATCCCGAGTTACCCATTTTGGACAATTAAACTTGACCATACTGAAGAACAAATTATTTGGATGCAATAGTTTCCACACTATAGGTTTCCTGAAAAAATCTTCATCAGATAGGAATAAGATTTATTTCCCTTTCCAAAACTATGTAAAGAAGTCCTTCTAACTCCTCATATTTTGCAAGTTACGGGTGGTCAGTGCCATGGGATTCATTTGAATTTCTTTAAATCCAAATGTGGGCCTACGGGCTATAATGAACTCTTTTCTAGTTGGGAGAAGCTTGGAGAAAATTTCCAAAGGAATATGGCACTTATGCATTCTTTTGGGTGAAATTTACACCTATCAGTTGCGAGCCCATTGAGGTTCTTTTACATTTGGAATAAACATGCTTTAAAGACCCATAAGATGTTCACAAAGTGGCCATGTTTCAAGCAAAAGTAGGAAGTGGGGGTCGCTTAACTTTCAATTCTTTAACCTTTTATATTGGAAAAGTGTTTATAGGTTGAAAATTAATCTGCACTATTGATCACCCATGCTAAAATATCTTGCAATTTACGTGTTCCTAAAAGCTTTTTTTTAATATCGATGAGTTTGAACTTTTGATTTAATTACAAAAATTTCCAAAAGTTTTTGTGTGTTGTGGACCGCGCACTTATGGGTTGGAGGTCAAAAGAGCCCGCATGAGGTAAAAGTAAAAGCGGGGCTATGGAGGAAATTGAAGAAAAATGTAATTTTGAAGCATTATAGATATTTTTCTGATCCTAATTATCTTTATCAAGATGAGAGTTGGAAAAATGTATTATGAAAGATTGTTATTTAGAATCAATTGTTTTTGTTCTGAAACTGAAAAAAACTTTTTAAGTTCCTGTCTTTTACTGCCATTTGGACATAGATTTCTATTTCAAATATTCTATTGACATGTCAGTAATCATTACTTCCAAACACTTCAGATGAATTTTTCCTTGTGGAATGTTTTCATTTGATCAATTGTATATATTTTAGAAATATCGAAATTCTATGCCATGTATAGCATAAAATATTACTTTTAGCCAGAATATCTTAATCATTAAAGAAAATAATGTTAAATTCATTTTTCACGCCATTAATAATTTTTTTGAAATTTAACTACCATTTGATGTTGAATTATTCGCCATTATTCTTTTCCAACATGCAATGTATCACTTGAACCTTGATATATTCAAACTCATGACATGATTTGAATTGATTTCCTAGGGATCATATTGTTCACGATGATTGAACTGTAAAAGTGCATTTTTCTTGACTTTCTAGCCAAAATAATTGTAATTTTCAAAACTATGCCCATAAATGAAGATATTTGTAAACTTTATTTGGATACATTCCTATTTTGTCAAAATTTAGTTCGCATCCTTAAATTTGTTTCAATGTTGAGGTTGAAGCTTAACCTATACAACTAGTGGACCAATCTTATTTTACTAAAACCTTTATTATAGATTAAAATAACATACTAAAATCATTAACCTATCTTCATCTTTCAAAGGAAATTCTATCAACCTTTTCACTTTCAAATTCTAATTTTTCTTTCTGTTGAAACTGAATCATGTTTTCTAATTTCATTCAACATTCCAATATGTAAATGATTTAAATTTTCTATAAAAATTTCATTGGAAAACCCACATGAATTAATTCTTCAACCACATTTCATTTTTTTAACTTGTCTTGATCAAATGGACAATATTGGGCTGGAAAATAATATTTGTACACTTAGATTCACAAAATTTCCAACACTTCCAATTAGAGAGTTTATTGGCCTCAATGATTTCCAACCAAAGTTTTAATCAAGAGGCTTTTCACCCTTCATCTTTGAGGAAAAAACTATGGTTTTAGGACAATTTATTCTTCCAATAGATTTTTTTACAACTCCTATTAGGAAGATAAGATTCATATTCACAAAACTTTTACAAAATAATAACTTTCTCTTATATTCACTTTCATTAATCTTTTCACCAAGATAAAGTGCAAATTTTAAAATAAATATGTTATTACAATGTCTTCCACTTAAAGTGGGATGAACAAGGATTTTACAACAAGGAAAATTTCTTGAGGGTCACCAACATACTCCAGTTTCTCAATCACAAACAAGAGAGCTCCACCATGCTTCATTTGAGTCACAACAAAAAAGGGGGAGAGGCAACACTCTCCACCCAAACAAGAATTCCAATGAGGAGGAGAAGCCATCCTCCTCATTGGCCCCCGATAATCCCAACCAAATTACAATGAAAGGAATGGATTCAACTCATGGCAACAAACAAGCTTCCACATCACAATACAAGATTTTACAACCATACCAAAACAAATAAACTCAAAACTACAATCACAAGAAGGAAAGCAACAAAATATCAAGGCTTCAACATGCAAAAGCCAAAGGAGTAAGATCTATGGGGAGGAATTTATGCCTCCCAATGGGAAATGGGTGTCCACCTAAAAACCTCCAATAAAAATCATTTCAAACCCCTACACTACTCTTATGCCTCCCTCAAGTACCTCTTATACCTCCACACATTTTCTTATGCCTCCCTACAATCTCTTATGGCTCCCTTCAAAAAATAGACCAAGTAAGAAATGCAAGCATTTCTTGTCCAAGGTGGGGCACCCAACCCAACTCCCTCCAAAACATGAAATAAACTCTTATGCTCCCTCCCCACATGTAAAGATCCCCATAGTTCCCTCCTACACCACACTTAGGCCATCTACCCAAGCACCCAACAAGTATACCAAAACACTAAAAAACATGCACATATACACAATATAAAAGAAAATATTTTACGAGAGTGTAGCTCCTACCTTTCCATGGTAGAGCTTGATCCAAGAGTTCCACACCAAGCTTCTTCAAGCCCAAAAAATCACCAATAAGATCCAACAAACTCCACAAGCACTCCAAAATCCTCTAACTCTAAAAATGCAAGAGCACAAAATAAATGAAGTAACCCCCAAACAAGAAAAAGAACTTTAATAAATAGAAAATGGAGAGAGGAGGGTGAGGTGGCTCCATGTAGGATGCCACATCACTCATCCTCAACTCCACCTCACAAGTCAAACCTCAACTCCAATGCACAATAAATTGGTGGGTGAGAGGAATGACAAACCTACTTACACACACAAACCAAGCCCACACCCCCTAAGGACTAAAAATTTAATTACATGTAAGAAAGTGCAATAAAAACTTACAATTTGTCTTCCCAAAACACATAATGGGGTCTATTTTTGACCCCCCAACCCATAGGTAGGGTTGGTATAATAATTTAAGAGGTGTGGGACAAGTTTAACTTGTCCCACAAGCCTCCAAAATTGGCCCTTAAGGCCAAATCCGAATTTCAATGAAGGGGTAGAGTGTACAACACTCAAGATACTTAAGCACTCAACTTACAACACATAAACCAAGAGCCATCTAATCTAATAAATGAATTCTTTTGACCCATTCTATAATTAGTTTAGCAACATGATTAATTTACTAATCTAGACACAATTAATATAATTAATAAAGGGGAAAATACATCACTAATAAAATCACATACTAAAATTAAATAAAAATCGAAACTAAATAAAAGAATACACATAACCCCTTGGTCACAATAGAAGGTGATTCCCCCCCATGGCCCCCCCTAACAACATTTCAAACAAACACAACAAATTACACGTTGCCATGGTGACCCTTGTTGAATTCATCTAGCATTCCAATGTGGTTGGTCTCCAATCCCCCGATGTTTGTTGTGACATGTTTACCTGCAAAACACATAATACCTCCTTTGGCCTCGTGGCCACATCAAAACATCCAAAATAAATATACAATATAAATCCAAAATCATCTATATATGAATCAAAACATCATCTAGGAAAGTAATGATATCATTTACAATTTCTAACAACTCGATTCTACATTTCATCAATATCAATAGATCACAATGTCTAGTTCAATTATCAAGATCTACTCATGTATGAAAATATCGCATGTCAAAAATATATATAACCATGTCAATCAGCATATCATCATCTATATAAAATGTCTCTAATAATCCACATGGATCATATATGAATCAAAATCAACAACATTCCATGTATCTCTAACATCTAACATCATGCCAAGTCAAAAGCTACAATAATATCCATAAGTATAGTCGTCAATAGTCATAATCAGCAGAAATAAATGGACCCAAGGAGGAGTTCTACAAAATAATTTCCAACTTAGGGCGTCAATAACTTCTGGTTGTCACCCTATGTTGAACATACTCCTTGAGTATGACATTTGCTGATCAACAACAAATACTGAGAGTTGTCGCGTAATTCCTCAATATTGACTGACAAATGTAGACCCCAGATTTCTCATCCTTAAAATATTCAATTGATTACACCGATTAATGACCTTCCTTGTCATGCTGATCAATACATGAGGGACTTGGGCATGTGTCAAGCTATACAATTAGCAGAAGAAAAAGTGATGCGCTTCAGCAACCCAAGACCATGTCACGTGTCAATGCTTCTAGGATGAAAATATCAACCTTCCAATGGATGGGATCGCTCAATTATTCTCCTTGACGTGCAATCAACAACCCTAGATTGTTGTGTAGTCAACGGTTCAAGTTATCCCATAGAAGAAATCTCCTTGACATGCATCTTCCCTACATCCTCGGCAGGTAGAAATCAAGCACATGAGGAACTTTTCGTTACCTCAACAAAGGAATCACATCCATGGTGATTCTTTCACTCTTTACATGCCCATGTGTCAATTCATGATTTATTGCGATTTGATTCATGGACACCGAAGCAAGGATGAATTGGGAACATATCCAAGGTGAAATTTTAATCCTAGTTTAATAGTTTGATTCCTATACCTAATTGGATTAAAGGCAATAGAGAGTTAAAATGAGTCACGAGGTTCACAAATGGATTTTACGGATAAGAGGGAGCCACCTAGGAAATTTATCCTAAGTGTTCAGACTTAGTTTCCCATTCATTTGGGACTTAAATACATCTAAATTGGAGGCAATGTTTCATTAAGTTAACTTATTCTTGGTAAAGCAGATTTGAGGACATGTAAGGCTTGGTTTCTAGGACATAAATTGATCATCTAGTATTTTGAAACCAATAAAACATAGGATCAACTGATAGATTCTTAAAAATTATTCTATCCAATACATCACATTAATTTCAGCAAACATCTAATTATCAATGGCTACAAGGCAAGATGATTTCCAATTTATGCAACTTAATTTGAAGGAATAAACTAGATTGAGAAATTACCTTACACCATTTCTACAAACAGGGTACTCATTTCATCACAGTTTTACTCAATTTCACTACATCAATACAGTTATGTTGTAAATTTAGAACAGAAACACAATGACTTTATTGATACTCAAGGGGTAACTTTACAGATTATGTGTTTTCCTTTTGATTATCTCAAAAACAGTCTGTGGATATATCATCATTGACTTCAAACAGATAACAGATCCAAACTTTTCTACATTTCACATGACAAGTATTCTTGTATATCTTTTCAATACATATTCTTTCCAAATACAAATAATATAAATGGTTTCATCCATGGTTCAATGGAATGAAGGGTTACAATAAAATTATTGGAAACATAGGGACTTCTCAAAACTATTGACAAGAACTTTCTCCAAAAAGCAACAGGCTGATTTTTCCTTCATTCTTCAGTTGATGCAACAGTGTATAGGAAAAGGAAAGGCAACACCTTGGGTCTTCCACCCAAAAGATATCCAATGAGTTGAAAACAGAATGGAAATTTCTTCATCATGCCCAAGCCCCAACATAATCCAATAGGTTGTAAATGAAGGAGTTCCAACACATCTCTTTACCACATGTCTTCCACAAAATCATATTGGCTTATACCAATATGCACTATTTCAAAAAGACATGATTGTCGTCAGAAATATGTCAGTTAGGATCACTACATAACAATTGCATATCCATGTTCAGGCTCCATTAGGCAATTTTTTTTCAAGAGAAGGATTCTATGTGGAGCTTCTTATGCCTCCAATGGTAAAGCTGGTGCCAACCACTTGGGAAACAAAGCTCTACAAAATGCATCATGGTCCTTTCCATACCCTTATGCCTCCCCCAAACTTACTTCTTATGCCTCCCCAAAATTATCCCTTATGCCCCCCCAAGACTAAGGAATGCAAGTTATTACTTTTTCATGGTAGTTCCCAAATCCCAAAATCCATCCATAATAACTGATGCCATTGGTATTCCCTTATACCTCCCCATATGAAATCCACATAGCCTTCTCCTACACCATACCCTAAGCAGTCTACCCAACCAGCCAACAAATACAAACAGCAAGCACCATTCTTTACAGAAAACAACATATAAAAAGTTTAGTTTCCTACCTCTCCATTAATAGAGTCCGTCCCAACATAGCAAGCTTTTCGATGTCAACACCCAGTCTAGAAATCAGTAATAACTAGTAAGCAAATGATCTCTATGTAATCCAGTTCACAAGAAATCTATTAACATATTTGCAATAAATCTGCCCCCAAGAGGAATTTTTTACCTGCATTAGGTAAATAGGACTCCAAGGATGAAGGTGGACCTCATGGCCACAATTTCAACAAGTAGGAAATGTTGCCCCCATTTTGAAAGGAGCCCAAGCTTCAACAACCCATGAATTTTATGTTGCTTCAAATTGATCGAAAAATGTGCAAGATTTCAACAACCCTTCAATCCAAAGACCTTCGACTTATAAAGAATTAGGAAGAAGGAAGGGTGATATTCCAAGTGGGATTGTGTTCTTCATTCATCCTCAACCCTAAAAGGAAATTTAACAACATTTATTTTGATAAATAAATGAAAGGACAAAATCAATTTACACACTCTAATTAACCCATGCCCCTAGAAAGGACAACATTAATAGCATGAAAGACAAGTACAATAAATTCTTACCAAATAGTCATATCAATATATAATAAACAAGTAAAAACTTGCCCTCTAACCCATAAATATGGTTGGTAATTAATTTTAAGAGGTGTGGGACAAATTTGACTTGTCCCACAAGCCTCCAAAAATAGCCCCCGAGGACAAAATCGAATTCCAAGGGGATGAAGTGTCTTACACTCCAAATCTTATTCCTAAATTCTCTTACAACATCCTACACATTCTCTTACAACTTTCATTTATATTAATAACTTCATTTATTAAATTCCTATGGCATAAAGATTTATTTAATTAACACATGGGTATTTACAATCTTTACTCAACACAACAATTTAAGAAAGGGGTAACACAACACAAAGTAAACACATGCAAATATTACAAAAAGGAAACACATTAAAACCAACCAAGAAATCCCAAGGTCACATTTTAAAGGTGATTCCCCCCATGGGAATCCCTAACAACAAAACACACAAACAATATAGTTTCCATGGTGACAATTTACATCGAGTTCATCCAAGAATTAATAATGATTATGGTGTAGTTTCTAGTTAACCCTTGTAATTATTGTGATAGTTTGTCCTTCAAAATAAAAATACCCCTTCGGCCTCATGGCCATATCAGAATATCTAAAAATAATATAATTAACATCTCAAAATCAAATATAAGTGACCACAATATCAGGAATTCAACATCATCATCCAAATACTTCATACCAGATCTATCCACAATATCTCATGTCACAATTCCAAACAACATCGATAATATATCCATGTCAATAGTATATCATCATCCACGTAAAGAACATTTCGAATAATCAACATGCATAATAACTTAATCCAGATTCATAATAATCCACCGTCTAACATCTGCACATCATAATAATCAAAATATAATTAACATCCAAAACAAGATTAATAGTATCAGGATTAGTATCTAAAAGTTTCAAAGGAAAGTGGGCATTACACTATGTATATATTTCTCAAATCCACAAAATATCTCCTCGAAAATGGCACTAAAAGCATGTTGACGGGCCTCTATTGGATCTGATGCCCTTTGAATACCCTAAAAATTTTCATAGATGTGAACTAAAAATATCTTGTTCCATAAAATGGTGCTAGAGGTGTGTTGGTCCTCAAATCTATACCCTTTACTAGGCTGACAATAATTCTCTCCAAGAAAGGGGAAAGGGTTTCTTAGGAATGGTGATAAACTGGGTGATATGTCATTTTGTAGTTGGGAAGGACTCTTACACATTCCTTAGGGATCAAGCCTTGGGATGATTGAGGAGCGCGTACAAAGGAGATGGCCTTTTCCTGCTACTTTTCATCTTTCTTGAAACTAGAGTTAGAGGACTTGTGGTGTAACCTGAAATGTAGAGGGAGAGATGGAGTCTTTATTCCCTTTAGTTTCTTTTCAAATGATGGATTGATCTGGGGAAAACATGTCCAAGGACACAATATTTTCACTCCCTAAAATTTTCACACAAAGTATTGTGTATGCTTATCACACCAAAAGCATGTCACTAAAGGTAGTTAAGTTCAATTGCTTTTGCATTCTCTTAGTAATGGAATTAAAGCTAAAATACATCTTATGTGATGTTTAGAGAAATTAGGTGGTAAAATGGAACAAATGGAAACTGTAAAATTGGGAGATGGGGTCTATTATTGTAATTATGACTTCACAAAGTGGGAATTATAGGAATAGAAGTTCATTATGACACAAAATTTTACACTACAAATATCCTAAAATCATGGAAAATTCACAAAACTAGACCAATCGGTGATAATCTCAACTAAGAACTATTTTCATTCATTTAAGATCAATAGATGCAAAGGATTCAATAAAATTTCCAAAATACCTAACATAAGAATTGTTGATGGTGAATCACAGCACCCCTGAATGTTTGCAACCTGATGGGTTGAGACTCTTAGTGTGATTGCATAACATGGAGCTTTTCCCATGTGTGGGACCTTGCAAAATTGGAAAATCTCTCCGGATGAAGGCCGGTTCCTATTCCTTTGTTCAGATGCACATGTAAAAAATGCAGAGGGTTTACTCAAAACCTAAACTAACTTTCCAAGGAGACAGGGTAAGAAGATGCATAAAAATAAAACCTAAACTACAAAGGTGATGCACCGAGGAATGAAGAACACCTTTCTTGCCAATAAACACAAACCATTAAAATGTGATGCAAGATCATGCACAGATAACGATATTTGTAGTGAAAGATCAAGAGAATGCAAATGAACACAGAGAGGGTTGAGAATCACCCACAGACATGCATTATTTTCTCCAAAGATTGACATAATACACTACAAAGTGCCAAGAGGAAAAGTTGCATTACAGTTTTAGATGGGAGGTTTGAACTCCACAAATTCACCTACCAAAGAGAAGAAGGGAGGGGCAAAACAAGAATTTCCACCCTTTAGAAGGAAGCCCCTCCTTAAAATTTATAGGAAGAATGAGAGAGGGAAGAGAGAGGAAATCCAAATCTACCCCAACCACTTCTAGACTACATTTAATTCATCTCATTATGGAGGTAGGTGAGAACCCTAGCAAACCCCAAAAGTGGCGAATTATATTTTGCATCTTTGAATATCTTACATGAATCCAAGCTCCCTGTGAAAAGTTATGGCCATCTAAATATCTGCGTCAGGGTTTGCTTTCTGTCAGCGCATCCATCCTCATGTCAACATACCTTTAAGTGTGTCATAGGTGCTGAAAATGTGGTGTTGACACCTTGTGTCGTGCGCCCTTTACCTGCGCCAAGGCACAAATTTCTTCATGTCGACACCTTATGTCGTGTGCCCTTTACCTACGCCAAGGCACAAATTTCTTCATGTCGACACCTTGTGTCGTGCGCCCTTTACCCTCACCAATGTGCGAATTTCTTCATGTTGACACCTTGTGTCGTGTGCCCTTTACCTGCGCCAAGGCGTGAATTTCTTCATGTCGACACCTTGTGTCGTGTGCCCTTTACCTGCACTAAGGCGTTTATTTCTTCATGTCGACACCTTGTGTCGTGCGCCCTTTACCTGCACCAAGGCAAGAATTTCTTCATGTCAACACCTTGTGTCGTGCGCCCTTTACCTTCGCCAAGGCATGAATTTCTTCATGTCGACACCTTATGTCGTGCGCCCTTTACCTGTGCCAAGGTGCAAATTTATTCATGTCGACACCTTGTGTCGTGCGCCCTTTACCTGTGCCAAGGCGTGAATTTCTTCATGTTGACACCTTGTGTCGTGCACCCTTTACCTGCGCCTTGGGCATGAAGTTTGTAGCGTAAAACAAATATCAGGTTTTGAGTCTCTTTAATCTCCATATTCTTCCGTTTGGCTATATTTACCCGAGGAAGGAGATATATACAACAAGAACTTGTGCAATTTTTTAAGAAAAATGTTTACAGCTTCATCCCTTATACGCATAAGATACAATTAGAGGCTTACAAAAATCTATCAACAAAATTTTTTTATGACAAATATTTTACAAATCGGTCCAATATTGCAAAGGGAAATCACACAAAACAATATCAAACTTAATGACCAAATCATAAAAATCATGGATATATCTATTGTATGAAAAAGATCAATAGTAAAAATAAGACTGCAGTAGTAGAATATCACTCATTAATGGACAATTTTAGAACACAAAACCCAGAAGACAAAATTTAAAACTCAAAGAATACATACTTTATTTAGTTCTTGAATTTATTAACAAGGGAACATATGATGAATTCTCTCAAATCCTATCAATGGCTATACAACTGCAACAAAATTGACACAGAAATTTGGGAGACTAATATCAATGTGTATTTCATTATGGAAACATATAGTATTCACAATTAGATCTCTATCATTTTTAGAAATATAATTACTAATCCCCTTTGATATGAGTAAAAAAACCCAACTCAATTAATTATGATGAAAAGCATCATATTTACACATTTTGATGTCTTATTATAACCCGATTACCCCCCTCCCCCAAAACTTTAGCAAACCATCCTAGAAAGACATGGAAAACGAGCTCCATTTTACAGAAATATTTTGTAACTGTGAAGATACCTTTTTTATTAAGGGTAAAAGAGGGTTGGGGGGACCCTTCCCCATTATAATGAGTAATAGTGGAGATAGAAAATATATCAATGAGGAACACATAGGGCTATCTCTTCTAGTGGAAAAGTGAAACTACAAAAGAAATTCAAAACAACAGGAATAACAAACAAAAAGAAATACTAGCCATGAGACTTCTTCCCATTGGATCTGAGATGTATCTTAAGGGATTCATTAACTTTCCCTTTCTTTCTTCTACTCACCAAAGACCAATCTTCAATGGTGTTTAAATTAACATTTTCATTTGTGTGAACCAGTATACAAATTTTAATATTATTTGCACCCACCTTATTAAGGATCACCAAAGAAGGAGGAAGGGATAAAGCCCCAAAAGTTCTAGGAAAAGGATTATTCTCTATAGGGGTAGAAGAAGGAATGACCATCTCTTACACAGGAGCCAAAAATTCCTCATCTATTGATCCATCTTCAGGCTCAAAATCTGAGTGACTGTTTACAACCAAATGGCTAGAATCAACATTCTTCCACCAAGAAGTTCGATTAATGGCAGTTTTCTTCCCTAACTTACAATCCTTTGATAAATGGCCAAGGGAAAAGTAGTTCCGACATCTGAAGGGGAAGCCTTCATAGTCAATTTTTTGAGTCCATATCCTATCCTCAACTTGAAGATCAACAAAAGAAAAAAAATCCTTTGAAGTGTTCATATCAACCAAGACGTGAGAATACATAGTATACTAATACAAGGTCATCTTTGTGTCAATATCCAAGGTTTTTCCTAAAGAATCCCCAATATAAATTAAACATTTCTCACCCAAAAACTGGAGAGGAAGATATGGAAGATGTAACTTAATTTACCTTTGGATAACACAACATTCATCTCTAAATTCGTGTTGTATGATTTGAAAACCCATGGCCAGGTATTGATGAAATATGTTTCATTCTCTAAATTTCCTATGGAGTTTTTGGAATCCATGAAGTACCAACCATTGTGATAATCCATCCCATGGATCTTACTTGTATTTATTCTTCACCTGCAGACTATCAATTACTTTCTAATGTCTCGCGGCCCTTTGGTAGAATTTTTGAGTGTCCCGCAACTTTTTTGTAATCTGCAGGGTATTGACCTCCTTGTTAAACCCGTTGAACATTATTCCAATGTGTCGCAGCTATTGTACCATCATATTTCCTTATCACTTACAACTATTCATCCATATAATCCTCTCTTGTTCTCATATTGCAATGCAACCCGTGAAACATTGAGTTCTCTATTCCGTAGAATACCAAGTTGATGCATTAAAATTTCGTAGAGTTAAATAGCCATATCCATCCTTTAGTTTATTTAGTTTTATGAGAAGGTATTTTCATGGAGATTCAAAAAACCATTAGTGACAAGCTGATATATTCAAGTTTGGGTCCTTAGATGGTACAAGGTATGTCTTTATACAACTCAACTATGGAGGGCTCAAAATGAGCACCAAAACATACATTGTAGAAGAAAGTGAAAACATATCATATAGTGTCATACAAAAGGTGAAGTTCCTGCAAACATGGGATACCCATGGTTTCACATGAAAATCAAGGCCCGTGATCCTCAAAACAAGAGATGTACAGCCTGTAGTGCTAACTTCCCTTTGACACTTTTATTACTGATCATGATACTGCTGACTATATTATGGATATTATTATAGTTTTGTTTTAGCATGATGCTAGATGTTAGATCATAAATTATTGTTGACCTTGATTCATATATGATGCATGATGATTATTAGAGACATTTTTATATATTGATGATGATATACTATGTCGACATGGTTATATTTATGGATGTTGTTCAGACATGTGATATTTGGATATATTGAGTAGACCTAGAAAATGGAATTTATTTGATGATCATATAGTTGTTGATAAAATGCAATTATCGTTGGATTGTCTAAATGTTATTGTGATATATATATATACTATATATGATGTTAGAATTATATTTATATTTATATTGGATGTTCTGTTGTTGACACGAGGCCGAAGGAGGTATTTGTGTTTTGTAAGGTTAAAATATATCACAAAAAAACATCGGGGGATTGGAGACCAACCACATTGGAATTCTAGATGAATTCAACAAGGTCACCATGGAAACTTGTATTGTTTGTGTGTGTTTGTATTATTGTTAGGATTCCCATGGGGGGAATCACCTTTAAATGTGACCAAGGGTTATTGTGTATTTATTTATTTGGTTCCTTTGTTTAATATTAGTATGTGTTTTTTAAGTGCATGTGTGTCCCCTTTCGTTATTTAATTAAAGTATGTGCTAAATAATGTGAGTAATCATATTGTTAAAATAAATTAATCAAATTGGGTCATAAGAAAATAATTATTAGAGTTGTTGGCTCTTGAATTAAGTTTTGTAAGGGATGTGTAAGTAATGTGTAAGTGATGTGTAAGGAAATGTGTAAGTAAATTTTGAGTATGAAACACTCCACCTTCTTTTAAATTCAAATTTGTCCTTGGAGGCTGATTTTGGAGGCTTGTGGGACAAGTTAAACTTGTCTCATACCTCTTAAATTTGCATACCAACCTTACCTATGGTTGGAGAGTTAAAATTAGGCCTTCATTATGTATTTTTGTAAGTCAAGTATGTTGTAACTGCACTTTCTTACATGTTTTTAATTTCAGTCCTTATGGGGTGTGGGTTTGATTGGAGTGTGTAAGTAAACTATCATATTATTCACCCACCTATTTATTATGCATTGGAGATTGAAGTTCAATTTGGTGTTGAAGTTGAAGATGTGTGATGTGGCATCCTACATGGATCCACCTCATCCTCTTCTCTTCCCTCTTCTATATATTTGAATTTCCTTGGCTTATTTTTAGTTATTTCACCTTGCATTGCTTCATTTAGGGCGACTTGTTTTGGTTTTGAGAGCTCTTGCTTTTGGAGAAGATTGGAGATTGTTGGATGCTTGTGGATATTTGATCTTAGACTATTTTGCAATGGAAAGCTTGTTGTTTTGGAACCTTGGAACAAACTCCATTATGGAGAGGTAGGAGCTTGGCTCTTGAAATGCTTTCCTTTCATTTTTATGCATATGTGAATGGTTGAATATTTGAATGTGTTGTTTTATTTGTTGGGTGGTGGGGTAGATGGCCTAGGAATGGTGTAGGAGAAGATTATAGGGATTCTTATGGGGAGACATAAGTATTTTGGGGAGGTATAAATGTGGAGGGAGTTGGGATTTGGGTTTCACCTTACAAAAAGAAATATATTTCATTTCTTTACTCATTATGGGGTTCCATAAGAGGTTGGGGAGGCATAAAGAAATGTGAGGAATAATGGGTACTTGGGGAGGCATAAGGGCATGTTTGGGATTTGAAATGATATATTTTGACGGTTTGTTCTCAGGTGGTGATACGCATTTCCCCTTTGGGAGGAATAAGTAGCATCCTCCATAGTTCTTGCTCCTTTGGCTTGCATGATGAAGCTTTAGTGTTATTTGTTGTCTTTATTCTGTGGTTGCAAACTATAGTTTTATTTTGGACTGTGTTTAAAATGTGAAATATGCTTGTGTTTTGTAGAAGCCTATTGTTTCCATGAGTTGAAACTCATTTTTTATTGCATTGTGGTTGGGGCTTGGGTGCCAATGAAGAGGGAGGCTTCTCCTTTCCATTAGATGTCTTGGTTGGGTAGAGAGCATTGTCTTTCCCCTACTTTTGTTGTGATCAAATTGTTCTAGAACTGAAAAAGAGTTTCAAAGTCCTTGTGAAACTTCTTTTGAAAGAATGGTGGAATTTCTTGTTGCTATTCTGAAGCTAGGAAGAAGATAGAATTTGACAATTCTTTGTGAGACTTCTTATTGTAAACCTTTTTCCCACTTGAAGTGGATGACAATGTAATATATTTTGTGATGTTTATTATGTTTTAGAAATGAAATCCTATTTGAATATGAAAGAGATATACTTTTTTGTATTGTAAAAAAAAATGTAAAAAGAAAGATTTATATCTTTGTAAGTTGTATTTGATCATTGTAAAAGAGAAGATGTAAAAGAAATCATTTCAATTCAATAGAATTTGTCTTACCTTGTTCAACATGGCATTGTTATATTTAAAATTTGTGTTTGAAATATGTTGAGAAATATATGTTTGAAAGAAAGAAATACGTAGGAAGAAATGTTATATTGATCTGTTCTTTTAGAATGCATGATTTGGAAAATGAGAACTGCATTTTGGATTTTGCATGTTTTGGATTGAAGAAAGATGGAATAAACAAATTGGACTAGCATGGAATGAATTCAATGTTTTTTATAGTATGGAAAAAGAAATAGATTAATATTGTTTTTGAAACACGTATAAACTTCATTTTTTACTTCACTGTAAACTTTACAAACTTTTTATTAAAATGTAACAGAATGACCCTGCAAACTATGGAAGACTTTGAAAATGAAATAATAAATTGAATTTAAAGGATCAAAACGATTCCAAAAAAACTAAAAAACTTAAGAAATTTTTATAGAACCTTTCAAATCGGGAAAAGGAAAAATTGCAAAATTTTGCTTGTATAAAATTGGTGAAATTTTCAAAATTGATTTTTCAATATAACAACTTAACCATTGCAATTCATCCTAAAATCTTCCAAGTGAAAATCCTCCATGCTCTGTTTGGCATGTTGAAGGAAGAATTAATGGAAAATTTGAACAAAATTGTGCTAGTTAAAAAAAGACCAGTTCATTTTTTAAGTGACAGAAAAATGTTTTCTAAAAATTGACCCTTAAAACTTTATCAAAATTGAAATTCTTAAGGTTTCTATGTAAAAGAGGACATCGAGACCTTTCCAAAAAGTCCTCATTTTCCAAAAACCTGAGTTCCCAATCAAAATTTATGGATTTTTGAAGTTTTTACTTTATTTGGCTTCAAACAAAATCTAACTGTCAAATTTAATTGAATAAAATATTCTGGGTGGACCTGCGGGCTAAATATTTCCCTTTAGCACTTTTTTCCCAAAAACATTGCTAAAGTCATGAAGTTCTCCGCCGCTCCGCTGGCCCGAAAAACTTCATTTTTTTGTCAAAATAATCTAAGTTCAAAAGAAAATTTTTGGAAAAAAATTAAGTTTTCTCCGCGGTCCTGCCAGCCTGCAGCCAATGCGTTTCTACCACGGGGCTTGCCAAGACATCGACGGAGGAGCAGATTGCATTAAACCTTAGCACTTCCAAAATTTCTTTTGGAAAATTTCTTAAAGTTTCTCTGTTGGCCCGCCGCCCCGCAGCCAATCGTTGGCTAACACGTGGCTTCCATGAGGCGTATGCACAGGAGTGGTTGATTTCTCAACCTTAATTTTTTCAAAAAAAATTTGGAAAATTTCTAAAGTTTCTCCACGGCCCCACATCCCACAGCCAATGCATTTAGGGCTGACAATGGCTTCACAGGTTGATGGTAGGAGCAGTTGATTTTCAACCTTAACTTTTTAAAAAAAAATTGGTGAAAAATTCTTAAGTTTCCTCTGCACCCCGCTGCCCACAACCAATGGTTGGATGACACATGGTAGCATGAGGCGTAGGCGGAGGCGCAGAGTGTTTTAAACCTCTTAACCTTCTTCTCTTTAAAATCTTAATTTTCTAAGTCTCTCCGACGGCCCACCGACCTACTTCCAATGAGAGCCTGACACATGGCATCATTCGGCATTGGCGGAGGCGCGGGTTAATTTTAAACCCTTAACGCTTTTTTAACAAAAATTCTAAATTCTCTAAGTTTCCCCGCAAGTCTGTTTTCCCACGCTTGCTTCCAGGCTTGAAACGTGGCGTCCTCGGGCGTCGGCAGAGGCGTGGATCATTTTAATTCCTTAGCAGACTTTTTCGACAAAAAAGATCAGGAAATCTCAAATTTCCTTCTGGCGACCCACCTTCCCGGGATTTGTTTGGAAATTTTGGACACGTGTCCCTTACAACTTTAGCTCCTTTTGTGGGAAGCACACGGAGGTAAATTGCACCTTTTGACCAAAAGGGAAAAAGTGCTAAATTCCTTTCCCGCTCCGCCGTCCTGGTTTTGGGAAAAGTTTTCTTCCCCGCTCCTCCTATCCACTTTTCTTCCCCGAGTGAAATTTCTTCCTGTGGCCAGCAGGACCTCCCTTGGGAAAAATTTCTTCCCCAGGCCCGCAGGCCCGCTATTGGGAAACTTTTCACCCCAAGGGCCGCTGGCCCATAGCTTGAGAAATATAAGGAGTTAGGAGGACTTCTTTATATCACTGGAAAGGGGAGGAAATTTCCTATCTAATGGGAATGTTTTCAGGAAGTTTTAGTGTGTTAATTATGAGAAAAATCAAGTTGAATATCCTTTAGTGAGTTCTGAGAGTGGGTTAGTTGAGAAAATTACCCTTTTAATTTAATTAAGTATGTTTAACTAATTAGTCTTTTAATTGTTAAGTTAAATTAATACTTAAGGATTTAATTTGAGCTAGGTTATGGATTTATTAACTCTCATGACTTGTTGATTTAATAATTGTTCTAAATTATATTGTTAAGGGAAATTTAATTGTCCTTGAAACCTCTTAGTGTTTTGTAAACTTGATAGTTCTAAACTATGAAATTATGTTGTGGATGCACTTTCAAAAAAATTATTCCATAATTTTTTCCAACTAAACCTAGGTTGTTCTTAGGTCACAAGTGGGAGTTTTGATGGGCATTACACTTGGTATCAAATCAATGGGTTCAAAATCTTTGACCCTTGGGCACACTAGAAAACTTGAGACATGAACTGTAAACCTAGTACAATATTAAACCTAGTACACTTTTAAAATCTAGAAAACACATTTTCTTGGAAATTGTATATGTTAGTAAACATGGAAAACTGAATGAAACCTAGAATAATGAACTAACTCTCGCCTTGGTCTATGCAGGGGGCATGGACCAGGTGAGGGGTATTTTCACATAGACTTAGATTTTCCACCACCAGATCATGTTATGGTAGCCATCCTACCACAGATTTTGTAGACACTTTGGGATGTTAATGCCACTTTACACGGAGGGCCCATTGGAGGACATTCAGACAGACAGGATGGGGAGCCATCCATGGATGCCCATACATCTCCTCGACACAACGAGGAGCATAGAGTAGAGAACTCCCACATGGATTTAGGCAGAGCAGAGTCACCGTAGAGGGGATAGGGTGACAGGATTCTAGGACATAGAGATAGATCTTAGAGCCCTAGGCTTAGGGATGAGCATGCAGAGAGGCCTAGGGGTCTCCAAACTATAGTTGCAGATCACATCAAGGAGATCCTGAAGCTATGGCCATCTCATTATTCTGGTGACACAGGTGGATTTTAGGTAGAGGCCTGGTTAGTGAGCTTGAGCGGTTGCTTCAAGCTTTGTCCTTGTTCTAGCAACACGAAATCTCGTGTTGCAATCCATCTACTAAGGGATGGAGCAGGTGTATGGTGGAGGACAGAGGAGCAGAAGCTCCATGTTGATTCTGAGATAGTTACCTGGGAGCTCTTTAAGGAGTGATTCAGGAGTAGATATTTTTCATAAAGGTTCATACAGCAGCGGATTGATGAATTTCATGACCTCCAACAGGCATCTCTTACAGTGGCTGAGTATGAGAGTAGATTTTTTGGATCTACTCTAGTATGTTGATTACATGTAGGATGAGCAGGTGCATGGATCCACAGGTTCATCTGGGGCCTGAATCTAGACATTGGAGGTGCGGTTCAGATCCATTGTCCACAAAATTAGCTGAGGCCATTGAGAAGGCCTACATAGTACAGAGGAGACTCGGGGAAGACCCAGTAGGCTAGAGACCGAGTCTAGAGCCATATAGCAGATGCAGGACAACAGATCGAGGGGGTCAACCTCCTCCTCATGGTGGACAGGGTTCATCACAGTCATCTTTTAGACCACTGTCAGCAACAGTAGCAACAGTAGTCTCCCACCTTATATACCTCCACAGAGATTTGATACACAGAGGGGTTGGAGTATGGGGTCTCCTCCTAGGGGTCCCATTAGGACACAGGGTGGACCTACAGCTCAGTCAGCAGAGATCGCAAAGCAGAGACCTCAGCAAACCACAGCTAGATCATCAGGATCCACAGCACAGACTTTCAAAGCATCGACTGGAGTTGTTATCCATGGGAGAGGATCAGGCAGTTATTTTGGTTGTGGTGTTGTCAGACATTTTTATAGAGACTGCCCTCATAACCCTAATAACAAGGGTAAGACACAGATTTCAGAGCCGACTATTGGTGACATGGGGTGCAGTCATAGATTTATGCAATGGTTGAGAACTACCAAGTTGAGCATCAGAGTACAATTATTAAGACTACATGTAGTATTGGTGGTATTCCTACCTCTATTCTGTTTGATTCTGGTTCTTTTGATTCTTTTATTGCACCATCTTTAGTAGAGTGATGGAGGTTGGTGGCAATTAGGTAGGGTCATAGTTGGGATGTAGAGATGGCTTCTGGAGCCAAGATCTATGTAGACTCCTTAGTTAAGGAGTGTGTAGTGGATTTGGGACCTTTCACCACTACCTCGGATCTTCGTATCCTTCCGTTGGGTTCTTATGGAGTCATCTTGGGTATGGATTGGTTATCTGCACACAGGGCCAGGATGGATTGTTACCATAAGACTATATCTTGTGCAGATGATCTAGGAGTGGAGTCAGTGATTTTAGGGGTCAGGAGACCTGTTTCCATTCGAACCATCTCCGCTATGCAGCTTAAGTGGTGTATGTGAAGGGGTTGTCAAATGTATGTGGTTACAGTTAGTGACCAATCAGAGGATGGGTCTAGTGGACCATCGCTAGATGACCATCCCATTTTGAGAGAGTTTGTAGATGTTTTCCAGGGGAGCTACCGGGGTTACCACCCCCACGTGAGATTGATTTTCATATAGATCTGGTTCTGGGAGTAGAGCCTATCTCACGAGCACCTTATCAGATGAGCTCAAGTTGTAGTTAGAGGGCCTTCTGGAGAAATGCCTTATCTGTCCTAGTGTATCCCCCTTGGGGTGCACCAGTAATTTTTTGTGAAGAAGAAGGATGGGTCCTTGCGGTTGTGTATTGATTACCACCAGCTAAACAAGGTAACGATCAAGAATCGTTATCCCCTTCCGCGCATAGATGATTTGTTTGATCAGATGAAGGGAGCCACAATTTTCTCTAAGATAGATCTTAAGTCAGGATATCATCAGCTGAGGATTATGGAGGTGGATATTCATAAGACTTCCTTTCGTACGAGATATGGGCACTATGAGTTCACAGTGGTGCCTTTTGGTTTGACTAATGCCCCCACTGTGTTTATGAGTTTGATGAATGGGGTATTTAGGACTTTCTTAGATCACTTTGTGCTCATCTTCCTTGATGACATTTTGATTTACTCACATACACGTGAGGAGCATGAGGGGCACCTTCGCAAGGTTCTTCAGTGTCTTCGTGAGAAGAAGCTTTACGGGAACTTGGAGAAGTGTGCATTCTTTCAGACAGAGGTACATTATTTGGGCCATATCATTTCTGGAAGGTATCGCAGTCGATCCTTCCAAGATTAGAGCTATTATGGATTGGCCAGCACCCACTACTATGACAGAGGTACGCAGCTTCATGGGATTAGCAGGTTATTACAGGAGATTTGTTCAGGACTTCTCTCAAGTTACGCATCCCATCACTTCCCTTCAGCGGAAAGGGAAGAAGTTTGATTGGTCAAATAGATGTGAGTAGGCCTTCAGGACACTGAAGGAGTGCCTCACGACAACACCTATTCTTGCAGTGTCGGATCCACAGGGTGAGTTCTTTGTATGCACGGATGCTTCTTTGGTAGGATTTGGAGGTGTATTGATGTAGGATGGAAGAGTAGTGGAATTTGAGTCTCACAAAACTCAAATATTATGAGCTCAATTATCCGACTCATGATCTTGAGCTTGTGGTAGTTGTGCATGCCTTGGTTCGATGGAGACACTTTCTTCTTGGTCAGAGATTCACACTTAGGACAGATCACTTGAGTCTTCGCCACCTCTTCACGCAACCCAATCTCAACACTCATCAGCGGTGTTGGATGGAGTTATTTGTGAGTATGATATGGAGATAGAGCATGTGAAGGGGAAGGAGAATTTGGTTGCAGACACTCTCAGCAGATGGAGACATGTGGTTATGGCCACTTCAGTGGGCACAAATTTGTGGAGCAGGATTCTTCATGAGCTTCCTCTTGACAGTTTCTACATTGCAGATAGAGTAGAGATCGAGTCTCAGAGACCCCTTGAGGGGAAGTTTGATGGATTTTCATTACAGGCACAGAGGCTGGATTTATGTTCCTAGAGAATGAGGCTTGAGACAGGATATTCTAAAGGAGGCACATCGTGCACCCTATTCAGCCCATCCCGGGGTGAAGAAGATGCACACCACTTTGAGACAGTTATACCATTGGAGAGGCTCATAGAGACAGGGCTCAACTTGTGTCATGTTGTTTAGAGTTCCATAAAGTGAAGGCCAAGCATCAACATCCAGCTAGCCTTCTCTTTCCTCATGTTATACCAGAGTGGAAGTGGGACACCATTTCCATGGACTTCATTGTTGGGCTACCGATGTCGAGATACCACCATGATGCCATCATGGTCATGGTGGATAAATTGAAAAAAGTGGCTCATTTTTCTTCGGTGAAGACCACTTATACAACTAGTGCAGTGGCACGGGTTTATCTGGATGAGATCGTCAGGTTGCATGGGATTCCACAAAAGATTGTTTGTGACCATGCGATCCTTTGTATACTTCCATTTTTGGACTACCATGTAACATGCCCTCGGGATGAGGATCAATTTCAGCACATCATATCACCCCAAGACAGATGGACAGACTGAGCAGGTGAATTAGATTTTAGAGGACATGCTTAGGATGTATGTTATGGACCAACAGTTCAAATGGGAGGAGTACCAGTACTTGGTGGAGTTTTCCTACAATAATAGTTTTCAGATTTCTATAGGCATGGCTCCTTTTCAGGATTTGTATGGTAGAGAGTGTAGGACACCTCTTAGCTGGGACAGGTTAGAGGACATGGTTTCTCTTGGACCAGCTTTATTGCAGGACATGGAGCAGCAGGTGGTTATGATCAGGAAAAGACTAGATGAGGCACAAGAAAGGCAGAAGAAGTACATAGATCAGCATAGGACCGACCATAGTTTTGATGTGGGAATGAAGGTGTTCCTTCGTGTCAGGCCACATAAGAGCCCTATCCATTATGGAAAAGGTTCTAAATTAGCTCCTAGATTCATTGGTCCTTGTGAGATCTTGGAGCATATCCGCCCTTTGGCCTACCATCTAGTTTGCCACCTAGCTTGTCTCACGTACATGATGTGTTTCATGTTTCAGTGCTTAGGAGATACATTGCAGATCCTTCTCATGTGTTGGATTGGACCTCTTTGCAAGTGCAGGATCAAGGGAAGGTGATGGTAGCACCCATTTACATTATAGATCGCAGGACCCTAGGCCTTCAAGGAAGAGAGATTGATTAGGTGCGAGTGTAGTGGGACAAATATGATGAGACTGCAGGCTACTTGGGAGGATGTTACATTGCTATGAGCTTCAGTTCCCACATCTATTCCAGTGACTTCAAGGAGGAAGTCGAGTCTAAGGGGAGGGGGATGTAGTGCCTACTTCCATTTGACACTTTTATTACTGATCATGATATCGCTGATTATATTATGGACATTATTATAGTTTTGATTTAGTGTGATGTTAGATGTTAGATCATGGATTATGGTTGACTTTGATTCATATATGATGCATGATGATTATTAGAGACATTTTTATATATTGAGGATGATATATTGTTGGACATGGTTATATTTATGGATGTTGTTCAGACATGTGATATTTGGATATATTGAGTAGACCTAGAAAATGGAATTTATTTGATGATGATATAGTTGTTGATAAAATTTCAAATGATATTGTTATTTTCCTAGATCTGTTGTTGTGATTCATATATGTAGATGATTTTAGAATTATATTGATATTTATATTGGATGTTCTGATGTGGCCATGAGGCCGAAGGAGGTATTTTTGATTTGTAAGTTAAAATAAATCACAACAAACATTGGGGGATTGGAGACCAACCACATTGGAATTCTAGATGAATTCAACAAGGGCATTATGGCAACTTGTATTGTTTGTGTGTGTTTGTATTGTTGTTAGGGATTCCCATGGGGGGATCACCTTTAAATGTTACCAAGGGGTTATGTGTATTTATTTATTTGGTTCTTTTGTTTAGTATGTATGTATTTTATAAGTGATGTTTCCCCCTTTTTATTTAAGTAAATTGTGGTAACTTAATCTGAGTAATCATATGATTAAAATAAATTAATCAAATTGGGACATAAGAAAGTAATTATTGGAGTTGTTGGCTCTTGTATTAAATGTTTTAAGATATGTGTAAGTATGTGTAAGAGTTTTGTAAGTAAATTTGGAGTATGAAAAACTTCATCTTCTTTGAAATTTGAATTTTTCCTTGGAGGCTGATTTTGGAGGCTTGTGGGACAAGTTAAACTTGTCCCATACCTCTTAAATTTGCATACCAACCTTACCTATGGTTGGAGAGTTAAAATTAGCCTTCATTATGCATTTTTGTAAGTCAAGTTGTAAGTTGTAATTGCACTTTCTTACATGTTTTTAATTTCAGTCCTTATGGGGTGTGGGCTTGTTTTGGAGTGTGTAAGTAAACTGTCATATTATTCACCCACCTATTTATTACGTATTGGAGAATGAATTTTACTTTGTTGTTTGAGTTGAGGATGTGTGAAGTGGCATCCTACATGGATCCACCTCATCCTCTTCTCTTCCCTCTTGTATATATTAGAATTTCCTTGCCTTGTTTTTGGTTACTTCACTTTTGCATACTTCATTTGGGGTGAATTCTGTTTGCTGAACTGGATCTCTTGTTTTTGGAAAGGTTTGAATATTTTTGAAGGCTTGTGCTTTGTTAATATTTTGGGCTGCTTGCATTGGAAACAACAGTTGTTTGGAACTTGGAACAACTCCATCATGGAGAGGTAAGAGGTTGGCTCTTAGAAATGCTCTCTTCTTTTATTTATGTAAATGTTAATATTGTGAATGTTTGGCATTGTGTTGGTTGTTTGGGTAGATGGGCTAGGAATGGTGTAGGAGAAGACTATGGGGTTCATTTTGTGGGAGGAATAAGTGTGGCGGGAGTTGGGATTTGGGTTCCACCTTAAAAAGAAATAGCTTGCATTTCTTTACTCAGTATGGGGTGCCATAAGAGGTAGGCATAAGGAAATGTGAGGAATAAGGGTACTTGGGGAGGCATAAGGGCACGTCAGGGTTTTGAAATGATATATTTTGGAAGTTTGTAATCTCAGGTGGTGATACCCATTTCCCCTTTGGGAGGCATAAATAGCATCCCCCATAGTTTCTTTCTCCTTTGGCTTGCATGATGAAGCCTAAGTTTTGTATTGTTATGTTTAATGTGGTTGTAAATTGCATTTTATTTTGGACTGTGTTTTAAATGTGAAATTCTACTTGTGTGTTGTGGAAGCCTATTGTTGCCATGAGTTGAAACACATCTTCTTTGCATTGCTTGGGGGCCAATGAAGAGGGTGGATTCTCCTTTTCATTGGATGTCTTGGTTGGGTGGAGAGCATTGCCTTTCCCCTACTTTTGTTGTGATCAAAATTGGAAAATGACGGAATGTTTGTTGCCATTTTGGAGCAAAGGAAAAAGACAGATTTGACAAGTCCTTTGTGAGATTACTTATTTTGTAAACCTTTTTCCCACTTAAAGTGGATGACAATGTAATTCATTTTGTGATGGAAATATGTTCTTATTGGCTATGAAATGTAATTTGAAATGTGAAAGAGATATACTTTGTTTTCTATTTTATAAAGGAATTTGAAAGGAATTGTATCTTTGTAAGTTGTATTTGAGGAATGGAAAAAGAAGTTGTAAAGAAATCCTTTTAAATCAATAAAATATTGTATTACTTTTCTCAAATGGCATTATTAGGTATTGAAATCTGATTGTTGAATGTATTTTGAAATATCTTTTTGGAAAGTTGAAAAATGGAATACGTATGAAGAAATGTATTAATTTGCTATTGTTTTGATTAAGTGTTTGATTTGAAAAATAGAAACAGCATTTTGTTTTTATGTTTTGAATTGAAGTTAATATGATGGAATATAAAGATTACTAACATGGAATGAAGTCAATGTTTTATAGTATGGCAAAAGAGATAGATTAATCTTTGTTTTTGAAATGTATAAACTTCATGTTTTTTACTTCACTGTGAACTTTACAAACTTTTTATCAAAAGAACAGAATGACCCTGCGACATCTAAAAGAAAAATGGAATATCAAATTGTATTTGTAAGGGATGACCAAAAACGACCCCAAAGCAAACTAAAACACTTAAGAAAAATTTAAAGAACCTTTCAAATCAAACAAAGGCAAAATTACAGGCATTTTGTTGTATAAAAATTTTAAATTGAAACTTTAAATAAATCACACATTTTAACCTTGCAAATCTATCCTAAAACCTTCCAAGTTGAAATCCTCCATGCCTTTTTGCATGTTAAGAAAGAGTGAATGGAAAATTTGAACAAAATTTTAAAGTTAAAAATTACCAGTTCACTTTTTAATTGACAGAAAAACATTTTCCCAAAATTGAACCCTTTAAAATTTATCAAAATTTAAATCTTAAGGTTTCTGTACAAAAAGGACGTTGATACCATTCCAAAAAGTCCTCATTTTCCAAAAATTGAGTTCCTAATCAAAATTTATGGACTTCTGAAGGCTTACTTCATTTTGGCTTCAAAAAATAATCCAACTGTCAATTTTAAATGAATAAAATATTTTTGGGTAGACCCATGGGCTAAATTTTTCCCTTTGTACTTTTTTCCCAGAAAGCACTAAATTCATGAAGCCTCCCGCTGCTCCACCAACATGAAAACCTCTTTTTTTTGTGAAAAATAACCTAAGTTCGAAAATGGAAAATTTGGAAAGTTTTTCCCGCGGTGCTGCCGCTCCACCCTTCGCATGTGGAAATCATTTCCACGGGCACGCGGGCCCACAAATGTTAACTTAACCTTTTTTTGACCTTGGAAAAATTTACTTAAATTCTCCGTGGCCCCACATCCCCGATCTTGCCTTGGAAAAGCATTTCCACGGGTGCGCAGCCCCGTGCTTTCAACTTAGCCTTTTAAATCCCTTTGGCAAAATTTCCTAAATTTCTCCGTTGGCCTACCACTCCGTAGAAAATGAATGGATGACATGTGTCATCACGAGGTGACGGCAGAGGAGCGGTTGAATTTTCTAAAATTAACATTTTACCAATTTTTTGGTGAAATTTCTAAAGTTTGTCCACCGCCACACTGCCCACAACCAATGATTGGCTAACACATGGTAGCCTTAGGTGTCGGTGGAGGCATGGAGCATTTTAACGCTTTTAATATTTTTCCTCTTTAAAGTCAAAATTTTCTAAGTTGTTCCGACGGCCCGCCAAAGCACAACCAATGAGGCCCTGACATGTGGCATTGTTTGTCGTCGGTGCAGGGGCGGGTTAATTTTCACCCTTGAAATTTTTTACCCAAAATTCCAAACTTTCCATGTTTCCCCGCAAGTCCATTTTCCCCGCGTGAATCAAGGCTTGACACATGGCGCCTTGGACATCAGCGAAGCCACAGATCATTTTGATCCCTTAGCACTTTTTGGCCAAAAAAAGGTAAATTTATTAAATTTCTCCGGTGACCCGACTTCCCATTGGAGCTTGGAAATTCTGACACGTGTCACCTTATAGGTTCACGTGTGCATGGAAGTAGATTGTGCTTTTGTCCAAAAAGGGGGAAAAGCGCTAAAGTTCTTCCCCGCTCCGCTGGCCCGCGTATGGGAAAAGTTTTCCTTTCTGCTCTGCCAGTATGACTCCTTCGGGAGAAATTTCTCCCCACAACCTGTAGGACCACCCTTGGGAAAATTTTCCTCCCCAGGCCCGTAGGCCCGTTCTTGGGAAAATTTGCATCCCAAGACCCGTCGGCCCATAACTTGAAAAATATGATAAGTTAGGAGGACTCTTTATATCACTGGAAAGGTGAGTAAATTTCCCATCTAATGGGAATGTTTCCAGAAAGTTTTGAGTGCTTTAATTATGAGAAAAATCAAGTTGAATATTTTAGTGAGTTCTGGGAGTGCGTAAGTGAGAACTTACCCTGTTAAATTAAATGTGTAATCTAACCCTAGGTTTTGACGTTGTAAATTATTACCTATTGCTAATTTGAGCTAGGTATGGATTTATTTAGTTGTTGTAATAGAAATTTAAATTTTTGAGTTTAATTGTCCTTGAAGCCTTGTGAACACTTTTTAAAAAATATATTCCATAATTTTCTAACTAATCCTAGGTATATTCATGGGTCTCATGTGGTATAATTTTGAAGGCATTACACAACCACGTATAAAGCATGATGCCACAAACATGGGAAAACCACATTATCACAAGAAAATCAAGGCCCTTATGAAAAAAAAACAAAGTACCAAACAAGAATACACACACAAAACTAGCAAGAATGTATGAAAATTAATTTTATCCAAATTTGATGAAAAGAACATATTTTACAATAATAAAGAACCAGGGAAGCAATAACTATAAGTACAACATAAATCACACATGTTATTCCAAAAGATAATAAAGACATAATATGTATATGTAACCAAGTGTAATGAGGAAAGGAAGGAACTATAATGAAAATATAACACTTGGATATAGTATGTAAAAGCATATACCCTCAAAGGTTAATAGTCTAGGTAAATGGCAGGACAATACCTTTCATCATGTATCACTTTGTGTATGTTCTGCATCATGATCAATATACCACACGAACATATGTGTGTAAAGAATAAATTATATCCATCAAAACAAAGGAATAAAAAGTATGTATAATATGAATTTTAAAAAACTTTATAGCACAGAAAGGGGTCCTAAGTTTTGTATTTTTGAATATATGTGAATTTGTTTTCTTTTTTGTGAATATATTAATTTTTTTATAATTTTTATTACAGAGCTATGTACACGGAAGGCTGGGTAACACAAGATATACCAGAAAATAATGTCAAAAACTGATGGGATAACCATATAGAGTCCAAGATTCTAACTACATAGGTACTAAGTGTAATGACATAAACCGTAAGATTGTGTTAATTAGAAACAACTAGAATAAGTGGAACATTGGGATTATTTTCAATAGTGGCAAGAGTTAGTAAAAAACATAAGGATCAATGTGTGAGTTAAGATATGTGTAACATATGTAGTGTTAAGAGGATCATTAGTATCGACCTCACATAATTTATGGAGAGGCACATGACTCATCATAACCAATAGGTGCAATATGGGAAGATTGGAAGCATTAGAACGATATGTAGTAGCCCATATGACTATATGATAAACAATATGCATAAATTTGGACAAAGGGGGTTTAATTTCCCTCGTTGGTGTAATAAAATCATGTGTAGAAATATTATATGATTCATGTTATCACCGAATCACAGCACCCTTATGTTTATACAAGTGCATATACTTGAACTTACGGTGAGATTGGATAACATGGGTACTATCTCCAAGTTGTGGGACTTGCTACTTGCGATAGACCTCCAGAGAAAGCTGGTTCTTGCTCCTAAACTACCTGCCACAATCTACTCTAATACAGGGGAAACTAACTATTCTAATCTAAATTTCCAAGGGACCAGAGAGAGAGAATGCATAAAATGAAAGCCTACGCTAAATCAGTGATACACCAGAAAAGGAGGATGTGAGAGTAGTCTCCAAATGTGGGAAATACAGAGGCAAAGTGCATACTACAAGAGGTGATGACAGTTCTCCATAATCTAGCAAAATGCATTCACAACAATATTCCAAGCATACACAATGATAATGAATCCCTGCAAGAACATAATAATAGACACAATATTCTCATAAATAAGGTTAAAGGGGCAAGAAGAATGCAAGAAAACACAACAGGGGAAGATACATCCACAAACTTGTATTTTATTGCTTCCTAGTATGCACAGTTCAATCTATTACAAGATAAGGGCCTGGATCACCATGCAAGGAGTCCACAACAAGGGCCTGCAACACATTGGCTTCACAAAGTAATTTTGGCAAAGATTTGATGCAAAACTACCCCCCTCCTTACAATGAGCCCAACACTTCAATTTATAGAAAAAATGAGAAGGGAAAGAGAAGGGAAAATGGAAATCCCGAAATCTGTCCTTCAACCACCTGTAAGAGGCATTAAATGGAGTAAAATGATTATATATTACTTTTAAAAGGCTCCTCAGACTGTCCCATGTGTTGCAGCAGAGAAAGAATGATGACCATGCCTCTTAATTGCACTCCCAACCACCAAATGAAACACTGTTGTGAACCCAGCCACGTTTTCTTAAAAATATCAATCAATCTCTTATCAAATCTATAATTTCTTGATTTCTGTGTGTCGGGCTCGGAGCCATGATTCCAACAGTACCAATTTTGTTTGATTTCATTGAGAAATGCAAAAGTTATGGCCTTCTGAGTGCTGGCAGCTATTTTGGGTCTGGCAGGCATTTTCTGTCATTTGACGGGAATGAGCATTAACTGACTAGAGCCGAATATATTTCTCTTAATTAAATATATATACCCTCATCAAAATATAGAGGATGTCGTGCTCGTTCCAGAAATTCCATGCGGACCTGGGGAAAACTTTTCACCCAGGGAAGATTGCAGACCGGTAGATATATTTCGGCACTTTTCACTTTTTGTAAAAAATGCAATTTACACCTGTGGGCCCGTGCGTCCACTGAGCATCTTTGCACTGAAAGAATAAAAGATGCCTAAATCCCACAAGGGACACATGTCCAATTTTCAAGCAAAAGCGGGAAGGCGGGTCGCCAAAGGCACTTTAGATTTTTGACTTTTTTTTGTTGAAAACCATAAAGGTTTGAAATTAATCTACACCTTCACCGATGCTCAAAGACACCACGTGTCAAGCCAAAAGCTACAAGTGGGGAGGTGGACCATATTTTGTCACTTTTACAAAAAGAGAAGTTTGTTTATGCGGGCCCATGGAGGAATTTTTCCAAAAGTATGGGTTGCGATGTTGCGAGGCCATGGAGGAAATTGAGAAAAAGTGAATTTTTGAGCATGGAGATTTTTTTCACCTAAGGAGAACATTCGAGCCAATGGATTTGTAGGAGAATTCATGGTTTTTACATTTTTTCGCAAAAAGTGAAATTTGCATTTTTTGGGCCTGCAGATCCGATTTACGAAGATTTCATTTCTTATAGTTTTGCATAGCGTCAAAGTAAAATCTTTAGATGGTAATAACGTTTGACTGAAAGCTCAAAATTGAGAAAGTAAGGAATTTTTAGAAAGGGGTCAAACTCCTCTACGCCATGTAAGCATAAAATATTATTTTTAGCAAACTTAGGTGGGTAAAAATAATAAAATTTCTTTCACGCCAATAATACGTGATCTATTTGTTTGAACTACCCATATTTTATTTGATCCGCCATTATTTCTTCTCCAACATGCCAAACAGATATGGAGAATCACACTTGACATAATTCGAATGGATTTGCAAGAATCAATTGTTAGTGGTTGTTTAAAATCAGATTTTTCTTTTTTCTCTAGAAAGGAATTTTCTTGCTTCTTGCCCATTAATGATGTGTCGTGTAAACTTCTGGGGCAATACAATCTATTTTGTGATATGTTTTGTTCATCCTTAACTCGTTTTAATGTTTCTTCTCGCCTCTCATCGCTGCAGGGTAATTTTTCACATTTTCTGATGTTTATTACAGATTACAATAAATCTAAATGGGAATCTACATACTTGAAAAAGGAAATTTATCTACTTCATTTACCAAGTAGAGGGTGATTTAAGTTTTTAATTTCATTCCATTCCAATGTTAACATGTTTAACTTTTCTACAAAAATGCGAGGAAAAACCAAAAGGTAATCCAGCTTTTCAAAACATGCCTTTCAAATAACACAGTGAAAGTAATATTTCTTAACACAGACTTTTCCAACCTTCCAACAGAGAGTTTACAACAATATTTCCAATAACAGATTTTAATCAAGAGCAACACCATTTTGTGGAAAATAAATCAAATTCAATTATAATGAAATAATTTTTTTACAACTCCTTTTAAGTTCACCAAAAAAACAACTTACAAAAAAGATCTTTCTCTTTTTTTCATTCGAATATAAATTTCATGTCCAAAATCAAACAAATTTTCACCACAAATACTATTACAATGTCATCCACTTAAAGTGGGAAATTTTACAATAAGGAAAACTAAAGAGAACTTCGAAGTTGGTCTTCATACACAGCTCCAAGAATGCCAACAAGAGAGAACCACCATGCTTCATTTGGTCACAATGAATAAAAAGGGAGAGAGGCAACACTCTCCACCCAACCAAGAATTAAAATGAGGAGGAGAAGTTGTCCTCCTCATTGGCCCCCGATTCCCAACCACATTACAATGAAAGGTGGATTCAACTCATGGCAACAAACAAGCTTCCACATCACAATACCAGATTTTATAGTCATACCAAAGTCCAAATAATGCAACTACAACCACAAGAAGGAAAGAAACCAAATACACAAGGATTTAACATGAAAAAGCCCAAGGAGTTAGATCTATGGGGGAATCCTCTTATACCTCCCAATGGGAAATAGATATCAACCTAAAAACCAACTAATAAATCATCTCAAACCCCTACATACTATTATTCCTCCCTCGAGTACCTATTATACCTCCACCATTTTCTTACACCTCCCTACAAATCTCTTATGGCTCCCTCATCAAAAAATAGACCAAGTAAGAAATGCAAGCTATTTCTTGTCCAAGGTGGAACACCCATCCCAACTCCCTCCAAAACATGGAAATAACTCTTATGCCTCCCTACAAATTATGCCTCCACATAGTCTAGTCTCCTCCTACACCACACTTAAACAATCTACCCAACCAACCAAAAAACATACCAAAACACTCAAAAACATTCACATATACATAATATAAAAAGGAAAACATTTTACAAGAGTCAAGCTCCTACCTCTTCATGGTAGAGCTTGATCCAAGAGTTCCACAACAAGCTTCTTCAAGTCCAAAAAAATCACCAAAAGCTCTAACAAATCCACAAGCATTTCAAAATCCTCTAACTCTCCAAAATTATAAGAGCACAAATAGAATCAAGTAACCCCCAAACAAGCAAAAGAACTCGAATAAATAGAAAAGGGAGAGATGAGGGTGAGGTGGCTCCATGTAGGATGCCACATCACTCATCCTCAACTCCACCTCACACAACAACTTCAAACTCCAAAGCATAATTAATAAGTGGGTGAATAAATGACATTTTACTTACACACACAAACCAAGCCCACACCCCTTAAGGACTAAAAATAAATTACATGTAAGAAGGTGAAATAAAAACTTGCAATTTTTCTTCCCAAAATACATAATAAGGCCTAGTTTTGAACCCCCAACCCATAGGTAGGGTTGGTGTAACAATTTAAGAGGTGTGGGACAAGTTTAACTTGTCCCACAAGCCTCCAAAATTCGTCCCAAAGGACAAATCCAAATTTCAAAAGGAAGGTGGAGTGTTTCACACTCAAAGTTACTTACACATCACTTACAACACATAAACCAAGAGCCATCAAGTATAATAAATAATTTCTTTTGACCCATTTAATTATATTTAGCAACATGATTACTCAAAATCTAGACACCAATTAAATAAATAATAAAGGGGAAAATACATCACTAAATAAAACACATACCAAAATTAAATAAAAGGAAACTAAATAAAAGAATACACATAACCCCTTGGTTACATATTGAAAGGTGATTCCCCCCATGGGAACCCCTAACAAAAATTCAAACATACACACATAACAAAATACATGTTGCCATGGTGACCCTTGTTGAATTCATCTAGATTCCAATGTGGTTGGTCTCCAATCCCCCAATGTTTGTTGTGACATGTTTACCTGCAAACACAAACACTCCTTCAGCCTCGTGGCCGCATCAAAACATCCAAAATAAATATACAATATAACTCCAAAATTATCTATATATAAATCAAAACATCATCTAGGCAAGTAACGATATCATTTACAATTTCATCCATAACCATATATTAATATCCATATGATCATAAGATTAGTTCAATTATCTAGGTCTACTCAATATGAAAAAATATCACATGTATAAAACACATATATATATATATATAACCATGTCAACAACATAAAACATTAGTATAAAAATCTCCTTAATAATCCACATGCATCATATATGAATCAAAATCAACAACAGTCCATGATCTTAACATCTAACATCATGCCAAATCAAAAGCTACAATAATATCCATAAGTATAGTCAATAATATCATAATCAATAACAAAAGGTGTCGAAGGGAAGTGGGCACTACATCCCCCTCCCCTTAGACTCAAATTCCTCCTAGAAGTCACTGGAATATGTGTTAAAACTAAACTCATAGCAAAGTATCATCCTCCCATGTAGCCGTAATCTCATCATATCTATCCCACTACACTCAAACCTGGTCAATCTCTCTACCTTGAAGGCCCAGGGTCCTGTGCTATATAATGTGTACAGGCTCCACCATCACCTTCCTTTGATCATGTACCTACAATGAGGTCTAATCCAACACATGAGAAGGATCTGCAATATATCTCCTAAGTACTGAAACATTAAACACATCATGGATGTGAGACAAGCTAGGTGGCAACGCTAGATGGTAGGCCAAAGGACCGATACGCTCCAAGATCTCAAAGGGACCCACGAATCTAGAAGCCAACTTAGAACCTTTTATGTAATAGATAGGGTACTTATGTGGCTTGACACAAAGGAAAACCTTCATGCCCACATCAAATCTACAGTTGGTCCTATGCTGATTTGCATACTTCTTCTACCTATCATGTGCCTCTGCATTCTCTACATATCCTATAATAAAGCTGGCCCAAGAGAAACCATGTCCCAACTAAGAGGTGTCCTGCACTCTCCTCCAAATAGTTCCTGAAAAGGAGCCATGCCTATCGAAATCTGAAAACTATTATTGTAGGCAAACTCCACCAAGTACAAATATTCCTCCCATCTTGACTAATGGTCCATAACTGTACATCCTAAGCATGTCCTCTAAAATCTGATTCACCCACTCAGTCTATCCATTTGTCTCAGGGTGATATGTTGTGCTGAAATTGATCTTCGTCCTAAGGGCATGCTACATAGTAGTCCAAAAGTGGGAAGTAACAGAGGATCGTGGTCACAAATGATCTTCCATGGAATCCCATGCAATCTTATAATCTCATCTGGATATACCTGAACCACTGCACTAGTTGTATAGGTGGTTTTCACTAGAGAAAAATGAGCCACTTTCGTCAATTTATCCACCATGACCATGATGGTGTCGTGGTGTTATCTTGACGTTAGTAGCCCAACAATGAAGTCCATGGAAATGGTGTCCCACTTCCACTCTGGTATAGCATGTAGAAAGAGAAGGCCAGCTAGATGCTAATGCTTGGCCTTCACCTTCTGACACTCTAAACAATGTGACACAAACTGATCCATGTCTCTCCGAAGTCCCCTCCAATGATACAACTATCTCAAAGTGGCATGCATCTTCTTCACCTCGGGATGGGCTAAATAGGGTGCATGATGTGCCTCTGTCAAAATGTCCTGCCTCAAGCCTTCATCTCTGGGGACATAAATCTAGCCTCTGTGTCTGAGAAGGCCATCTTCCTCTAATTAAAACCCATCAAACTTCCCCTCAAGGGGTCTCTGAGACTTGATCTCTACTCTAGCTACAATGTAGAAGCTGTCATGAGGAAGCTGTTTGAGAATCCTGCTCCTCAAATTTTTGCCCACTGAGTGGCCATAACCACATGTCTCCATCTGCTGAAGAGCATCAGTAACCACATTCTCCTTCCCATTCACATGCTCTATCTCCATATCATACTCACAAAGTAAACTCCATCTTATGCCATTGACGAGCGTTGATATTGGGCTGCGTGAAGAGGTGGCGAAGACTCAAGTGATCAGTCCTGAGTGTGAATCTCCGGCCAAGAAGGAAGTGTCTCCATCAAACTAAGGTGTACAACTACCGCAAAGCTCATGATCATGAGTTGGATAATTTAGATCATAATGTTTGAGTTTGTGAGACCCAAAATGTAACTACTCCTTCCCCTTTTTCACGAGGATCAGGACACACCCTCCAAGTCTTTGTCCAAATATGCATCCGATGCATATCTGAACTCACCCTGACGATCTCTGTCCTTGTGAAAGTCTTTCCCTCATCTGGTCCACACCTCCTACACATATAGGGTTAGTTCAACAACCTTATTCTAAGTTAAAATTCAGTGGATCATAACCATGTATAATAAAATGTCTAGATTCAATTTTGATAAATAGTTGAATTTGTATTTAATCCTGTGTGCTATAATATCATACTGGATAGGTCTAGAATGTTATGTCTCATTTTCTAGCTATAGTCAATCTGTCCAATGAGGTTTAAACTCATCTATCCATTACTGAATCAACCTCCGAGATAGTGTACCTGTCTCCTAAAAACTCTCAAACTCCCAGACCCATAAATCAACATGGATCTTCTTTCCTTAGTTAGAAGAAATTATGAAGAATAAATTTTTTTGTTGCTAAAAAGTGTTCCCAGCATGAAGCTTCGAAAGCTACAGTTAGGCCTTGCCAAATCCACCCGTGTTTCAAGGAAAATTATAGCTTTAGGATAAATAAAATTTTCTCATTATAATAAATATTAAACCCACATTATCATCTTAATGAGTGTAATTAGTCCAAGTCATGGTTAAATTTCCACTTAAGTGTTAATTTAGTAAATTTAAATTAACACTATAGTTAAATATTCCCTAATTAAATTTAGAGGGTGAAAGGGGCCAAAATAAATTAAATGGACCCAAGGTATTTAATTCCTCCTAGGACCCTCTAAACAATTAAACAAGGTCTCTCATTTACAAGGGTTTAGAAAAAATATTCACTTACCCCATAAAGTTACCCCTATAAAGTGTCAACCCATGTTTGGACATAAAACATTTAAAAATTAAAAATGTAATTTCCCACATACCCACTCTCCACCTAATCTTGTAATTCAACCTTATTTTTTATATTTTATGCACTTAAAGTTTCCTTAAAACATTTCCATTAGATAGGAAATTTCTTCCCCTTTCCAGAAATAAATAAGTCCTCCTAACTCTTCATATTTTGCAAGTTTTGGGCCGATCAAATCCTTGGAATAATTTTTTTCCCAAATGCAGGCGATTTGGGGAAACATTTATCACCTGAAGAAGATTGTGGACCTATATTTAACCGGCATTAAAATATTTCAGCTCTTTGCACTTTTTTGCAAAAAAACAATTTACTCCTGCAGGCCCGCATGCCCGTAGAGGATATTTGCACTGAAAGCAGAAAATATGCCTAAGGCCTGTAAGGGATGTGTGTCCAAGTTTCAAGCCAAATAAGGAAGGTGGATAACCAAAGGCACTTTAGATTTTTGAATTTTTTTTGTTGGAAAGCGTAAACGTTTAAAAGTAAGCCGCCCACTTCCTCACGCTGACTCATCTTTGCCACGTTCAACTTGATTTTGTCAATGCCAAAAGCTACAAGCGGGCAGGAAGACCATTGGGGGAACTTAGGAATTTTTCCACTTTTACAAAAAGTGAATTTTTCCGATGCAAGCCCGCGTGCCCGTAAAATTTTTTTGCCAAATGTATGGGTTACGATGTTGCGGGGCCACAGAGGAAATTGAGCAAAAGTGGGTTTTCGAGCATGGAATTTTTTTCACCTAAGGAGAACATTCGAGCAGTGGAGCTGCATTTCATGGTTTTTACATTTTTTTGCAAAAAGTGAAATTTACATTTTTCAGGCACTCTGCGATCCGCTTTGCAAAGATTTCATTTTTGCCAATTTTGCATGGCGTCAAACCTAAAATCTTCAGATGATCATAACGTTTTACTGCAGGAAGCTCATATTTGAGAAAGTAAGGACTTTTTGGAAAGGGATCAAACTCCTCTAAAGTGCCATGGAAGAATAAAATATTACTTTTAGCAGACTTAGGTGGGTGAAAAATAAGAAAACATATTTTACGCCATTAATATGTGATATGTTTGTTTCAACTAGCTAGATTTGATTTGATCCACTATTTTTCCTTCTCCAACATGCCAAATAGACATGGAGAATCTCACTTGACATAATTCGAATGGATTTGTAGGGATTAATTGTTAGTGGTTGAACTTTCAAATCAGATTTTTCTTCTTTCTCTGTAAAGGTATTTTCTTGCTTCTTGCCCGCTAATGTTGTGTTGTACAAACTTCTGGGGCAATACAATCTATTTTGTGATGCATCTTGTTCATTCTTAACTCATTGTAATGTTTCTTCTTTCCTCTCATCATTGTGAAGGGTAGATCTGTACATTTTCTGAGGTTGGTTGAGGATTACAGATAAACTGTAACATGGGTAATCTACATACTTGAAACTTAGGAATCTATCTACTTCATTTTCCAAAAAGAGAATGGATTTAATTTTTTAATTTCAGCCATTCCAGACTTTAGAAATTCTTTAATTTTTCTACAAAAATGTGAGGAAAATCCAGAAGGTAATCCAACTTTTCAAAACATGTCTTTTAAATAACACAGTGAAATGTAATATTTCTTAACACAGATTTTTCTAATCTTCCAATAGAGAGTTTACAGCAATATTTACAACAACATATTTTAAACAATGAGAAACACCATTTTGTGGAAGGTAAATCAACTTCAATTAAATGATAAAATTTCAATTTTTACAACTTTTTGTAATTTAAGGAAAAATCCTGCAGGCCATAACGAAATATGATCTTTCTCTTTTTTACTTTCAGAATATCCAACTTCCATTCTTTCCAAAATGTCAAACAACATAGAGGATCACCACTTGAAATACTATTACAATGGATCCACTTAAAGTGGGAAATTTTAAGGTAAGTTGCAATTCAAAGATAACTTCTCTTTTTGTAAATCTTCATACACAAGTCTGTAAGAATGACTACAAGAGAGATCTATCATAAATTTGGTCACAGTGAAAAAAGTTGGAGAGAGGTGCATTTTTATCCACCCAAGCAAATAATTCCAATGAGGAAGAATTTGTCCTCCTTCATTGGCCCTTGAGCCCCAACCACATTACAATGAAAGGTGGATTCAACTCATGGCAACAAAATAAGATTCCACATTTCAAACAAGATTTTACAGTCATTCCAAAGTCCAAATACTGCAACTACAAACAAGAAGGAAATTAACCAAAATACACAAGGCTTTAACATTTCCCAAGGAGTAAATCTATGGGGGAAGCTAGAATACCTCCCAATGGGAAATGGGTGTCCACCTAAAAACCCGCCAATAAATATCTCAAACCCCTACATACTCTTATGCCTCCCTCAAATAGAGAGTTATACCTAAATTTCTATTAATGTTCCCTAACAAATCTCTTATGGCTAACACCTCATTAGAAAATAGACCAAACTAAGAAATGCAAGCTAATTCTTCTCCAAGGTACAACCCATCCCAACATCCCTCCAAAACATTTCGGAAATAACTCTTATCCCTTCCTACAAAATCCTATGCCTCCACATCCAATGAAATATCCCCATAGTCTCCTCCTACACCACACTTAACCAAGTCTACCACTTGAACCAACCAACAAACATACCAAAGAAGGACTCAAAAATTTCACATATCATAATATAAAAAGGAAAACATTTTAGAGAGATCAAGCTTGCTTCAAATTTGATCCATGGTAGAGCTTGATCCAAGACTTCCACAACAAGCTTCTCCAAGTCCAAGATGAGGATCACCAAAATCCTCCTCAAAAATCCCCAAGCATTCCAAAATCCACATTACAATGGGAAATGTACAAAACACATGATAAGAAAAGTAAATTCCAAATCAAGCAAAAGAACTCAATCAATAGAAAATCCAAGAGAAGGGTGAGGTGGCTTATGTAGGATGCCACAAGACTCATCCTCAACTCCACTTCATCAAGCAACTAAACCAAAAGCAAGATCTAATAAGTGGGAAAACTGACATTTTATTTACCACACAATGGGGACCAATCCCACACCACCTTAAAACTAAAAATATATTTCATGTAAAAGGTGCAATAAAAACTTACTTTGCCTTCCCAAAATACATAATAGGCCTCATTTTGACCTCCCCAACCCATAGGACAGGGTTGGTGTAATAAATGCAAGAGGTGTGGGACAAGGTGGAACTTGTCCCACAAGCCTCCAAAATATTATGCCTCCTAAGGAAAATATCCCCAAGTTTCTCCTAAAGGACACCTAGGTGGATGTTTCACACTCAAAGTTATTACACAAAAGATTACAAAACATAAACAAGATGCCATCAAAAAGAGAAGAGATTTTTTTTGCCCAAGAGTCAAGCTCCTAAATCTCAATGATAGCAGCTTGATACAAAATAAAAACAATAAGCTTTTCCAAGAGTCCAAACAGTCCATGTTAATATCCAAGAATCCACAAGCATTCAAAAATCTCCAACTCTCTCTAATTGCAAGAGCACAAAAATCCAAATGAAGTAACCCCATAACAAGCAAAAGAACTTGAATAAATATAAAAGGGAGAGAGGAGGCTAAGGTGGCTCCATGTAGGATGCCACATCACTCATACTCAACTCCACGTCACAAGTCAAACCTCAACCCCAATGAACCATTAATTGGTGGGCGATATGAATGAAAAGTTACTTACACACACAATCCAAGCCCACACCCCTTAGGGGAAAAAAAAATAAATGCATGTAAGAAAGTGCACTAAGAACTTAAAATTTGTCTTCCCAAAACACATGATGGGGTCTAATTTTCACCCCCCAACCCATAGGTAGGGTAGCTATAGTAAATGTAGAGGTGTTGGACAAGTTTAACTTGTCCTACAAGCCTTCAAAATTTGCCCGTAAGGAAAAATCCTAATTTCTAAGGAGAGGTGGAGTGTTCCACACTCAAGGTTACTTACAATTCACTTACAACACATAAACCAAATAACCATATAATCTAATAAATAAATTATTTTGTCTCATCCATGATTAGTTTAGCAACATGATTAAATCACTAATCTAGACACAATTAAATAATTAATAAAGGGGAAAAATACATCACTAAAATTCTCATCCTAAAAATAAATAAAGGAAACTAAATCAAATAATAACACATAACCCCTTGGTAAAAATTGGAGGTGATTCCCCCCATGGGGACCCCCTAAAAACAATTCAAACACACACATAACAAAATACATGTCACCATGGTGACCCTTGTTGAATTCATCTACCATTCTAATGTGGTTGGTCTCCAATCCCGCCAATGTTTGTTGTGACATGTTTACCTACAAAACACATAACACATCCTTCAGCCTCGTTACCACATCAAACGTCTAAAATAAATATACAATATAACTCCAAATCATCTATATATGAATCAAAACATCATCTATGCAAGTAACGATATCATTTACAAATTCTAACAACATCTCGGTCTTACATTTCATCAATAACCATATGATCATAACATTAGTTCAACTATCTAGGTCTAGTCAATATGACGAAATATCGCATGTCTGAAATATATATATATATAACCATGTCAACAAAATATCAACCTCAATACAAAATTTATCTAATAATCCACACGCATCATATATGAATTCAAATCAAAACAATCCATTATCTATAACATCTAACATCATGCTAAATCAAAAGCTACAATAATATCCATAAGTATAGTTGACAATATCAAAATTAATAACAAAAAGGTGTCGAAGGGAAGTGCTCACTACATTCCACTCCCCTTGGACTCAAATTCCTCCTGGAAGTCCCTAGAACAAGTGTGGAAACTGAACTCGTAGCAATGTAGCATCCTCCCATGTAGCCGCAGTCTCATCATATCTATCCCACTAGACTCGAACTTGGTCAATCTATCTACATCGAAGGCCCAGGGTCCTGCGCTCTAAAATTCAGATGGGCTCCACCATCACCTACCCCTTATCCTTCACCTACAATGAGGTCCAATCCAACACATGAGAAGGATCTACAATATATCTCATAAGTACAGAAACATGAAATACATCATGGATGCAAGACAAGCTCGGTGGCAATGCTAGATGATAGGCCAAAGGACCGATACGCTCCAAGATTTCAATGGGACCCATAAACCTAGGAGCTATCTTAGAGCCTTTTTTGTAACGAATAGGGCTCTAATGTGGCTTGACACGAAGGAACACCTTCATGCCCACATCAAAACTACAATCTATCATATGTTGATCTGCATACTTCTTCTACTTATCTTGTGCCTCCTATAATCTCTACCTGATCATAATAACCTACTGCTCCATGTCCTGTAATAAAGTTGTCCCAAGAGAAACCTTGTCCTCTAACTTGTCCCAACTAGGAGGTGTCTTGCACTCTCTCCCATACATCTCCTGAAAAGGAACCATGCCTATCAAACTCTAGAAACTATTGTTGTAGGAAAACTCCACCAAATATAAATACTCCTCCCATCTTGACTGATGATTTGTGACATACATCCTAAGCATGTCCTCCAAGATCTGATTCACCTACTCAATTTGTCCATCTATCTCAGGGTGATAAGTTGTGCTGAAATAGATCTTCATCCCAAGGACATACTGCATGATAGTCTAATAGTGGGACTTATATAGAGGATTGCGGTCACAAATGATCTTCCATGAAATCCCATGTAATTTTAAAATATCATCGAGATATACCCATGTCACTGCACTAGTTGTGTAGGTGGTCTTCACTGGATAAAAATGAGCCACTTTCGTCAATTTATCCACCCTAACCATTATGGCATCATGGTGGTATCTCGACATCGGTACCCCAACAATTAAGTCTATGGAAATGGTGTCCCATTTCCACTTCGGTATGGTATGAGGAAAGAGAAAGTCAGCTGGATGTTGATGCTCAGCCTTCACCTTCTGAAACTCTGAACAATGTGACACAAACTGAGCCATGTCTATCTGAAGTCCCCTCCAATAATATAACTATCTCAAGGTGGCGTGCATCTTCTTCACCCCAGGATAGGCTGAATAGGGTTCATGATTAGCCTATGTCAAAATGTCTTGCCTCAAGCCTCCATCTCTGAGAACATATATCTGACCCCTGTGTCTGAGAAGGGCATCTGCCTCGAAGGAAAAACCATGAAACTTCCCCTCAAGGGATATCTGAGACTCAATCTCTGCTCTGGCTGCAATGTAGAAACTGTCGTGAGGAAGTTGTAATATCATGCTCCACAAATCTATTCCCACTAAAGTGGCCATAATCACATGTCTCCGTCTACTAAGAGCATCTATAACCACATTCTCCTTCCCTTCACATGCTCTATCTCCATATCTTACTCACAAAGAAACTCCATCCAATGCCACTGACAAGCTTTGAGATTGGGCTACATGAAGAGGTGGGGAACACTCAAGCGATCAGTCCTGAGTATAAATCCCTAGCCAAGAAGGAAGTGTTCACCGAACCATGGCGTGAACGCCTCCCGCAATCTTAAGATCATGAGTTGGATAATTTAGCTCATAATCTTTGATTTTTTGAGATAGTAACATTCCCTAAAAATGCCCACTCGAGACCCAAGAACAACCTAGGTTTAGTTAGAAAAATTATGTAATAAGTTTTTTTTTTGAAAAGCGTGCCTACATTTAGTTTTCAAAACTACAGTTGTCACAATAATGTTTCAAGGACAATTATATTTAATAAATAAAATTTTCCTGTTATAATAAATATTACACCCACATTACAATTTAATGAGTGTAATTAGTCCAAGCATGGTTAAATTTCCCCTTAAGTGTTAATTTAATAAAAATTAAATTAACACTATAGTTAAATTTTCCCTAATTAAATTTAGAGGGTGAAAGGGGCCAAAATATATTAAATACCCAAGGTATTTAATTCCAAAAGGTCTAAACAATAAACAAGGTCCTCATTTACAAGGGTTTAGAAAAAACATTCCCTTACCCCATAAAGTGACCCCTAAAAATTTCAACCCATGTTTTGAAATAAAACATTTAAATTAAATAGGTAATTTCCCACTTACCCAATCTCCACCTACTCTTGTGATTCAATCTTATTTTTTTATATTTTACACAATTAAGGTTTCCTGAAAAAAAATTTCATCAGATAGGAAGTTTCTTTCCCTTTCCAGAAATATAAAGAAGTCCTAACTTCTCATATTTTGCAAGTTACAGGCTGACAAGCCTTGGGAGAATTTTTTTCCCAAATGTGGGCTTGCGGGCATAGTGGAAGACTTTTCACCTACGGAAGATTGCAGAATGGTAGAGATATTTCGACGCTTTGCACTTTTTACAAAAAATGCAATTTACACATGTGGGCCCGTCCGCCCACCGAGGATATTTCCACTGAAAGAAAAAAATATCCCTAAAGCCCGCAAGAGACACATGTCCAAGACTCAAGCAAAAGTGGGAAGGTGGTTCACATGAGGCGCTTTGGATTTTTGACTTTTTTTTGTTGAAAAGTGTAAAATATTATTTTTAGCAGACTTAGGTGGGTAAAAATAATAAAATTTCTTTCACGCCATTAATATGTGATTTGTTTGTTTGAACTACACAGATTTGATTTGATCCGCCATTATTCCTTCTCCAACATGCCAAACAGACATGCAGAATCACACTTGACATAATTCGAAAGGATTTTCAGGGATTAATTGTTAGTGGTCGAACTTTTAAATCAGATTTTTCTTCTTTCTCTATAAATGAATTTTCCTGCTTCTTACCCATTAATGATGTGTTGTGTAAAATTTTGGGGCAATACAATCTGTTTTGTGATGTGTTTTGTTCATCCTTAACTTGTTTTAATGTTTCTTCTCGCTTCTCATCACTATAGGGTATTTTGTGCATTTTCTGATATTCACTACAGATTACAATAAATCTAAATGGGAATCTACAAACTTTCTAATAGGAAATCTATCCACTTCATTTACGAGGTAGAGGGTGATTTATGTTTTTTATTTCATTCCATTCAACTCCTTTTAAGTACCAAAAAAACAACTTAACATGTTTAACTTTTCTACAAAAATGCAAGGAAAAATAAGGAAAAATAAAGTGAGAACGTAATCCAACTTTTCAAGACATGTCTTTCAAATAACACAGTGAACCAGTAATATTTCTTAACATAGACTTTTCCAACCTTCCAATATAGAGTTTACAACAATATTTCCAATAACAGATTTTAATCAAGAGCATGGGGGAAGCATACCTCCCAATGGGAAATGGATGTCAACCATTTTGTGGAAAATAAATCAACTTCAATTATAATGAAATAATTTTTTTACAACTCCTTTTAAGTTCACCAAAAAAACAACTTACAAAAAAGATCTTTCTCTTTTTTTCATTCGAATATAAATTTCATGTCCAAAATCAAACAAATTTTCACCCAAGAAATCCACAAATACTATTACAATGTCATCCACTTAAAGTAACCCCCAAAAAAGCAAATTTTACAATAAGGAAAAATAAAGCACTCATCCTCAACTCTTTGAAGTTGGTCTTCATACACAGCTCCAAGAATGGAAACAAGAGAGATCCACCATGCTTCATTTGGTCATTCGGCAACGGATAAAAAGGGAGCCATCAATCTAATAAAATAATTTCTTTTAGAGGAAACGCTCTTCACCCAACCACGAATTAAAATGAGGAGGAGAATTTGTCATCCTCATTGGCCCCCGATTACCAACCACATTACAATGAAAGGTAGATTCAACTCATGGCAACAAACAAGCTTCCACATCACAATACAAGATTTTACAGTCATACCAAAGTCCAAATAATGCAACTATAACCACAAGAAGGAAAGAAACCAAATACACAAGGATTTAACATGTAAAATCCCAAGGAGTTAGATCTATGGGGGAAGCCTCTTATACCTCCCAATGGGAAATGGGTGTCAACCTAAAAACCAACTAATAAATCATCTCAAACCCCTACATACTATTATGCCTCCCTCGAGTACCTATTATACCTCCACCATTTTCTTACGCACTCCACCATTTTCTTATACCTCCCTAAAAATCTCTTATGGCTCCCTCATCAAAAAATAGACCAAGTAAGAAATGCAAGCTATTTCTTGTCCAAGGTGGAACACCCATCCCAACTCCCTCCAAAACATGGAAATAACTCTTATCCCTCCCTACAAATCTCTTATGCCTCCCACATTGAAATATCCCCGTAGTCTTCTCCTATAATACACTTAAATAATCTACCCAACCAACCAAAAAACAACCAAAACACTCAAAAACATTCACATATACATAATATAAAAAGGAAAACATTTTACAAGAGTCAAGCTCCTACCTCTCCATGGTAGAGCTTGATCCAAGAGTTCCACAACAAGCTTCTTCAAGTCCAAAAAATCACCAAAATCTCCAAGAAATCCACAACCATTCCAAAATCCTCTAACTCTCCAAAATTACAGGAGCACAAGTAGAATGAAGTAACCCCCAAAAAAGCAAAAGAACTCGAATAAATAGAAAAGGGAGAGAGGAGGGTGAGGTGGCTCCATATAGGACGCCACATCACTCATCCTCAACTCCACCTCACACAAAAACTTAAAAATCCAAAGCATAATTAATAGGTGGCTAAGGAAATGACATTTTACTTGCACACACAAACCAAGCCCACACCCCTTAAGGACTAAAAATAATTACATGTAAGAAGGTGAAATAAAAACTTACAATTTGTCTTCCCAAAATACATAATAAGGCCTAGTTTTGAACCCCCAACCCATAGGTAGGGTTGGTGTAACAATTTAAGAGGTGTGGGACAAGTTTAACTTGTCCCACAAGCCACCAAAATTCGGCCCCTAAGGACAAATCCGAATTTCAAAGGAAAGGTGGAGTGTTTCACACTCAAAGTTACTTACACATCACTTACAACACATAAACCAAGAGCCATCAAGTCTAATAAATAATTTCTTTTAACCCATTCTTAATTATTTTAGCAACATGATTACTCACAACTCTAGACACCAATTAAATAAATAATAAAGGGGAAAATACATCACAAATAAAACACATACTAAAATTTAAAAAAAGGAAACTATATAAAATAATACACATAACCCCTTGGTCACATTTAAAGGTGATTCCCCCCATGGTAACCCCTAAACACAATTCAAACATACGCACATAACAAAATACATGTTGCCATGGTGACCCTTGTTGAATTCATCTACAATTCCAACGTGGTTGGTCTCCAATCCCGACGATGTTTGTTGTGACATATTTACCTGCAAAACACATAACACCTCCTTCGGCATCAAACCATATAATCATAAGATTAGTTCGATTATCTAGGTCTACTCAATAAGATGAAATATCACATGTCTAAAAACATATATATATATATATATATACAACCATGTCAATCAACATAACATCAGTATATCATGGAAAATTCACAAAACTAGACCAATCGGTGACAATCTCAACTAAGAACTATTTTTCATTCATTTAAGATCAATAGATGCAAAGGATTCAATAAAATTTCCAAAATACCTAACATAAAAACTTGTGTAAGCTTTTAAGAAAAGTGTTTACTGCTTCATCCCTTATACGCATAAGATACAATTAGAGGCTTACAAAAATCTCTCAACAAAATTTTTTTATGACAAATTATTTTCAAATCGGTCCAATATTGCAAAGGGAAATCACAAAAAACAATATCAAACTTAATGAACAAAGCGTAAAAATCATGGATATATCTATCGTATGAAAAAGATCAATAGTAAAAATAAGACTACAGTAGTAGAATATCACTCATTAATGGACAATTTTAGAACACAAAACCCAGAAGACAAAATTTAAAACTCAAAGAATACATACTTTATTCAGTTCTTGAATTTATTAACAAGGGAACATATGATGAATGCTCTCAAATCCTATCAATGGCTATACAACTGCAACAAACTTGACACAGAAATTTGGGAAACTAAGATCAATGTGTATTTCATTATGGAAACATATAGTATTCACAATTAGATATCTATCAGTTTTAGAAATAGAATTACTAATCCCCTTTGATATGAGTACAAAAACCTAACTCAATTAATTATGATGAAAATCCTCATATTTATACAATTTGATGTCTTATTACAACCCAATTAACCCCCTCCCCCAAAACTTCAGCAAACCATCCTAGAAAGACACAGCAAACGAGCTCCATTTTGTGGAAATATTTTGTAACCGTGAAGATACCTTTTTTATTAAGGGTAAAAGAGGGTTGGGGGGACCCTTCCCCATTATAATGAGTAATAGTGGAGATATAAAATATATCAATGAGGAACACGTAGGGTTGTCTCTTCCAGCGGAAAAGTGAAACTACAAAATAAAGTCAAAACAACAGGGATAACAAACAAAAAGAAATACTAGCCATGAGACTTCTTCCCAATTGATCTGAGATGTATCTTAAGGGATTCATTAACTTTCCCTTTCTTTCTTCTGCTCACCAAATACCAATCTTCAATGGTGTTTAGATTAACATTTTCATTTGTGTGAACCAGTATACAAATTTCAATATTATTTTCACCCACCTGATTAAGGATCACCGAAGAAGGAGGACGGGATAAAGCCCCAAAAGTTCTAGGAAAAGGATTATTCTCTATAGCGGTAGAAGAAGGAATGACCATCTCTTACACAGGAGCCAAAAATTCCTCATCTTTTGATCCATCTTCAAGCTCAGAATCTTAGTGACTGTTTACAACCAAATGGATAGAATCAACATTCTTCCACCAAGAAGTTCGATTAATGGTATTTTTCTTCCCTAACTTACAATCCTTTGATAAATGCCCAAGGTAAAAGTAGTTCTGACATCTGAATGGGAAGCCTTCATAGTCAATTTTTTGAGTCCATATCCTATCCTCAACTTGAAGATCAACAAAAGAAAAGAAATCCTTTGTAGTGTTCATATCGACCAAGATGTGAGAATACATAGTATACTAATACAAGGTCATCTTTGTGTCAATAGCCAAGGTTTTTCCTAAAGAATCCCCAATATAAATTAAACATTTCTCACCCAAAAACTGGAGAGGAAGATATGGAAGATGAATCCACATAGGCCGGATTTGGAAAGTTTCAGTTATAGGGTTAAATAGAAGGAACCATGGCTTCATTAGTAAGAAATGGTTTTGATAATCCCACAATCTATCAAAAATTAGATCTCTATCAGCGGTAACATCAAAGAAAACTACAAATAATCCTCTAGTTGTGGGATAAATGTAAACTTTACCTTCAATTAGTGGCTTCCATGAAAAATATATCCAATCATGAAGAGCGGGTAGGCCCGAGCAGATATTGTTGAATCTACATCTGATTCCATTCTCCATGAAGATACCTTTTATTCCTTAATTTTATTTTTCTTCTAGATTCTGATGTATACATGATTTTTTACTTTTATTGTTTAATCCTTTTTTATCCTATATGTGATGTCACCATCACTCATGCACCCAATCAAAAACTATTTGTTTCCTCATGTCATTATCTTAACTAATCTTACACCTGCGCTTTTAGGGAATATGCCTTGGGAAAAAGATAATCATTAATACTTCCTCGTATTTGATGCCTCCTCTGTGATAATGTTCACTTTCAGCTGAAAATTACCTTTTAAAAGATATCAATCCGCTCCATACTCATATGAGTTTTCAGAATTAATTTTCACATTTAATTCTCAAATGATACCTCACATAATTATTCCCAAATTTCATCCTCTTATAAGTGCACATGTTTTTCTCATAAAATTTCAGCTTCCATCAAGAATTCTGATTGAAAATAGAATTAGTGCATGTCCTTCTCAAGCAATGGTAGATGTGGCATAAAGAACTAGTTTGAAGGAAATTTCCTCAGAGAATTTGCATTAAATCTTTGACCTTTCTAGTCCTTATGAGGATTTTTTAATAATTATATTCAAGATTGAAGATTAGGTGGAGAATTATGGGCCACTAACATCTTGTACGGTTAAAGTATCACTGATACGGAGGATTATAAAGATGAACCCTTTCTTTTTTGTCTTTTAGGTTTGTATTATCATTTATTCTGTTTGAAGGACAAGAAAGCTCCTGAATTGCTAAAGAATTTTTGGCTCCGCTTTTGTCCTACCATCAACAAAAATATAATTGATATATCTCCTTTATTCTTCAATGAGGAATTTGTGGAGAAATAAATTCCTACCAATGCCAATGAAATGTTTGTTGATGATCTCGTGGAATATATATCATCAATTTCTTGCAAAATTGCCATGATGGAGTAAAGACATGCTTGTCTTGAGAAAGAACCAATGAAATATTCTTTTGGGAATGCCCATGAATTCCCACCACCTTCCCTGAGGAGATGCAAATGGGGAGTACCTAATATAGCGTGTGCAAGTCAGCCCATTTATGTTGATGAACATGAATATGTCCCCATCTTACAAACTGATGTTCTTGGGTCATCTTCAAATCCAAAATCTAGTACCTGATGGGGTACCAAGGTCTACCTAAAAGGTGGGTCTAACCTTTTTGAATGGGTCTCATCCTATAGGAGAAAATTTGATTTGATCAAAATCTTAGAAGTTCCTAAGGCACACATTACAAAAATCATGGGAATTGTCATGTTTCATGACTTTATAGGAGATATCCAGTATGTTTATGGGACCTAAGATCGTAAAGAATTTGATTTTATAAAGATAAAGCTTTTGGATAGGATTCCTACCTTTACAAAGGAATGTGTAATGATCGATTGATAATGCCCCTATTTTGTAAGAACCTTCATTTTTTGTATATGCATATTATAAGTTATGTGAATTTCAAGGGTTGGGGCCCCTATAGAATCCCCATTTTGTTTTTATTATATACATATGATCATTTTTAATTTAGTTTCTAACTCAACACTTAGTTCCTGTAACTTAATTTACCTTTGGATAACACAACATTCATCTCTAAATTCATGTTGTATGATTTGAAACCCTACGGCCAGGTATTGATGAAATATGTTTCACTCTCTAAATTTCCTGTGGAGTTTTTGGAATCCATGAAATACCAACCATTGTGATAATCCATCCCATGGATCTTACTTGTATTCCTTCTTCACCCGCAGACTTTCAATTACTTTCTAATGTCTTGCGGCCCTTTGGTAGAGTTTTTGAGTGTCTCGTGGCTTTTTTGCAATTCGCAGGGTACTGACCTCCTTGTTAAACCCGTTGAACATTATTACAATGTGTCACAGCTATTGTACCATCATATTTCCTTATCACTTACAACTATTCATCCACAGAATCCTCTCTTGTTCCCATATTGCAATGCAACCCGTGAAACATTGAGTTCTCTATTCTGTAGAATACCAAGTTGATGCATTACAAATTTCGTAGAGTTGAATAACCATGTCCATCCTTTAGCTTATTTAGTTTTATGAGAAGGTATTTTCATGGAGATTCAAAAAACCATTAGTGACAAGCTGATATATTCAAGTTTGGGTCCTTAGATTGTACAAGGTATGTCTTTATACAACTCAACTACAGAGGGCTCAAAATGAGCACAAAAACATACAATGTAGAAGAAAGTGAAAACATATCATATAGTGTCATACAAAAGGTGAAGTTCCTGCAAACATGGGACACCCATGGTGTCACATGAAAATCAAGGCCCGTGATCTTGAAAACAAGATATGTACAACCTGTAGTGCCCACTTCCCTTTGACACTTTTATTACTGATCATGATACAACTAACTATATTATGGATATTATTATAGTTTTGTTTTAGCATGATGCTAGATGTTAGATCATGGATTATGGTTGAATTTTATTCATATATGATGCATGATGATCACTAGAGACATTTTTATATATTGATGATGATATACTGTTCGACATGGTTATATTTTGGATGTTATTTAGACATGTGATACATGGCTATATTGAGTAGACCTAGAAAATGAAATTTATTTGATGATGATATAGTTGTTGATAAAATTTCAAATGATATTGTTATTTTCCTATATGTTGATGTGATTCATATATGTAGATGATGTTCGAATTATATTTATATTTATATTGGATGTTATAATGTGCCCACGAGGCCAAAGGAGGTTTTTTTTTTTTTAAGTTAAAATACATAAAAAAAAACATTGGAGGATTGGAGACCAACCACATTGGAATTCTAGATGATTTTAACAAGGTCACCATGGCAACTTGTATTGTTTGTGTGTGTTTGCATGTTGTTAGGGATTCCCATGGGGGGATCACCTTTAAATGTGACCAAGGGTTATGTGTATTGATTTATTTGGTTCCTTTGTTTAGTATGTATGTATTTTATAAGTGATGTGCCCCCCTTTTTATTTAAGTAAATTGTGGTAAATTAATGTGAGTAAACATATGATTAAAATAAATTAATCAAATTGGGACATAAGAAAGTAATTATTGGAGTTTTTGGCTCTAGTATTAAATGTTGTAAGATATATGTGTAAGTATGTGTAAGAGTTGTGTAAGTAAATTTGGAGTATGAAACACTTCATCTTCTTTTGAAATTCGAATTTTTCCTTGGAGGCTGATTTGGAGGCTTGTGGGACAAGTTAAACTTGTCCCATACCTCTTAAATTTACATACCAACCTTACCTATGGTTGGAGAGATAAAATTAGCCCTTCATTATGTATTTTTGTAAGTCGACTTGTATGTTTTAATTGCACTTTCTTACATGTTTTTAAATTCAGTCCTTATGGGGTGTGGGCTTGTTTTGGAGTGTGTAATTAAACTGTCATATTATTCACCCACCTATTTATTATGCATTGGAGAATGAAGTTGAATTTGGTGTTGGAGTTGAGGATGTGTGAAGTGGCATACAACATGGATCCACCTCATCCTCTTCTCTTCCCTCTTCTATAAATTCAAATTTTCTTGGCTTGTTTTTGGTTGCATCACTTTTGCATACTTCATTTGGGGTGAATTATTTGGCTTGTAATCAGGTGGTGATATCCATTTCCCCTTTGGGAGGCATAAGTAGCATCCCCCGTAATTTCTTGCTCCTTTGGCTTGCATGATGAAGCCTGAATTTTGTTTGTTATGTGTTAATGTGGTTGAAAAATGCATCCTGTTTTGGACTATGTTTTAAATGTGAAATTTTGCTTGTGTCTTGTGGAAGCCTTTGTTGCCATGAGTTGAAACACACCTTCTATTGCTATTTGGTTGGAGCTCAGGGGCTAATGAATAAGGATGGATTTTCCTTTTCATTGGATGTCTTGGTTGGGTGGAGAGTGTTTCCTTTCCCTTGCCTTTGTTGTGATCAAAATTGGATAATGATGAACACACATGTTTGATGTTCTGGAGTAGAGGAAAAAGATAGATTTGACATTCCTTGTTGAGATTACTTCTTTTATAAACCTTTTTCCCACTTAAAGTGCATGAAAATGTAATACATTTTGTGATGGAAAGATGTTCTATATTGGCTATGAAAGTGTACTTTGAAATATGAAAGAAATATACATTGTTTTCTATTTTTGAAAGAATGTGAAAGGAATTGTAGTCTGTATGTTGTATTCGAGGAATGAAAGAAAGAAGTTGTAAAGATATCCTTTTGAATCAATAAAATATTGTATTAATTTTCTCAAATGGCATTATTAGGTATTGAAATCTGATTGTTGAATGTATTTTGAAATATTTGTTTGGAAATTTGAAAAATGGAATACGTATGAGGGAAATGTATTACTTTGTTTTGTTTGAAGTGTTTGATTTGAAAAATAGAAACTGCATTCTTATTTTTATGTTTTGGATTGAAGGAAAGATGTAATATACATATTACTAGCATGGAATGAAGTCGATGTTTCATAGTATGGAAAAGGAGATAGATTAATCTCTGTTTTTGAAATGTATAAAATTCATTTTTTTTACTTCAGTGTGAACTTTACAAAAAAATTATCAAAAGAGCATAATGACCCTGCAACATCTAAAACACAAAATTGAATATCAAATTGTATTTTTAAGGGAGAAATGACCCCAAACAAACTAAAACACTTAAGAAATTTTTAAAGAACCTTTCAAATCGAACAAAGGAAAATATGCAAGCATTTCACTATGTAAAAATTGGTAAATTCAAAATGTAAATAATCACACATTGTAACCTTGCAAATATATCGTAAAACCTTCCAAGTGAAATCCTCCATGCTTGTTTGGCATGTTGAGAAAGATTTAATGGAAAATTTGAACAAAATTTCTAAGTTAAAAATTACCAATTCACTTTTAAAGTGACAGTAAAATGTTTTCAAAAAATTGACCCTTTAAACTTTATCAAAATTGAAATCTTAAGGTATTTGTGCAAATAGGATGTCGAGACCTTTCCAAAAAGACCTCATTTTCCAAAAACTAAGTTCCCAATAAAAATTTATGGCCTTAAGAAGTTTTACTTCATTTTGGCTTCAAAAAATAATCTAACTGTTAATTTTAAATGAATAAAATATTCTTGGGCAGACCCGCGGGATAAATTTTTCCCTTTGCACTTTTTCCCAAAAAGTGCTAAAGGCATTAAGCCTCCCGCTGCTCCCCCAACCCAAAAAACTCTTTTTTTTTTTGTCAAAAATAACATAAGTTTGAAAAAGGAAAATTTGGAAAATTTTCCCTGCGGCCCCGCCATTTCTCCCTTCACATGTGGAAAGCATTTCTACGGGCACACTAGCCCACAAGCGTTAACTTAACCTTTTTTTTACCTTGGAAAAATTTCCTTAAATTCTTCGTAGCCCTGCATCCTCGTCCTTTCCTTAGAAAAGCATTTCTACGGGTGCATGGGCCCGTGCTTTCAACTTATCCTTTTAAATCCCTTTGGCAAAATTTCCTAAATTTCTCCACCGGCCCACCGATCCGTAGCCAATGAAGGGCTGACATGTGGCATCATGAGGTGATGGTGGAGGAGCGGTTGAATTTTCTAAACTTAACTTTTTACAAATTTTTAGATGAAAAACCTAAAGTTTCTCCACCGCCCTGCCACCTGCAACCAATGGTTGGCTGACACATGGCAGCCTTAGGCGTTTGCGGAGGGGCGGAGCATTTTGACCCTTTTAATCTTTTTCCTCTTTAATGTAAAAATTTTCTAAGTTGTTCCAATGACCCGCCAACTCGTAGCCAATGAGACCCTGACACGTAGCATTGTTTGGCATCGACAAAGGCGCGGGTTAATTTTTGCCCTTGCATTTTTTTTCCAAAATTCTAAACTTTCTAATTTTCCTTGCAAGTCCGTTTTCCCTGTGTGAATTAAGGCTTGACACGTGGCACCTTGGGTGTCGGCAGAGGCGTGGATCATTTTGATCCCTTAGCACTTTTTCGACCAAAAAAAGCTAAATTTCTCTGGCGACCTGAATTCCCGTTGGAGCTTGGAAATGCTGACACGTGTCTCCTTACAAGCTCGCGGGCATGTAGAGGTAGATTGCACTTTTTTCTCAAAAGGGGGAAAAGCACTAAAGTTCTTCCCCACTCTGTCAGCCCACATATGGGAAAATTTTTCCTTTCCGCTCCGCTAGTCTGACTCCTCCTTCGAGAGAAATTTCTCCCCACGGCCCGCAGGACCGCCCTTGGAAAAATTTTCCTCTCCAGGCCCACAAGCCCATTCTTGGGAAAATTTGCATCCCAAGGCTCGCTGGCCCATAACTTGAAAAATATGAGGAGTTAGGAGGACTTCTTTATATCAATGAAAAGGTGATGAAATTTACTATCTGATGAGATGTTTCCAGAAATTTTTGAGTGTGTTAATGATGAGAAAAATTAGGTTGAATATTGTAGTGATTTCTGGGAGTGGGTAAGTGAGAACTTACTTTATTGAATTAAATGTGCATTCTAACCCTAGGTTTTGACCTTGTAAATTATTACATATTGATAATTTGAGCTAGGTATGGATTTATTTAGTTGTTGTAATAGAAATGTAAATTGTTGAGTTTAATTGTCCTTGAAGCCTTGTGAACACTTTAAAAAAATTATTCCATAATTTTCTAACTAATCATAGGTTGATTCTTGGGTCTCATGTGGTAGAATCTTATGGGCGTTACACTTGGTATCAAAGCCATGGGTTCAAAAGCTTGGACCCTTGGGCACACTAGTAAACTTCATACTTGAACTGTAAACCTAGTACAATATTAAATCTAGAAAACACATTTTCTTGGAGATTGTAAACATGAAAGACTGAATAAAACCTAGAATAATGAACTAACTCTCGCCTTGGTCTTTGCATGTGGTGTGAACCAGGTGAGGGGTCTTTTCACATAGACTTAGATTTGCCACCACCAGATCATGTTGTGGTAGCCATCTTACCATAGATCTTGTAGACACTTTGGGATGTTAATGACACTTTACACGGAGGGCCCATTGGAGGACATTTAGACATACTTGATGGAGATCCTTCCATGGATGCCCATGCATCTCCTTGACACAGTAAGGAGCATAGAGCAAAGAACTCCCATGTGAATTTAGGTCGATCAGATTCACCGCATACAAGTTAGGGTGATTGGATACTAAGACATAGAGATAGATCTCGGAGCCCTAAGCTTAGGGATGATCATGCTAGGAGGCCTAGGGGTCGCCAGACCATAGCTGCAGATCACATCAGGGAGATCCTGAAGCTACAACCATCTCATTATTCTGGTGACGCAGGTGGATTTTAGGTAGAGGCATGGTTAGTGAGCATGAACAGTTTCTTCAAGCTCTATCCTTGTTCTAGAAACACAAAATCTCATGTTACAATCCATCTATTAAGGAATGGAGCAGGTGTATGGTGGAGGACAGAGGAGCAGAAGCTCCATGTTGATTCTGAGAAAGTTACCTGGGAGATTTTTGAGGAGTGATTCAAGAGTAGATATTTATCACGGAGAATCATACAACAGAGGATCGATGAGTTTCATGACCTCCGGCAGGCATCTCTTACAGTGGCAAAGTATGAGAGTAATTTTTTGGATCTCCTCTAGTATGTTGATTACATGCAGGATGAGCAGGTGCAGATCGAGAGGTTCATCCAGGGCCTGAATCTAGACATTAGAGGTGTGGTTGAGATCCACTTCCCACAAAATTTAGCTGAGGCCTTTAAGAATGCCTACATAGTAGAGGAGACTCAGAGGAAGACCCTGGAGGCTAGAGACCGAGTTCAAAGCCACATATAGCAAATGCAGGACAATAGATCAAGGGGGTCAGCTCCTCCTCCTCGTGGTGGCAAAAGTTCTTTGCAGTCATTTTTTAGACCACAACAGTAGTAGTAGTAGCAATCCCGCCCTCATTATAGACCTCCACAGAGATTTGGTACACAGAGGGGTCGGAGTATGGGGTCTCCTCCTAGGGGTCCCATCAGGACACAGGGTGGACCTAGAGCTCAGTCAGTAGGAGCTCACCAATAGAGACCATAGTAGACCACAGTGGGATCATCAAGATCCATGGCACAGACTTCCAGAGCACTCGTTGGACCAGCTACTCAAGGGAGAGGATCAAATAGTTTTTTTGGTTGTGGAGTTGCCAGACATTTTTGGAGAGAATGCCCTCATAACCCTAACAAGGGTATGACACAGATCTTAGAGCTGACTGTTGCTAACATGGGATGCAGTCATCAGATTTACACAATGGTCAAGAACTACCAAGTTGAGCATCAGAGTCAGTTATTGAGGCTACAGGTACCATTGGTGGTATTCCTACCTCCATTCTATTTGATTCTAGATCTTCTGATTCTTTCACTGCACCATCTTTAGTAGAGTGATGCATGTTGGAGGCAGTTAGGCAGGGTCATAGATGGGATGTAGAGATGGCTTCTGGATCCAAGATCTTTGTAAAATCCTTTGTTAAGGAGTGTATAGTGGATTTGGGACCTTCCACCACTACCTTGAATCTTTGTATCCTTTTGTTGGGTTGTTATCGAGTCATCTTAGGCATAGATTGGTTATCTACACACAGAGCCAGGATGGATTGTTACCATAAGACTATATCTTGTGCAGATGACCTAGGAGTGGATTCAATGATTTCAAGGGTCAGGAGACCCGTTTCCATTCGCACCATCTCAGCTATGAAGCTTAAGCGGTGTGTGCCACGAGCTTGTCAGATGTATGCGGTTGCAGTTAGTGACCAATCTGAGGATGGGTCTAGTGGACCATCGCTAGATGATCATCCCATTTTGAGAGAGTTTTTAGATTATTTTCCAAGGGAGCTACCGGGGTTACCACCTCCACGTGAGATAGAGTTTCATATAGATCTTGTTCCGAGAGTAGTGCCTATCTCACGAGCACCTTATTAGATGAACATCCCAGAGCTCTGCGAGCTCAAGTTGTAGTTAGAGGGCCTTTTTGAGAAAGGCCTTATCCGTCCTAGTGTATCACCTTGGGGTGCATCTATGATTTTTGTGAAGAAGAAGGATGGATCCTTGTGGTTTTGTATTGATTACCATCAGCGGAACAAGGTAACGATCAATAATCATTATCCCCTTCCACACATAGATGATTTGTTTGATCAGATGAAGGGAGCCACAATTTTCTCTAAGATAGATCTTAAGTTAGGCTATCATCAATTGAGGATTACGGAGGTGGATATTCATAAGAATTCCTTTCGTATAAGATATGGGCAATATGAGTTCACATTGGTGCCTTTCTATTTGACTAATGCCCCCACAGTGTTTAAGAGTTTGATGAATTGGGTATTTAGGACTTTCTTAGATCACTTTGTGCTCATCTTCCTTGATGATATTTTGGTTTACTCACGTACACGTGAGGAACATGAGGGGCACCTTTGCAAGGTTCTTTAGTGTCTTTGTGAGAAGAAGCTTTACTAGAACTTGGAGAAGTGTGCATTATTTCATACAGAGGTACATTATCTGGGCCATATCGTTTCTGGGGAAGGTATCGCAGTCGATCCTTCCAATACTAGAGCTATCATGGATTGGCCAGCACCCACTTCTGTGACAGTGGTACACAGCTTTATGGGATTAACAGGTTATTATAGAAGGTTTGTTCAAGACTTCTCTTAGGTTACACATCCCATCACTTCCCTTCAGCGGAAAGGGAAGAAGTTTGATTGGTCAGATAGATGCGAGCAGGCCTTTAGGACACTAAAGGAGTTCCTCATGACAACACCTATTCTTACATTGTCAGATCCACAGAGTGAGTTTTTCGTGTGCACAGATTCTTCTTTGGCAGGAGTTGGAGGTGTATTAATGTAGGATGGAAGAGTAGTGGCATTTGAGTCTCGTAAACTCAACCATGTATTCACCATCTATCTTCTAATCTTCCCTAAGCGGGATATTTTCCCGTATTTGAGGTCGAGGGATAAGTCTCATCTTTCTCAGAAATCGACTCATTTTTAGGCACGTCTCGGGAGTCTTTTCCGCGATCGGCGCCGACCCATACTTGGTCGGCGCCGATTTTCTAGGAGCGGCGCCGATTATAAATAGCAAGTCCAGAACTCAGTTCTAAGGACCGAAGAGAGCGATAGAGACCGAAGAGAGAGATTACGAATGAGCGAAAAAGCGAACAGAGAGCGAAAGATACAGGTTGAGAGAAAGAGAGATCTTCTTAGCATCAAGTGTGAACATTATCTATCGAATTAGGGCAGATCCTGTCCAAATCAATCCCTAAGAGGAGCACCGTTACTCTGCCCGTATCATATCAACATCACACACCACCGTCTGATCATCTGGTGACTCTGTTCCAGCATGTAGCACAGGTAGAGCCTTGCCAGTATCTCTCAGGCTTCTACAGATCCAGCAGACGTTGACGATCTGGCCTTCACTTTCCAATCCCCGAATCTTCATCGCACTTTGTCCCTGGATTGACGTCGAGTCTACCTTCAATCGACGCCGATCTTACATCAGTCGACGCCGATTTCACATCAGTCGCCGCCGATTCTACCCAGTCGACGCCGATCTTCCCTGCAGACAGGTAAAAGGTCACAGGTAACACAAATCCAGCATTATTTCCACAGTTCCCTGTTTTCTGTTGCTTTCTGTACCTGCTGTTCAGATTTCTGTTTTATTACTTTGCAATCGGAAAATCTAGTCTTGTATTTACATCTTTTATCATGTATGCTTCTTTTCTTTATTGAAAATGTGGACTGACATCTGCCAAGGAAGCTTATCGCTTCCTGGACCCAGCTTCTCGGGTAGTCCACCCAAATATCTTCTAACGCCATGGTCTTTTTCTGTCAAGCACCGGTGTTTTGCAGGTTACTCGGATCTATTGTGCAGAATTGCTCGTGTGCGCCCATCTTGTCTACATCGGCTTCCTCATCCGTCTACATCTTCGGATCTTGTCCATCAGGTATCGATTTCATTGGAGTTTTTCAGGGTTTTTGTGTTTAGTTTGGTACATTAACTTGGACAGGTAACAAGCGCATGAAATTCTTGATCTACAGGGAGCCTAATTCCTCCCCTCCCCAAGTTTCAATTCTTATTCCAAAACATCCTACAAAAAAAACACCTTTTTAACATAAGTATGGACCACTGGATACCCTTTTTTTGACGGATGATCCCTAAATAAAACCATTCTTGATATGTAAACTAAGGTGTTTCACATTGAGAGACATGTTCATGTATGAGATCTTCACCATACCATGGATTCATGCACATCTTACTGTCATAATCCCTTATCACTGGCAAGTTGTGATCTTATTATTTATCTATTTATTTTGTTTCTCCTAAAGATTCCAGATCATATGAATTCAAATGGAGAACGTGGTTGCAGACAACATCTTTCATCTTTTCATCCAGACATGTGGTCTATGACTACACTTACAATCGATACAAAGTTATGGACCAAGTTATCTTCCAGAGCTTAGTATTAATAGTATTATGACATTGCAAATAGACTCTAGATCGAGTCTCAGAGACCCCTCTAATCATTGGGGGAGTTAAATCTATCTTGCAATCAAATCAGGTAGAAAATGGCCTTCTCAATCATTATCAGTGAAAGATGTATCGTATGCTACAGAATGGAAAATCTCCAGACAAGATATCCAATGAAGGAGGCGCATCGTACACCTTGATTATGTGTAAGAGATGTGTACAGTAAATTATGGATCTTACTGAAGATAACTTAATGTTACTTGTGGAATTACAAGCTTCAAGTCCTTGGATGCTAATTTTGGAGGCTATATCCTACTAGTTAAACTTTGTAAGAATACCTCTTATGTTTGATGAGTTACCAACCTTTCCTATGAGTTATTTCATAAATGTAAAAATAGATAACCCTTCGAGCTATTGCATATTGAGTAAGATCAAGTATAGCCTAATATATTAACTACACTTTCAAAAATAGCTATCAACGAAAAAAAAATTAAATGAAAAATGGGCAATTGTTTTGGAAATAATGAAAAAGTAACATGTATAATGGTATATCTCAAACAACCTACTTATTATGTATTGGAGACTAAATTTGACTCTTCCTAGATGGAGATTCAGGATGTATTAAGTGTCATCCTACATGGATCCACATCATCCTCTTCTCTTGTAACTCTTCTATAAATTCAAGCTTTCTTTGCCTTGTTTTGGGTTGTTGAATCACTTTTGACATACTTCTTTGGGGGTGAATTCTTTTTGTTGTTTGGAGCATCTTGTGGATTTTGGAGGAGATTCTAGAAGATTTTTCAAGGCTTGTGCATTGTTGATATTTTGGGCTGCTTGCATTGGATTGACAACAGTTGTTTGGAACTTGGAACGAACTCCATCACGAAGAGGTAAGAGCTTGGCTCTTGAAATTCTCTTCTTTTATTTATGTAAATGTTATTGTTGTGAATGTTTTGTGCATGTGTGTGGGCTGTTTGGGTAGATGGCCTAGGAATAGTTTAGGAGAAGGCTATGGGGAATTTTTGTGGGAGGCATAAGTGTGGAGGGAGTTGGAATTTGGGTTACACCACCATTAAAAATAAATAGCTTGTATTTCTTTACTCATTATGGGGTTCCAATAAAAGGTTGGGGAGGCATAAGGCATGTCATAAGGTTTTTGAAATGATATATTATTGGTAGTTTGTAATAAGGTGGTGATACCCATTTCCACTTTGGGAGGCATAAATAGCATCCCCCATAGTTTGCTTGCTCCTTTGGCTTGCATGATGAAGCTTGAGTTTTGTTTGTTATGGTGTTAATGTGGTTGTAAACTACATGTCTATTTTAGACTATGTTTTAAATGTGAAATTCTACTTGTGTGTTGTGGAAGCCTTTGTTGCCATGAGTTGAAACACATCTTCTATTGCTATGTGAAATGGGGCTCCTTGATGAAGGATGGATTCATTTGATGTCTTGGCTGGGTGGAGAGCATTGTCTTTCCCCTAATTTTATTGTGATCAAAATTGGAGAATGACGAAAACTTGCATGTTTGTTGTTCTGGAGCAGAGGAAAAAGATAGATTTGAAAGTCCTTGTTGAGATTACTTCATTTTGTAAAACCTTTTCCCACTTAATAGAGGATGAAAATGTAATACATTTTGTGATGGAAATATGTTCTATATTGGCTATGAAAGTGTCAATATTGAAATATGAAATAAATATACTTTTTTTTCTATTTTTGAAAGAATTTGAAAGGAATATGTAGTCTGTATGTTGTATTCGAGGAATGGAAGAAAGAAGTTGTAAAGATATCCTTTTGAATCAATAAAATATTGTATTACCCTTCTCTCAAATGGCATGTATTAGGTATTGAAATCTGATTGTTGAATGTATTTTGAAATATTTGTTTGGAAAGTTGAAAAATGGAATACATAAGAGGGAAATGTATTAATCTGTTTTGTTTGAAGTATATTTTTGAAAGCATAGAAACTATATTTTTTTTTTATGTTTTGAATTGAAGGAAGATGGAATATAAAGATTACTAACCCTGGAATGAAGTCAATGTTTTATAGTATGGAAAAAGAGATAGATTAATCTCTATTTTTGAAATGTATAAACTTCATGTTTTGATTACTTCACTGTGAACTTTACAAACTTTTTATCAAAAGAACATTAAATGACCCTGCAAAATCTAAAAGAAAAATGGAATATTAAAATTTTATTTTTAAGGTAAAAATGACCCCAAAGCAACTAAAACTCTTTAAAAATTTTAAATGAACCTTTCAAATCAAACAAAGGCAAAATTATCTCTGCATTTTGCTGAATAAAAATTGGCTAAATTCAAAATTTAAATAAATCACACATTTTAACCTTGTAAATCTATCCTACAACATTCCAAGTGAAAATCCTCCATGCCTTTCTGGCATGTTGAGATTTTGATAGAGCTTAATGGAAAATTTGAACAAAATTTTAAAGTTAAAAATTACCAGTTCACTTTTTAATTGACAGAAAAATGTTTTCCCCAAAATTGACCCTTTAGAAATTTATTGAAAAATTGAAATCTTAAGGTTTTTGTACAAAGAGGATGTTGATACCATTCCAAAAATTCCATCATTTTGAATCTCAAAAACTGAGTTCCTAATCATAAACAATTTAAGGCCTTCTGAAGTCTTACTTCATTTTGGCTTCAAAAAATAATCCAACTGTCAATTTTAAATGAATAAAATATTTTTGGGCAGACCCATGGGCTAAATTTAAATCTCAAAACACTTTTTTCCAGAAAGCATAGCTGCAAATTCATGAAGTGTTCCCGCCGCTAGCATGCCAACACAAAAACCTCTTTTTTTGTGATAGAAACGCTAACCTAAGTTTTAAACATGGAAAATTTGGAAAGTTTTCCCCGTGGTGCAATTGCTGGATCCACCCTTCACATGTGCAAATCATTTCCACAGGCGTGCGGGACCACAAACGTTAACTTAACCTTTTTTTGACCTAGGAAAAATTTACTTAAATTCTCTGTGGCCCCGCATCCCCAGGAGATCTTGCCTTGGAAAAGCATTTCCGCGGGTGCGCAAAATTTACCCTGTTGCTTTCAAACTTAGTCTTTTAAATCCCTTTGGATAAAATTTCCTAAATTTCTCCAAATTTAACACTCTGCATCCAATGAATGGATGACATGTGTCATCATGAGGTGACAGCAGAGGAGCGGTTGAATTTTCTAAAATTAACCTTTTACAAACTTTTGTGTGAAAATCCTAAAGTTTGTCCACCGCCCCGCCACCCACAACCAATGATTGGCTAACATGTGGTAGCCTTAGGCGTCAGTGGAGGCATTGGAGTGTTATTAACCCTTTTACTATTGTTTCCTCTTTAAAGTCAAAATTTTCTAAGTTGTTCCGACGGCCCCGCCGAAGCACAGCCAATGAAACCCTGACACGTGGCATTGTTTGTCGTCAGTACAGGGGTGGGTTAATTTTCACCCTTGAATTTTTTTTACCCAAAAGTTTCAAACTTTCCATGTTTCCCCACAATCCCATTTTCCGTGAGAATGAATCAAGGCTTGACGGATACATGGCTCCTTGGGCGTCAGTGGAGCCATGGATCGTTTTGATCCCAATTAGCACTTTTCAACCAAAAAACCAACATGTAAATTTATTAAATTTCTCTGGCGAACTGAATTCCCACTGGAGCTTGGAAATTGTGACACCACGTGTCACCTTAGTAGACCCACGGGCGCACAGGCGCTATCATTGGAACTTTTTTCGGGGGAAAATCTTAAATGCCTTCATTCCCCCGCTCTGTCCTCTCCCCCCCTTAGGCTGAGAGCTGGAAAATTTGGAGGACTTTCTGCTCCGTCAGTTGCTAGACTTTTCCTCACTTTGGGTAAAATTTCTCCCCACGGCCCGCAGGACCGCCCTTGGGAAAATTTTCCTCCCCAGGCCCGCAGGCCCATTCTTGGGAAAATTTGCATCCCAAGGTCCGTCGGCCCATAACTTGAAAATTATGATAAGTTAGGAGGACTTCTTTATATCACTCGGAAAGGTGAGTAAATTTCCCATCTAATGGGAATGTTTCCAGGGAAAGTTTTGAGTGCTTTAATTATGAGAAAAATCAAGTTGAATCTTTTAGTGAGTTCTGGGAGTACGTAAGTGAGAACTTACCCCGTTAAATTAAATGTGTAATCTAACCCTAGGTTTTGACCTTGTAAATTATTACCTACTGCTAATTTGAGCTAGGTATGGATTTATTTAGTTGTAATAGAAATTTAAATTGTTGAGTTTAATTGTCCTTGAAGCCTTGTGAACACTTTTAAAAAAATATATTCCATAATTTTCTAACTAATCCTAGGTATATTCATGGGTCTCATTTGGTAGAATTTTGTGGGAGTTACACAACCACGTATAAATCATGATGCCACAAACATGGGAAAACCACGTTATCACAAGAAAATCAAGGCCCTTATGAAAAAAAACAAAGTACCAAACAAGAATACACACACAAAACTAGCAAGAATGTATGAAAATTAAGTTTATCCAAATTTGATGAAAAGCACATATTTTACAATAATAAAGAACCAAGGAAGCAATAACTGTAAGTACAACACAAATCACACATGTTATTCCAAAAGATAATAAATACATAATATGTATATGTAACCAAGTGTAATGAGGAAAGGAAGGAACTATAATGAAAATATAACACTTGGATATAGTATGTAAATTCCAGCATATGACCCTCGGAGGTTAATAGTCTAGGTAAATGGCAAGGAAAATACCTTTCATCATGTATCACTTTTTGTATGTTCTAGATCATGATCAATATACCACACGAACATATGTGTGTAAAGAATAAATTATATCCATCGCAAAACAAAGGAATAAAAAGTATGTATAATATGAAGTTTAAAAAACTTTATAGCTTAGAAAGGGGTCCTAAGTTTTGTATTTTTGAATATATGTGAATTTGTTTTCTTTTTTGTGAATATATGAATTTTTTTATAATTTTTATTACATAGCTATGTACACGTAAGACTCGGTAACACAAGATATACCAGAAAATAATGTCAAAAACTGCAGGGGATAACCCTATAGAGTCCAAGATTCTAACTACATAGGTACTAATGTGTAATGACATAAACCGTAAGATTGTGTTAATTAGAAAACAACTAGAATAAGTGGAACATTGGGATTATTTTCAATAGTGGCAATAGTTAGTAAAAAACATAAGGATCAATTTGTGAGTTGAGAGATGTGTAACATATGTAGTGTTAAGAGGATCATTAGTATCAACCTCACATAATTTATGGAGAGGCACATGACTCATCATAACCAATAGGTGCAATATGGGAATATTGGAAGCATTAGAACGATATGTAGTAGCCCATATGACTATATGATAAACAATATGCATAAATTTGGAAAAAGGGGGTTTAATTTCCCTCTTTGATGTAATAAAATCATGTGCAGAAATATTATATGATTCATGCATAGAATTTTGAAAAGGGAGTGAGGGAAGAGCATCGTAAAGCATCATCAAATCAACACATTGTGTTGCTACTTGTGGTGGGGAATTTGGATCAAGTTATGTGATATTGGATTTAGTGAGCTTAATATTATTATATTTAAACACAAGATGTGTTCCAAGAACATATTTGAAATCCATGGTCATGGTGACATTTTGAAGGGGTATATGAGTTTCTCCCAACACCTTAGGTATTGTAGATGTAGAAACCACTATTGGGGACAAAATGCTAGATATAGGTAAGTGTGCAACAATACACATTAGGGGGTGGGCAAAATCATTTTATTATAATGAGACATAGTGGGAGGAAATTTCATGGGGATTGAACATAAGTTACTATTATCTATAATTAGTTTGCACTCAAAGTCTATCACATTTAGGGGGAGAAGGATATGAAATGGAGGTGGAGTCAGACCTAATCATCTTTTAGACAGACTGATAGGAGATAGCATCAACATGTGTGGAATCTAGGTCGGCGCCTATTGATTCCCCTGGATCGTCTCTCTTTCTTGCGTAATCGTGTGCTAGGGTTTTTGTTGTTCAAATCTTCTTTCCCCATTCCCATTAGACTTTGTATATGATCGAGTGTAGTGGTGGTAACGACGAGGGAGCTTCATCCACAAGACAAGTTTCCTTGTTAATAGAGCTCTTGTTATTTCTCAGATCCAGGCATGCACAAGGATAACTAAAGAGAATAACAACATATATGATGGGTGAGAGCCCATACTTAGGTACAATTGCTAGACCATTAGCAAGCACTACTGGCTAGGAGGGCAAGCTTGATAGCCCCCTTGCTCCATTTCCTTCGAAAGCTACCATATTCTCTGATATTTCCTAGTGTCTTGTTATTTGTGTGGTATGGCGGTTCTTAGGGTTTATGCATACTCATATTGTATCAGGCATTTTTAAATAGAAAAACACTTTTATTAATTATATGTAAAATCATGCTTAATAATATGTCCTAAAGATAAATA